>JBCNYH010000002.1:24461331-24482107 GCA_039654325.1 Tandanus tandanus
TTTTTGAGAAAAAGGTTTTGCCTGGGGATTTGGGGGTTTTGGAAAAAAAAAAGGGTGAAAAAAAAAAAAAAAAAAAAAAAAAAAAAACCCCCCCCCCCCCCCCAAAACCCAGCTATATGTCTTCTCCCAGGACGAACTGAGATTCACAACATTGCAATGAAATGGTCACCCTGATCGACCGGTCAGAGTGTGAAACTGGCTATAGTTTTTTCCTAATCGGCCAATCAGCCTAAATATCACCAGTTTTATGAGCCGATCCAGTCCATTTGTCCTAACTCTATTTATATACACATTTGTGTACCCCACCCTTCCCCTGCCAGCAGTACATGCATTTACTTCCTCATATTTATAACACATATATTGGAAATATGAACACACTGATGTTGCTTTTGGTGCACATTTATACCAGTTTCCTCTCTGTGTAAAATGTAGGCCTGCACATCTCGTGTGAAAGGAAACACATACAGGAAATGATTTGCACAATTCACGGAGGGTGAAAAGTCAATAAAATTCAGAGAACTGAAGCGTTGACATGCAAAAATTTTCTCAAGGGATGCAAAGTGGGTGGGTACGGAGTAAACCTGCACTCAACTTTCAAGCGACATGACTGAAGTGATTACTAATCACAGCAAAAGGACACCGCTCAGCGATAAATATCACTAACACTGACTTTCCCAAATTGTTTAATGATGAGTATAATGATTCCTACCTATAATAGAAAAGCCACTGATCATCTAACTACACTGTATGTACTCACAACGTACTGTAGATAAGGACAATAACCTAAAACATGATGCCTGCGTCTGCTCTTCTGAGATTAACGGCATCCTCAAGGAGTGTGTATTTATATATATATATATATATATATATATTTAAAGCCCTGTGCAAAAATCATTCTTTACTTCCAACTCGTGCAAATGTTTGTCAGCGCACATCTTTTCCTATTGAATAATTCATGTTACAGCTAGATTTAGACAAATAATAAATCAATCAAATTAAATGTTGAACTAAATGGAAAAAAAAGTATTAATGTGGAAGTACTAATAATAGTTTTTTTTTAATTGTGCTCACAAAATTAACAAAAAGCAACATGTTTTATTCCTTTGATTTGATCCTGTGTCTGCTAATTATCATCTGGGTGCAACCCTAACACGGTTCAGGGCACAGGATGTACTTTGGTTTATTAATAATGATAAATAGATATTTAGTAATAATTTTTTTTTTAATCAGGAAGAATTAGTGATAGTCAGTCATTATGCTCACTACAAAATCTCTACAATTATCCAGACAGAGATATGGAAAAAGTTAGTTTGATTAATAAACTGTGATCTGTGAACAAAAATAAAGTAAACGTGGGTTAATGGACACTGTTAAAGCAGAGCGATTTTAATATCCGCTACACATGTCAAGCCCCAGTACCACCAAGCTGCCACTGTCAGGCCCTTGAGCAAGTCGCTCTTTGATTAAGGGGATCTGGCAAATGGTGTAAATATAAATGTAAAGATCTCCAAATTCATTCAAATGTTTTAGAGGAGGTAGGACTAGATTGTGAGAAAACTGGAAGGAATGTGAAAATGTTCACGGCAAGAGATAAGACCTGGGTGTTTCTTATACAACAGAGGACAGGGTTAGTGCATCGTACCGGCTGTGTAGACTGAATTCCGGCAAGGCTCCCAGAGTAGTCAGCTGCTCCTCCAGAGCTACGATGCGCAGGCCAATATACCCAGAGGACAACACGAGCAGCACCACCCTACACACACACACACACACACACACACACACACACGCACACAGAATGGGGTGTTTTATACCACTGCATCACACACAAATCTAAAGAATATTGATAAAACAAAACAATGTTGATAAGTCAAACCAATCTTGATAAAAAGCAATCTGTCAACACACAGCAAATCACTTTCATTTCAACACTTTTCAAATAAAGTTTACTCAAAATGAAGCAGGATCCTGAAAAACGACATACCAGCTGAGTGCCTTTCTGCCTCGAGGAAACATTTTGCTTCTTGTAATTTACATGCTAACTGCCTAATACATAATAATAACTGCCTAACACAAATATCTCTTCTCACGCCATCTCAGCAGCAAAAAGCTAAACAATGACGAGAACTCGGGGCATCATCCATCAGCCATTTAGTACAATTTTATGTAAATTTCTGCAGAGAGTAAATCAGCTGTTCCGTCTAGATTTTCAAGCTTCACTGCCGCGTTTTTTCTTCCTCATGTTCGCGCATTCAAAAACTCTACAGACTGAACAATAAAAGAGCATCTGTGTAATGTAGCATGGGGTAATTCCTCCAGAAATTCAGCTCAGCCACTTCAGTTTATAGACCACTATTATTTTCCCCAGGGGTGGTGATAACTGCACGATGAAAATCCTGAAAAACTTTGCAACAAGAAGACCTCGGCCAGCCCCAAGAAAACAAAGTGCGCGATTATTAAAGTTAGTTTTAACTATATTTTAATTCCAGAATTCCAGATTACTCTGGGACCTTAAAACAGGAATTCCGGTTTAATCCGGAATTTTATCACCCCTGTTTATCTTCTAACTGAACGCCTAGTCTTCCTTGTTGCGCTTTGTTGGGATACCACGAGATATATATATATAACTATGTTATATTGTGTGGAACTTACAGCATCAAGTATATGAACAGCAGAGTGTTGAGGTTGAGGTTGGTGGCTTCTCTCTGGACGAGAAGTGATCTGGCTCCATCAGTCACACTCCACATCCACGAACCCCCTACACACACATATATATCTCCACACATAAACATCCAGTCCAATTAACTTGCATATTATATGTACGTGCATAACGTGTTTGTATAAATTACCCGTGGACTCCTCTGTCAGACTCTCATCCTCTTCTGTGTGAGGATTTCTCAAAGCTGGAGGACCTCCATTTGCGATTGAGCCTAGGAACAAACCCACACTTGATTCAAACACTGAATCATTTATGGATCCCCATAGCTTGCTCTGAATTCATTTAAAAGGATTTCTTCATGCAGATGGAATACAGTAAATAGACACAGTCCCTTGAGGTGGCTGCTATAACAAAAATATCCCACCACGATTCTCAATATACAGGAATATATAATAAAATGTGTGAGTGTGTCTTTCTCACCTCTTTGAAGTTTAGTAGGAGGAGTTTGCAGTAAAAGTCCGGAGTCAGTTCCATCGAGCTCCTCGCAGGCGTCAGTCAGGCTCGACTGGCTCGAGTTCTGCAAATAAACACATGCTCAAACCCTCAGCCACTGCTACACGCCGATGAACTAAAAGTGAATGTAGAGTGGGTGTGTGAACGCTGATCTACTCACCACCAGTTTGTCCTGATCGAAGCTGTGCTCGGCAGACGAGAAAACGGGGCTGCTGTTTGGGCTGCCTTCCTCTAAATGCGAGCAAATAGCACGCAGCAGCCCATAGCAGCCTTCACGGTTCCGCAGAGACACAAACAGATACTACAACACACGAAAACACAAAAACGCTCAGCACTGAACCCTGCATACCTCTCTACTAAACAAAGAAATCTACTAAAAGTTTCAGGAAACAGGTTTAAAATGTATAGTAATTTGCATCACATAAACATCAACACAAAAGCATTTATATGGATTTTATATTAATACACAAGATATTAGAAACACCATCCATATGTGGGATTGGAGTGAAGCAGGATTTTTCCTTTTAATTCTTGCACCATTTAAACAACATAATTAATTTTCCAGGAATCTGCCAATCCAAAATGTCAACGATGATGAAACAATGCATGCAAACCCTGTATAATATTCATAAATTTAAGGCTGACCTTCTCTCCCAAGTTGCTGCGAATGGACAGAGCATTTGGCACCAGCAGAGCTGTGTTCTGCTTCTTCAGAACAGTGATATTAACCACGGGGATCACCACCTGTTTCACACACACACACACACACACACACACACACACACACACACACACACACACAAACACACACAATATTAATATAGCACAGCTGATGCCAGGGATTCTCCTTTAGAAATAATATAGCCAGAACTGTTAAATATTACTTCTATATAGTCTAATGAATAAACAACTATTTATTTGCAAAACATTTTATTTTTTTCAGGTCAGAAATTCAAATGAACCTCTGATCAATTGTACTGTGAAGTCATGCCTCTTATGATTCTTTCAAACTTGTTCCTGGTTATTAAGAAGCTTGTATTCAACTGAACTGAACTGGATTAGAGTGAAAACGGAAGTAAAAGTTGGCGTGTTAGTTTCAGTATGTATAATAAACAAAAGAAGGCCGCCATACAAGCTTCACTGTTACTAAATAAAAGCTTCAAAATGTGCCCTGAACAATAAACATGCAGCTGAGTTTAAATGCTGCCATTTTCTTCATTCGTTGGGTTGCCTGTGTGGGCAACGTAAGCATGGAGGCGACAACAAAATGTAGCTCATGGCTTTACGACAAATTCAGCTTATGGCTTTATGACATCTGCAGAAGTAATGAACTCCTGAGAAGATTTCACCACATCATTGATTACTGATTTGCTATTTAGTAGCTGTGTTAATACAAGTGCATTATTATAAACATGTGAACTGCAGCTGGACTGATGTCAGAGCTGCTGTTACAGAAAATTCATCAACAGTTTCCTCACTATTCGAAATCTCGAATTCAACAGCACTGAGGTAGAACGTGTTTTGACAGAATGTTTTGACTGGCACACCCAACGCACATGCGCCGCTGCTGGCGCGGACTGCACTTGCACTTCGTCAGAAAATTCTCTTGTTTAGTCAATGGTTTTTGTTCTTGAGAAAAAAGTTTTTGAATTCCATTGAAAAGACAGTAAGTTATATTACAGCTAGCTATGTACTAAATATGCAAACCTTTTCAGAGCTGTTTTAGGCAGCGCTTTAATATTTATATTATCATTTCTTAGTAAAAGCTCAAAAAACTATCAATGCACAATGAGAATGAACAAGCTGCATTAAAGCTTGGTTATTTCAGCAGCTGTGTTAGCTGTATAAATGTTTTCTTATAGCTAACTTTGTCTCTTAAAATCTTAAAGGTCAGCTCTATATTACCTTGGTGGCCTTGAGAAGCACAGATGAATGAAAGCACACATTATGCTTTGTGATATAGAGACGGCCGTGGTATGGTACCTCCCTCTGTAGAGCGCAGATGTAGGCTGTAGACAACATGCATACACAATAAAAAAAAAAAGCCTTACAAAGCAATCCTGGAAGTGTGACATCATTATATTTTAAAAGCTTCCCATCAGCAGCTGCATTTGCTTCACCCCTCCCCTTCAGCATTAAAAGCTTCAGACAGTTAAGCTAAAGGTCTGTACCGCATCGGCAAACAAATCCGGGAATACAAGCGGTACTACATCCGCTTCTGTAATGACCTATCTTAATAATATGCACACACATATGCACAGGGAAATCAATTACTGTGTGGCAGCACAGATATATGACTGTGATATTAAAAAAAAATTAAGTAAATATTGCATTATATGTGATTTGCACCATCCCTCACCGTGTAGCAAATCTTCAGTCTCCGGGATGTCCGGAAAGAGTTTGTGGAATGTTTTGTTGTGCTTCATGAAGCTCTGTGAGATTGAACAGAAAGAGGATTTTATTTACTTCATTTATCACAGTAGTCCTTTTAACTAGTTAGCTTTTGGCAGCCAGAAAGCCCAAGTATAAAACTATAAAATCAAAGCTACCCTCAGTCCAGATTAATGTAATGAATAAAATTTAACCGTGTATGATAATATTTAGATTCTAAATTTATATTATAATTTATAATATTTAGAATCTATTAGAGAGACCTAGAATTTCCTATTACTAAATTTTGCGTAGGTCAAACAAATCCGGTCCAAGTAGTGTTGAAGGTGTGAATTAATCCCATGATAAAACCCATGTTTCCTGGAGCCCTGCATGTCCTCAAACCCCACTTTCAGATAAACTAGAATAAAACTTTAACCTACTGCACTACTGATGCAATTAACCATTAGCTAAGATGACTCCTGAACTACGAGTGCTGAATTCCTTATACATTCTGAATTGGATTAATTATTCTAAAGAATATTAACAATTTGAGTTCATCTACAATGAAGTTAGTGAAAGTACACATACACTTCGTGAGTTTATGCTGTCGTTCCTTTCCAAAGATCCTCCGACTGTCTGAGACCTGAGAAAATAAATGTAAATAATACCAATAAAAAACCTTATTTAAAACATTTTCACAGCTATGCACACTGTTAAATAACTCATACTACTCATGCTTTGGTTGTTTCTGCCTCAGGATTAGGTGGTGACTCAGAACAAAAATAAAAGTGATTAACCAAATCTTTCTGACAGTAAAGGGTGTCCTACCTGGGCAGGGCCAGCCTGCTTTGGCTCTTGTTCTGCTGCTCCATCTCAAGCTGAGCTTCCTCCAGACTGAAGGCCTTCTTTTGCTCCAGCTTCTTTTTCGCCATCTTCTCCTTCTTGGCTCTCGTAGGGAGAGTCCCGCTCTCCACTGGGTAACTGTACAAAGTAAAAAAAGGTAAAGGTTAAGAATGTGGAATGCAGCACTGTACGTAGTATTCTGACAGCTGATTTAAAAATATGAAGCGTATTGCAGAAGTCAGAAGATTAACAAAGTTACAGGAAAGTAGCCTGGAGCATGTAATGGTTATCCATATCACTGACCTATTTACTCCTTATCTTTTTCCACAACTACTCAAACTATGAAGAGATCCCAAAGATCAGAAGTTTATGCCACCTTAGTGGCCTTAATGAAGGTTATTCCACTAGACATAAACATAATATCTAACTTTATGTGCTGTATAAAGAATACAACAGAATCACCAGGAGAACAGCGGCATGAGATATTTACAATGTCCAAAAGGTTCCTCTTTCCAAACAGTCACCTAAATCTGTGGTAAATGGTGACAATAAACAGAGACAACATCCTGATAAACCATTTGATTTCTGACACAGTCACATCACATGCTTTATTACGTGTACAATACCAGCAACCTTATCTGTATTTTATAGACTCGGTTGTTAAATTTCCATGCATCTTATTAGCCACTGTTCTTTACATTGATTAATTTTTTTAATTATCATTTATTATTATTACTATTACTATTATTAGATATGATATTTAATCCTGCTCACCTGTACTCATGTAGTCTTTTGGATAATCTCAAACTCAGAGATCTATGCATAGCACCGTAATCCTTTCGAATAATAATCAAACAAGTAGTTTCAAGCCATCCCTGTATAAATCACACTCATCTGACGGTGATAGAATCCATAAAAATAAATCAAAATCTGGGTATGTCTATATATACATATAAAAACACTGTATTGTCAAAGCAAAACAGTGTGCGCCTTGTCAAGCAACTCCTTTCAGTGAATACAAATTCTTAAAAGAGGTGGGTCCTGACTTCAAAGGTGTGACACATCATCGCATGATGAAACAGAACACCTCCCACACGGCATACAATGCAACGTACGCATGCATGCAGGTAAAGACTTGTCTGGATCAGATAAGTACCCACCCTAATTTCCAATTCCTTCCTTCTTCACAAGAACACACATTTCTGATACTCCAATCATGATCCTTAACTATAAAGAGCTTTGAAACGAGAAGGCACCGATTAACAGCGAATGTGCCTTTTTCTCTGGGTGGAGCAGTGATAATGACAGACTTGCTCTTTCCTGAAGCCATGTGGGAAGAAAAAAATTAGTAGGAGACAGAGTGTAGGAAGTAGGATCTTCCTGTGGTGGCTCTTTTTTCGTGTGTGAAAGCCCTCAATGTGGGTGATGGTGAATATTACAACTTTGTTCTACCTGATTTCTCCTTTATATCCAGTTCATAGGCATCGCAGGTATAGAACACAAAAAGACAATTTCCTCAAAAAGCAAAGTTTGGCTTCTTTACATTGTGACGGACAGCACGTCATGCACAGTGGAATGGACAAGTAGAGAGGCAGAAGCTCCGTGATGATTACCGTATCCAGTTTAATCCTCCATTATTTCTGCCGCATTAATTTTCGCAAAGTCCTTCCACTCAAAGGTCATCACAACACTCTCAGACACTTATGACGGATACAAGGCCAGATTTGTTTTTTTTAATTTACAAATTAAAAAGCTTTATATACAATTTTATGCTAAACACTGTACTGTACGTTACAACCATTAACACTACCGTTTAACATTCAAAGTGGATAATCAATACTTTTTGAAGAAATGTTAATTAGCATTTAAACAGCCAATTATCTATCCACAATTAACCAGCTGTCTGTACTGTGACGGTTGACCTTTATCTTTCTAAAAAGATGATAAATGAGGTAGTTTTGAAAAGTGAACAATTTTAGGGGAAAGCCAATTCAAAAGGCTATATTATAATCCCTGTCTATAGTACAGAGATATAGTACCTCTATCGTTTTTAATGAATTGTATCTGTTATAATGATTTACCTACTTCTCCTTACATGTTTTTTTTTTAAGTTGAAATAGAACTGGTTTTCACTTGGTCACTTACATAAAACCAACCCAACTAAAAGGTAAGGACAAAATAAAAAATGACCTTGGGTTTAATTTACAGCTTGTCCTTTACAAAGGAAACTTTGGTGGGACTACACAAGTTAAGCAATAGAAGCCTGAAGGCCATAGAAATTTAACATTTAATTTTCTCTCTCACTCACTCTATACCACTATGTTAATGTCCCTTCCTGCCACTAATGGAAGTCCCAGTTGTCTGATAATCCTTAAAAGTCCTCAACTGTGTGTCTTTTCCAAATAGACAGCACTGCAAAGCAGTACGTGGGCATTTATAGCAATTCTGGCGACAGAAAAAAAAATTAGTATCAAGCTTGAATACAGCGTTAGTGAGAGTATGCTCCCCACAGCATACGTCATGCCTGTTAAAAGAAAAAGACCCTGGTGAAAGAACTGAATTAGGTCAACGTCTGTGGCCAGAAATGGCTGAACTCCTACAGTCTAAAGAGATGACAGAGAAAAACTATGAGCGCTTTCACAGAAGTCTATTTGGAGGAAGAAATATCGTGTGTTCTCCGCCTCGGCACGATCACACTTGGGTGCAGACCAAAAACGCCTGCTCTGAATGTGTCTGAGAAAGATGGTCGCAGTCTGCTTTAAATCCTGTACTGCAGCACATTTTATAGATAGAAGTTAAACCAAAAGGTATACGCTGCTCCGATTCAGACTGTATACGAAAAAAAAAAAATATCTAGGAAGCCAGCCCAATTCTAAGTGTACTGGCAGTGAACGTTCGATTAAACCAGACCATTTATGGTGCGGCAGGAATCAGATTACTTCATGTCCATAGGTGTGTTCATATCAGCATAGGATCAGACCATGGCTGTTTACTTTTAAAAGATTACTAGAAGGAAGTGCCTCGTTGTATGGAAGAAATGCTTCACACAGAGTACATTTCTAAAATGGCCAGGACATCCAAGTAAACATGATAGTGCTGCGGTGTTCTGAATGTCCTGGTCTTCCGATTTCAACATGTTGCAATCTGAACTTGACAAGAGATTGGATGGTGAGTTGCTGAGAACAAGTACAGAAAAAAGTGCTCTCAGCAGGCTAAGCAATCGTAATATGATCACGGAGTGCATAGTGAGTACATCAGGATTCAAATGTGTTCAAATGAATATGCTGAATTCGAAAACCTAAAAAGAACAGCACGCAAGATAGAGGATTGTGGTGCATCACCAAAACTTCCCAAACAGAAAATGCTAATCATGTAACTTTTAGCACATCTTTATAATCTTAACTCAAGCCACTGCTGTCTGTACTTGGCAAGGGTTTAAAGAGAACAGATCGTTTACAGGAAATTAGGTCGCTGTGACTTATGGGAAAGATATCTGTCAGCTCTGTAGCCTAGCCACATTCTGAGCAAAACGCTAACCACAATAGCGAGTGGTGAGTATGACAATCTGATTATGTGCCAGCTCCAAGTATAAACCCTAGGGTTCACAGGAAGAAGAGTGTTCATTAAGGTTGTGCTGATTAGGCGGAAGTAAACAGCATGTGTGAAAGAGAAATTTGCTTTATGGGGTAATGCCATACCGAATACCAAAATACTCACGCAGTGGAAAAAAAAATATTACGCAATACTAAATCAAAATTAACCCATGTGTCTGAGGAAAGCTACAGGAAGCAGATGATTTTGTAAATCTACTCACTCTACACATCCTGTTCGAACATAGTAAATGATATGAAGTCATGTGATTTTGTTTAGGACATCTGCTAAAATACTGTCACGCAAAAACAAAAACCTGTACTTTAGGTATACCATAATAATATCCAATAATGTTCCAGCGTACTTTGCTATAACTATACAATTATTCATTATTTATTCATTCCATTCATTTTCTGAACCGCTTAATCCTAATTAGGGTCGCGGGGAGGCTGGCGCCCATCTCAGCAGACTCTGGGTGATTGCAGGGTACACCCTGAACAGCTCACCAGGCCATCGCATGGCAGAAACATGCTGACGGCTATCCAATGGCCTGCTCTTTTCAAACGACAGCAGTGGTTCATTTACATGACTCTCACCACAGACAGTGAGAGACATGGCTGGCCTTTAATAACCCAGTTAGCTGCACTGAGGGTTCATTATTCAAAAAACAAATTTAAAAAATTAAAAAATAAATAAATTAATTAAAATAAATATTGATGGCTATGCAGTATCACCCCCCCCAAAAAAATTATACCCACAGTATGACAAAAAAGTGACCAAGCTATTGATATTATATCATTATATCACCTGGATCTGTTTTAAAATATGATATTCTTCCTTCAAAGATGACCAGTCAGCCATTTTATTATCTAATCAGATGTACCTTATTAATCTGATTGATGTTGCATGAAACTTGCACAGAAAACCAACCACAACATAATTGTTGATAAAGGTTTTAAAGGTTTTTCATGAATGATAAAAAGTAGTCCAATAAAAGATGTGTGTATTCAGCGACATCAAGAATGATACAGATCTTCTTCTGCATGGATACAAACCAGGAAAATATTTTCATCATCCGGTTAAGCAAGTCCTTGAACTTTTGTCTGCATTCCAGGCTATAGTTCACCTGATGTCTTAAATCCTGGCAATGATTCCAGAAAGAGGATAAGTGCGGGTGCGCAAACCAATAAAACATTTCAATTCCTTTATACAAATGTTTGAGAATTGTAAATTCTCTTTTACAGCAACTGTAGCTCTTACTTCCTTAATGACGCACCAGAAAAAACACCCGAACCTGGCACGTTATCTTCTTTTAAACTCCCCATAGAATAATTTCCAACACCAATTCACCACAAGAAATTTCCTAAACCTACCAGCTGTTTCTCTTCAATTCCTCATAACGACAAGCTCCCCTACCTCAACACTTCCTCTCCCTCCACAGCATCGGGTCTCTCCAAAAGGCTCAGGCGTTTCTCACGCTCCATGATGAACGGACGCCGTGATTTCTTGCGAGTTTAGGCTGAAGACAAAACCTCACAGCCAAACACTGACACGACGATGGGTCTAAAGGTCTCTTTTTACAGCTGCTGCGCTTGCATATACAGATCTGTAGCTTTCCAGGGAGAGAGAGAGAGAGGAATTTTTACCCATAAGGCACTACTTGCAGCAGTGCCGTTTCCTTGGCAACAAGGGGGCTGCTCTGGGATCAGTGGGTGGTAGGAAACAATGCAGTGTTCTTCGTCTTTCGCATTTAAATTCCATCAAAAGACAAAGTGGTGGAGTGAAAGGTGCACATGGCAGGAGCAGAACAAGACAATGAGAAGCCTCACAAAGGGCCTGGTAAAGTTTGGACCAGCTTTTGTTACGGGTTGAACAAAGTCACAAAGACTGGAGTCGTTAAAAAAAAAAACAAGCACTGCGAGAAACAGGACGGGGTTTGGGATTATTCCAAAACAATATGGCTGTTTGGACCGAAGTTCCTAAAATATCCGGTCCAGAGTGAGCTGTATGTTACATGGTTTATAGAGATAATATTTAGCCTGTAGCATTACAGTGGCTGGAATTGTCATCCCGTCAACCAATAGAAAGTCTTATTAGAATTTCTCGGCGCAATTTGATTCAATAACAGTGCAGATTCTACAATATTTGCACACAGGCAACAGCACGGCCAGTCTACGGAAAACAGGAGAAGCAACGCTGAAAAGATGCACGTGAACGTTACACTCCGGTACTCTCAGTGAAAAGAAACGAAATTCATTCCTCTTCTCTATGGGTTATCACGGTCATGGTAGATCTGGAGGCTGAGAAAAAGACTGGAAGGCAGAACG
Source organism: Tandanus tandanus (assembly GCA_039654325.1). NCBI lineage: Eukaryota > Metazoa > Chordata > Actinopteri > Siluriformes > Plotosidae > Tandanus > Tandanus tandanus. The sequence continues at coordinate 24,473,635 of JBCNYH010000002.1, forward strand.
GCCCGTTGCCGAGCACCATGTCCACACATTCACACCCTTCATGACATCTTTTGGAAAAGTATAAGGTTGTATGTGGGCTGGAGTTGGTAGCAGTCTCTGCTTCACTCATCTGGATCCTTCTTATTAGCGTGGGGTCCACACTGTTCGGCTCGATATCACACTTACCTCACACACACTTTTTTATTCAGTATAACAGTGTATTTCCTCAACAGCATCACTCTGGCTGTCCTGTAGTGACTCAGTGGAATGAATCCGAGGCTTGATGATGTAACAGTGGAAAATCGTGTGACACGTGATTACTTAAGTAACTGTGACCATAATGATTGGTTTAATCAAACCCGGTACAAGCCAAACCTGTACTGTTTTATGAGCAAAAGGCGAGGACGTGGAACACACAGCTCTTCCTTGTATTTCTCTAATGATGTTGCATAACCTGTTCAGCTGTTCTGAAACCAGGACAGCTCCTTCTTTAGAAGATATATTAATGAAAGAGGAGTACTGAAGTATCTGAAATGAGCAGCAGGAAATCAGACATAAAAGAGAGGACTGTTCATGACTGAAGCAGTAATAGAAGTAACATCAGTTTGGGTTGAATATTTTATGGAGGAAAGGTTGGATTGGAGAGCAGGGAGAACTGTAACTATGCTACGAACACTTCAGTGGAAACGCTGTAAGAGAAAAAAAATTATGAAAAATATTCAACTATGCATTGTGCCTCAACTGCCTGAGCTTTCTCCAGACATTTCAGAGCAAGAATTTAAATTAAGTATTAACTATATCTCATGGTGATATGGAATAAAATTGCTATTTCAACATGAGCTGCTATGTGCAGTGTCTGAAAGACTGAAACTAAAATTGAGCTATCTCCTAGAGGTCATCTGGGTTGTGCTTTAGCCCAGTGCGGTGGTCAGATCAGCCTGAACGCCAATCACAGAGACGCCACACAACAATGGGCTGCTTGTGAGTAGGTCCAGCAATTCCAGCGCCTCAGCGTTGGAGTCGTGTGGCTCGATTCGTCACACTGACTTCCTCTGACTGACTTTCCACACAGAAGACGCTTTTCTTCCTACACTTAACACGGCTGACCAAGTGCTGCGTGGAATTCCCACCTGAGACTCACATGATTCTGAAATGCAGCAGCTGATGGGAAGTTGGTGGGGGACAAAAAAAAGGAAATTCATGACATGACAACCAAACTGTTAGATATCAAGTGCTACACTGTTACTGTTAAAATATAATAATTAAATTAAATAATATTGTGGATATATGGTGGGTATGTTTATTACACTTGTTTATTCCTTGTTTACTCACACTAACAAGTATCACTAAAATTATTATTTTTTACATTTTAAATACCATCTCACTGATTCATCATGATACATAGTACTGGATATAGGATTTTTTTTTGGGTGGTACTGCATATCCATTAATGTTATTGGCCAAGTATTTACTTAGATCACAGGTGTCAAACTCAAGGCCTGCGAACTCATTTGATGTGGCCCGAGAGAGCTTTTAAACAATATGATTATCATACATTCTTTGCAGCGATCATTCCCACGAACCGTAATTCATCATCCTTCCACTAGGTGGCAGCAACCTATTTCAAATAAACTGCTAGTCATTCATGACTCAGGAAGGATCGCAAACTAGCTAATCTGTCAAGTGTTGTCAAAAAAGGAAAAGAGAACAAATACCCAAACTAATCATTTTGCCGTGTACATTTCATTTCATGCCCTTTTAGCACTGGATGTTCAGTGATTATTCGGCCCGTAGTGACATAGAAATTTTGTGATGTGCCCCTTACTGAAAATGAGTTTGACACCCCTGGTTTAGATAATCTGGTAAATATATTATTATTAGCTCCAAGTCCATGTTATAGAAATATCATTATACATTTGAAGGCCACACCTAATTACATAATAATAACATCAGTCATAATTGTCATCTACAGCTGCGTTAATGGCCCTAGTAAATATTTTAGATTTTGTGACAGAAGGCGAAACTTGTCTGTCACACCCTTCATGTAGAAGAAACAAGGAAATGGGCATATGGCATGTAATTTTATATTTCTCAGAATTAGCCAACATAAAGGACGTACAAGAAAAAATTAAAGTGTGACAAAGGCAAGCTTCTCAAATGACACTTGTGGAATTTACTGAGGTCCAAAAGCAAGCAAATGGTCCTGGACTTTTGCTTGACTTGTTTTAGCACAACACCTTGGAGAGAATTCATTAACGTGTCTTTGAGAAGCAAATTCAAGGCACGTCCACATGCAGCCCTTTAAAGTCACACCTGCGCATACAGATCTGTAATTTTGGTCTCACTGTGTAACTCTATAATTATATCTGAATTTCCCCTCTCTGTCTCTCTCTTTCTCTCTAGCCACTAGGGCTGCAAGTACACATGCGTTCAGATATATACGGTTTATCACACGAAAAAAAATTCAACATCACAGTAGTTATGACTCAATCCGAAGGTTGGTGGTTCAAGCCCCAGTCCCACCATCCTGCCACTGTTGGGTCCTTGAGCAAGGCCCTTAACCCTCAGCTGTATAAAAAAATTATAAATCTAAGTCACTCTGGATAAGGGTGTCTGCCAAATTATGTAAATGTAAATGTAATACTAATCAAAAGGAAAAGAAATCTAAAATGTATTTCTTTTAAAATTTTTGACCATCATACATACGGTAGGAATTTAATCTTGACTTCTTCCAGAATTTGTCATTGTTATTTAAAACAATGAACATTTTATTTCATTCAACATCAATGAACATTTTATACTAACATCTCAGAGATGTGTATCATTAAATAATTTACCACAATACAGAAACTACGTCTCCATATTGTCCAGCTCTAGCGCTACACACTCAGTGCTGGATGATATAATCTTAACTACCCACACCCACCCCGTGGTAAACAGGCTCCCACAGGGGACTATGAAAAGAACAAGCTATCAGCTCGTCAGCTGCTTTTCTGAGTGCTGAAGATTGGATTGTGACTATTTTGGACAGGGCATTAGCTCAGACAGGCTGTGAAGAACTCAACACTTGGCACAGCACCTGCAACTGACCTACAGACGGCGGAGAAAAAATAGAACGACAAACACCAAACAAATGCCCTACAGACCAAATACAGCAGTCGGATGAATGCGTACCTGTTAACTGAATGCTTACTGAGCGTTAAACTACTCCAAATAAAAATGATTGTGGCAATACATTCTTGTTATCCTGCAAAAAATTCCCACAAATTATATTTAAAAATCTATATCTATATATTTTGGAAATGAATGTAAAAGCTTTTAGTTTCAAAGTGCAACTGGTTATCATTTACATTCAACCTGTGTGATTAAAGTGCCATGTGATTTAAAATGAATATAGAGGTTCTTAGAAAGCTGGATTTCAATTAAGATCTCTTACAGTATAATAAGTATGGTAATAATCATTCTCAATCAAAATGTAAAACAACTATCTGAAGGCTCCAGCGTTGGTTAGAGAACACACCTAAACAAACAGCAGCATGAAAACCAATGAGTTAAGAAAGCAAACATGGGAAACAAGGTTTGAGCTTAAAAAAAGTCTCGAACTTTCAATGGTGAACCATTAAATTATTTATGCAATGAGTGATGTAATCAGATAATTAAGAAGAGATTTAAGGTCAGAGTTGTTTAGACAATATAGTCACGTTTAGTGAATAGACAGCAATTTGCACGGGTACAGCAATCTCAAAGCACAAGCGACAACTGGCTTTAATTAGGATCTGACACCTTTAATGGTCAGGAATTCACACCTTTAGGCTGATGTTGGATCATTCAGTGTTACACAACATCTCCCTGCCTGATATCTGATATACAGCCGGCATGGGATAGAGGCCTGAATGTTCACATGATTATTAATGGAACCAGTGCAATGACGACATGATGATATTTTATAAATGAAGCTTTTTTTAAACAATATGTAGTGGAATAAAATACAGCATGAAATATAAAACAACATGTAAACAAGCCAAGGTTAAGTGTGGTGTGGCTTAAATCCTCAAGGTGAGAAGATTAAAAGGAAGGCAATGAAGGCCATGCAGCCATGAAGTAAGCTCACTACTTTGTGTGTCTGTGTATATAGAAGTAGTAAAAATTAATAGTGTACTTTTTGGGGAAATGCCAGCTGATCTGCCCATGATAGGGTAATAACAGGGTTCAATAAAATGATTACAACAAAAACATCAGTATTTTGACTTCAATGTTTACAAATATTGAAGAAAATACTTACGAATAAGAATACATGCATCAGTTCAGTCATTCAAACTAGTAATTACATTATAATAACATAATGGATGTGAGCCATGTCTCAGCCAACACTGGGCAAAGGCAGTGCACACCCTGAACATTGTGCCAGACCATCACAGGGCCCACATACACACACACACTCACAGGGGCAATTTGAACAACCAATTTACCTAATGTGCATGTCATTGGACTGCAGGAGGAAACCGGAGTACCCAGAGAAAACCAAGACAAGCACAGGAGGGAGAACATGCAAACTCCACACAGAAATGGCTGGGACTTTAACCCAGGACCTTCTTGCTGAGTTGTGAATTGAGAAAGCCAATTTATTTCAATAAAGTGATAATACTTAAGGTTTAAGAGTACGGCTTCGCTAACGGAACACTTGTTTTTGTGAGTTTCGGTGTCCGTACAAAACACCCCCCCTCTAAATGGGTCACTCTGGACATGGGATTTAGGATTTTGCACACGCTACAGAATACGTCTAGCAAACACATTTCAGTCTGTTCCACATTCGTACGTCCCAAAATGAGGTGCTTTCCAAAGACCTTTGGGCAGTTCGACACCATGAAACTCACAAAAACTTCTGAGCAGACTAAAGCCTGCCAATTTATATGGACTCAGAGTTAGGCCATAAAACCTGGGCATCATTTTGAGGGATGGTTTTGACTATCTAATAATGGCATCATTCAGGTCTTGTTTTATTTAACCTGAAAATTTAGACTAGGTGTCCCAATTTGTGGTTCCATTAGCAAAGCCATACACTTAAATAAAGTTGTATGTTGTATTATATTATTCATATTTTTTGTATTAATGTGATTAATGTAATAATAATAATAATAATAATAATAATAAAATTAGCAAACACTAGCTAAATGTTAAAAGTTAAAGCTGATAAAAAAAAAATTATATATATATATATATATATATATATCTTAATAAATAGATAATGTAAGTGAAATATAATTGTATAAATGATAACAGAGCGAATATTGGTGAATGAACCGTTACCGGTGTTAGCTTAGCAGTTAGCGGTGTAGCTAACGGACCCACCTCTCCTTCATTAAATGCTTGATTCCGAAGATAGCCTTCTCATCGATTTTTCTTAAAAACGTCTTCAGTCTCTCCCTCTTATTTTCAAGCATCCTCACGACCAGTCAGCAATTCCAACACCCTCTTCTTCCTCGAGTTTTCACTCCTCCGCTCCTCTGGATAAGCTGAAATGATTCTTCTCCCTTTCCGCTAAGCCATTCAATCATGTATACACCATTCCCTTTCTCATCACTACACACACGAACCCGGCTTCCTGGCTCAGGAGTGGACACGAGTTCACACCACGCGGAACTCTCAGCCAGTCAACACACGAGTTACCCTGACCAATCCCTGTGCGCGAGGTGGGACTTAAAACTAGCCAATCAGAGCGTGCGCAGCCGGACTCCTTAGCCAATCGTGTAGCAAGACAGCGCGATTAACCGGATGTGTAGGTAGGGAAAAACAACACCTCCCCCAAGTATGCTAATTGAAATGAGACAAAATCGGACCAAACGGTTTTGACCAATCACATTCAGTGCGTGTTAAAAAAAATAATCGCGTGTCTGGAATCACTTCCAATAAGATTGCAGCTCTTACGTTCAGGCTCCTCCCATACGTTTTTATGGACGCTGAAGTGGTTTTGGGAGGGTGGGGTAGAATTAGGCCTTGTTTTTGACAGGGTTTTGGAGAATAAATAACGGAATAGTTGTATTTTTTCCCACTCAGTCACATGTTCTGTTACTATAGCATCTTGTGATTCATGCAGAACACTTTATTATTGAATTGTCATGCAGTGGTCAGCAGCCTACTCGCTTATGTCCTGTCTTGGAGAATCAGGCGATATGACACACTCATATAGAGAGTGAAATAAATAAATAAATGCCTTTAAAATCTTGAGGTCATCCGTGTCCTGGAACTCACTAAAGAGGTCAAGGGGTCACTGCATACACATTATTAGAACACCATGAAAATGAGCCACATTTTAATGATAAAATAATAATAATAATAATAAACCTTATAAATAAATACTGAATTAAACATGGGTAGTATAGTGGTTATGACGTCAGTCTCACAGGAAGAAGGTCTTGGGTTCGAGTCCCGGGTTGTGAAGCCACAGTATGTGAAGTTTGCATGTTCTCCCTGTGTTTGTGTTTCCTCCGGGTACTCCGGTTTCCTCCCACAGTCCAAAGACATGCACATTAGGCGAATTGTTCCAAATGACCCTAGTAGGAGTAAGTATCCTGAAGTTGATTTGATCCTTGTATGTTCATGTAGCACCTGGTCCTGGAGAAACGTTTCGTTTCACTATGTACTGCGTCAGCTATATGTGGTTGAAATGACAATAAAGCTTCTTGAACTTGAACTTGAAGTAGTTCAGCAAGTGAGTGAGTGAATTAGACATGCTGTGAGTGATAAATTAACTTTAAATGAGTGAAAAAGAGAGGGGTTTTTTTTAAACATAAAAAACGTCTTTACACGCTACTTTAAAGACTGATTTCAAAAGTGTACTCTGTATTAATGGGTTCATGAACACAATTATTATGTGTCAAAATGAAGACAAAAGTATCGGTACTCTTTGTGTAATGTCTAGGTTGTAGTGGATTTAGTATTATTTCTCCATGCAATGATATTTTAAAGATCTTTTACAAGCTAAGGTTTGTGCAAAAGGGTTTTAGTTAGTTTTTATCCATAAATAAAAATCTTAAGACTGAAATGTTGTGTATTTAGCAAGAAATAATACATGACAATCACAGTTTGCCAGTATTTTTTTATTGCTAATAAACAGAATGCTATTTATCTCCGTCCGTCCGTCCGTCTGTCCCTCCGTCCATCCATCCATCCATCCATCCATCTATTGACCCATCTATCTTTCTTACTATTCTGTGTGTCAAGGTAGAAGCCAAGTGCCACCTCCCCCGAAGTTATACCCAGTATATACACTGAAATGTTTATCTGTTTCATAAAATCATGATTAGGAAATGTACATAATTTTCAGGAAACTCGAAAGGAGCATTAGGAAACAAAAAACACAGACTCTCCCAACTATTGTAAGATAGATAGGGTAAGAGCTTCTGCCAAATACTGTAAATGTAAATGTAAATGTAATTGTGCTCGCTAATGAGTTCAATCACTTCTATGCTCTTTTTGATCCAAGCAGCAGGCATCACACTGAAAATGGTGACCCTTCTACTGTTGACCATTCTCTCTCAAATCCACAAGAGATGTACATTTAGCACTGAGCGAAGCTGCATCTAAGACTACTGGACCTGATGGCACACCCAGGCATGTGCTCAGGGCCTGTGCAGGACAGCTGGTCCACGCAAGTGTCCCCACATTCCTGAAGATGACAAACATTGTACCAGTGCAGCATGACTTCCACCCTGCTGGACTCACCAATTTTAATGAAATGCTTTGAGAAACTAGTTTTGAGTCACATTATAGTAAGTCTACCACTTACAGTTGACTCGCTCCAGTCAAAACAAGATAACATTTCTACTGCTTTTAAATCAGCCTTTACCCATCTGGAAAACATCGACACATACATCAGGATGCTGTTCACTGATTTTAGCTCTGCATTTAACATTGGTATTCCCACCTAAATTATCACCAGTGTCAGTGACATGTGCATTAGCACTTCCAACTAAACCTCAGTCTGTTAGGTTGGGCAACCATTATTACCATTGTGGAATCCATCCTTTTGCCAAACTGCACTAGGGTCGTGAGGAGGCTGGAGCCTATCTCAGCCGTCTCTGGACGAAAGCAGGGTGCACCATGAACAGCTCGCTAATCCATTGAAGGGCAACACACACAACCATTTACACACACACACTCACACCTAGGAGCAATTTGGAACAGCCAATTAGCCTAATTTGCATGTCTTTGGACTGTGAAAGGAAGACTGTGGAAGGAAGTACCCGTAGGAAAGCCACACAAGCACGGGGAGCACATGCATACCTCACACAGAAACGCCCTCAACGAGTCTGGGACTTAAACCCAGGACCTTTTTGCTGTGAGGCGGACATGCTATCCGCTATGCCACCATGCCGCCCCATTTTGGAATGGCTTTTCCAAAGTCTTGTCCCCAGCCCTATATATACTGCTCAAAAAAATAAAGGGAACACTAAAATAACACATCCTAGATCTGAATGAATTAAATATTCTTATT
>JBCNYH010000002.1:24516907-24528425 GCA_039654325.1 Tandanus tandanus
TCAGCCTTCCTTACCCTGGTCATGTCTCTGAGCACTGAACACCTTGTACTTCTGGGTACTCCAGGTAGGTTACAGTTGTGGAATATGCAGCACTGGAGGACAATGGGTTCCTAGTAGCTTCACACTTGATTTTTCATAAATCTCTGGAAGTTAATTTGCGTCTTTTTACCTCAACACTTTCTTTCGACCCTGTTGACCTTTTGCAAAAGTGTGCTGAATCCTGCTGAAAAAATAATTTTTTTTTATTTATTTTTTTTACATTTTTACATTTTTTCATTTTTTGACTTTTCCGAGTCAGTCAAATTTCTTTTTTGGACCATTTTGCCTGAGGAAATGAATCTGTCTAATAATTATGCACACCTTGATATAGGGTGTTAACCTTCTTAGGCCACGCCCTTCCTCATCACACAAATGAACATCACCTGATATGCTCAAATCCAATAAGCAGTCAAGTTTATACAGCTTGGAGTTGGGAAATATGCATAAAAAGGATGATAAAATACTCACTTGCCTAATAATTGTGCACACAGTGTACACCACCATAATTTTTGAAAGATTTATACATAGATATAAATATGCTGTACATAGTAGGCAAGTTGATGGAGATTCCTTAAAGCAATACTCAGACTCACGTGGAGTTTCTCTGCAACATCAATTGGATTAAAATGGGAATTCTATTCAACAGTCCGCTTGGTCAGGTCGACCTGAGTGGGATGCTGTTGATTCCTTGCCTTTGCTGGTGAATTGTACAATCACTCTGTTCACTGTTGCGCGCTCCAGAGATCCATACTTGTCAAATTGTCGTAAAGCCATGAGCTCAATTTTGTTGTCGCGTCCATGCACCCTTGCCCACACAGGAAACTTTTACTTTACATATGAATTTTTCTGTAAACTTACACATGCAAACATTTTCAGATGAGGGGTGTCTGTTTACTTTTGATATGTGACTGTATCACATGATGTCATCATTATATAGTAATGAGCTACCCAGCTGAGTGTGAATAGATGAAGTGTGAACCTGAATGAAGTTGACTGGCAGACTTTGGAGTGTGGATGGATGCGTATGGTGCTTGGGGTCTTTAAGAAATGGATTGATATTATTATGTGTTATCATGATATGATATGTGATATCATTTCACAGATGTCTATCCAGATTGATCCACTCTTTGAATTTTCCCAAGGGTGATATATAAGAGAAAAACATGTTTTGATGAAAATAAAATTACAACCACAAAGAATGAAGCTATTTTCAGGTTCTGTCCCCTTGGTTGTTGGTGTTCAGAAGCATACTAGAAAAGGTTGATTCATGATTAACACTATAATTCATGCAGCTTATCAAGATTATACCTTACAATATCTATTTGCCAACATTTTGACTTTTCAGACCATTAATACCTAGGCTAGGTAGTCAGTTAGTTTAATCATAGGAACATCTCTATACCTGCAGTCTGATTTAAAATATCAAAAACTATAAATATATAAAAATGTGCAAATTAGAATTCTACCTATTGTCCTTCTGCCATTCCCATTAGTCTATCACCAACAATTGCTGCATTAATTACAAATCAACACAAGTAGGCTTTCACTTTCCTGTAGAACAGGGATGTCCAATCTCTGCCACACCTTCCACCTGTTTCAATCACTTCAAACTAAAAAAATAAAAATAAAAACCCCAAAAAACGCACTAGTTTGCACATTAGTATATCAATTTTGAAGCCAGGTGACCTTGCTTTAAGCTCTCAAAATGGAGCCATTGAAAGCCACAGCTTGAGAATTTAACTGCTGACAGTCAGATTACCTTAACCCTTAAACAGGCCATGCGCACCAGAAGATGCTACAGATTTTTGCTGTGTTTATTACCTTAATAAGGCAACATACTGGGAGATACAACTCATAAAATCTCAAAAAATAATAATGAGTATGTTTTACTTGGATATTAAATAGAAGAATTATTATAATAATATTTTTTACAAATTATTTTCCACTTGTGCCTGTTTAAGGGTTAAATTCATATAACTTTACCAATAATTTCACTGATATCTGTAATTAATTGAAAAAAAAAATTACAATTAAAAAAGCTCTGCATAGCTGAAATTTGGCAAAAAAAAAAAAAAAAGTTTTAAAATGAAATATACACCTTGGATGTAATTATTTCCATTTTCCCAAACTTTTAATGCTATTTCAGTATAACTTTCAACAGTAAAGTGGTCTCACCAAGATGACTTTTTAGATCAGTGATTAAAACAGGTGGAAGGTGTAGCTACTGCTTGGGTGAAGATTGGACATCCCAGCTGTAGAAGCACTGAGAAATCCTGGCTTCTCTCACACTTCCTTTCTCATGACATTTTAGAGACTATTGCCTTGCCGGGGATCTAAATCTAAATGTGAATTTCTGCAGAGTTACTTTGTGACAGTGTCCACGAATAAATAATGCTATACAAATAAAACTGAATAGAACTAAATTAAGTTTCGTTTGGAAATGAAAACATTAATAAATATGTGAGACTATCTGTCCCATTCAGAGAATGCTTACATACAGTGCTTAAGAATTTTATTAGACCACCTTTCTTTCAGAGAGATTAAAATTTCAAGAGACCAAAAATTATTTGGTCATGAATTCATATATATAAGGACAACAATCCCAAACATTCATATAAATTGTGTAGAAATTAGTTGAACAAGAAACAGCAATCTCAAACACTGGAAAGGATGAACTGGAAAAGATACCAAATTTAAATCCATGTGAACAAATATGGGGTTTAACTGATTCATTAAAATTAATATTATATTAAATTAACTAAGATGGCCTGGCGAGCTGTCCGGGGTGTACTCTGCCCTTGCCCGGAGTCGGCTGAGATGGGCACCAGCCTTCCAGCAACCCTAATTAGGATTAAGTGGTTCAGAAAATAAATGAATGAATATTAAATTAATATTGGTCACATAAAGATTTCCTCCAAAGATCATTGCAGGGCCATTTTGCAATTTACATTTAAGTAATTTGTTTCATTTTCCTTCTTCAACTAAAAAACACATATACTCACTACCAATGAAAACGCAACACTCAGAATTAATTATATATGTTTAATATTTTGTCTTGAAATGGTCAATTAAGTTATTAAAATCAATTTCATACATTGTTTGAACAGTATTAATCAATAACAACCAGAAATCTTTGTGTCAAAATATTGCATCAATAAACAAAACTGAGGCACCCCTTCTTTCCAAAAATACAACAAAATGTCCATCCCAAAAACCCTCCGTATGTTGTCCTGTGGGATGTTTCTCCACTCCTCCTGCAATGCCACGATCAGTTCCTGCCTGTTCTGTGGTGCTGGTACTCGGCCTGATACTCGGCGTCCAAGCTGATCCCACAAGTGTTTGATGGGTGACAAATCAGGCGAATACACAGGCCAAGGAAGGACATTAAATGCGTGCTGCTGCAGATATTCAATCATTGATCATCATGTGACAGTCGAGGCATTAGGGTGTTTAGGGTCATTGAAATACCAGTACTCATGCTCAAATAGGTTGGTCCCAAAAATATTACAAATAAAATTGTGTTGCGTTTTCATTGGCAGTGAGTATATTAGAATGTAAATTGTGATAAACTTTTTTATGACTTTTCATATTTATTTCTTTATTTTATATTATATTACTTTTTATATTTTGTAGTTCTTTCTATTATGACAGGTGGTCTAATAAATTTGTTTTAGAATTGTTATAGTTGTTATCTTTAACAAAAGATTTAACATAAACTTAAATGACTCCTGAAGTGTTAAACTAAAGGTTCTCAGTGTTGATCAGCGATGAGCAGAGACTCTCTGTGGTGATAATGAAGCATATTCCTGCTGTGGTTCTTCTGAGATTTTCTCACTGGGACTGCTAGGGTGCCCTATAGATGAACGAGTGAATCTGCGCAAAGAGGTGGCAAAAGATGGGTAGAGGCTGATGATGGAGCCACGAGACCAGTCCATGCGAGGATAGACACGCTTTAGCACGGAACGACGGAAGAGGATGTAGACCCAGGGATCCAGGATCTGGTTCCAGGTGGCAAAACGAATGAAGAGCAACATTCTGAGGATGTCCAGCTTTGCATCAGACAAAACTGTCTTTGTAATAAATACCTACATACATAGAGCCAGATAAAAAACAAAAAGGAGAAATACAGGAGAGAACATGAGAATTAAATTGCATATACAAACAGAGTACGCTCATATAAAGTCTTTCAGTGCATTCATGCAGGACCAACTACAGGAACATACCCATACCCGTACATGCATACATGCAGGTTACTAAAGCAAGCACTCTTTTACATAAGACGGCTGCAACAAAGACACACGCCGCCATGAGAAAGAGTTTTGAAAACAGCACTTGCTTCAATAAAACATGAATAAGCAACTGCATTGTTTTTAGGGATTTAAACACAGTCATTCATATATAAGCACAATTTTTAGTAGCCAAACCTCCTACTGGCATATTTTTAATGGAAGGGGGACCTGAAGGACACCCACATAGACATGAGGAGGAATATGTCAAAAGTATCCCAAACTCGGGTTCGAAGCCAGGGATCTGGAGCTGTGAGGCACCAACACTACATGCTGCACCAAAGTGTTTTCCTTCAGCTTTTATATAAAGGATTCAAATTTCAAAGCAGAAATATTTTATTGTGGGTACCATGATGGCATAGTGGTTAGCACATCTGTCTCACAGTAAGAATGTCCTAGGTTTGAGTCCCAAGCTCACTGAGGGCCTTGATTCGTGGAGTTTGCATGCTCTCCTTGCATGGGTTTCGCCGGGTACTCTGGTTTCCTCCCATAGTCAAAAGACATGCACATTATGCTAGTTGGCTGTTCCAAATTGGCTCTAGGTGTGTGTGTGTGTGTGTGTGTGTGTGTGTGTGTGTGTGTGTGTGTGTGTGTGTGTGTGTGTGTGTGTGTGTTGGCCCTGTGATGGTCTGGAAAACTGTTCAATGTGTACCCCGCCTTTGCCCAGTGTAGGCTGAGATAGGCTCCAGCCTCCTCGTGACACTAGTAGGAGTAAGTGATGATGGTGAACTTGCATTCAAGTAAATGGCAGCATAAGAAAAAAACTTTTTTTTTTTACTGTGTTCCCTTTGTATTTTTCAACAGGTTCATACTTGTGGTTCTCGACTGGTTTTAGCTAGCTAGCCAACATTCGCATCATAGCTTGTTCTTGATCTGAAGATGGGGTGTCGCAAAAAAAACCAAAACAAATAACAAACAAACAACCCCCCCTTTTTTTTTCTGCATTATGGACTAGCAAACTTCAGACTACAAGCAAGTTTTACCTGATTGCATTTGATGTAGGAAATGTTTTTGTAACAGATTTTCTTTTGTATTGAAAACCAGTTAGGTGCTTTACTTAAAGGAGCTGATTTCCTGAAGAACACACCCACGCACACACACACACACACACACACACACACACACACACACACACTCTCTCTCGCTAAAAAGAAGGATTAAAAGGATTATGAGTTATAATATGAGTTATGAAGTATTATTTGAGATGAAACTTTTAAAAGCCATGGAAGCTCACAGTCTAGAGTGAAGCACTACAGGTTTAGCCCAGTGGTCTTCAATCTCATCCACAAAGGGCCTTCAAATTCTGAAGGTTTTTCTTCCAATCGAGCAGGAGCCACACCTGATTCCACTTCTTTACCCAATTTATCTTGAACATCCAATCAACTTGTGCCTCCTATTTCACTGGCATGAAAACCACACTGGGCCTTTTTGGATAATATTGAAGACCCCTGGCCTAGCTAATATGCTAGCAGGTAGCAAGGAAGCCACATTGATTCCCCTCAGTCCGGTCATTTAGTCGGAGTCAGTGCAAGTCATTGTTAATCTGGATTAATCTACTCGCCTCAGTCTAGACTCCTGACAGAGGATGTAAATCCAGGGGTCACATATCTGATTGACGGTGGCCATTCGAAGACAGAACAGAGCAAAATGGGGGTCGACAGCTTCATCAGAAAAAACAGTCTTCAGAATGTAAATCTGTCCAGGGGAAACATGGTTAGACAATGCCAGAAAAATCCCCACACTTGGTTGGCCACCCTGGAGGCACATTTCCTAATGGATTTCCTAATGGATTCTGAGGTCAGCAGTCATGCATAGCTTTCTGAATGCCACAGAGAGACAACTTACTTTCAGTCAGTAGTTTCAACCACAACATGGAGAAAAATACTGCATTATGATGATGAAAATGAGTTGGGTCAGGACACCATATAATGTGACAGATTTGTTCTGATCACAGATCACAAACATTTGTGATATGCCTACATATCTCCAGAAAAGAAACTGGTGAAGTCCTGAGGTGAAATATTGGTCAATATTTTGATTAAAATTGTTTACATCTGTTGGATCATTTTAATGTTGTGATTCATCCAAACACACAGATGTGGCAATTCCCAACCCCAATATATCAACACAATGAAAAGAACAGGAGTTTCACATTTTCAGATTCCAGTGGCGGTGTAGTTATTAATGGCTTAATATTAAAAATATAAATGATAAATGCTTTGTCATTACAATCCAAATGCAATAAATAACTGACATCGCTAATTTTGTCGGTCTGTGGGTTGACTTATAATAATAGTAGCATAAACAATAATCATTTTGCTCTGCTTAAAAACAGGTGGCGTAGTTATTAGCATGTCTGCCTCACAGCAAGAAGGTCCTGGGTTTAATTCTTGGGCTCGGCCTTTTCCATGTGGAGTTTGCATCTTTTCCCTGTGCTTGCGTGGGTTTCCTCCAGGTACTCCGGCTTCTTCCCACAGTCCACAGACATGCACATTAGGCTAAATGGCTGTTCCAAATTGCCCCTAGGTGTGGTTGTGAGTGTGAATGGGTGTGTCTGTGTTGCAATACGATGGTCTGATGAGCTATTCAACTTGGACCCCACCTTTCTTAGTGTTGGCTGAGATAGGCTCCAGCCACCCCATGACCTTAGTAGGATTAAAAGGCTTGGCAGATAAGTAAGTTAGTGAATGAATAAAAACAGGTGAGGAGCCCCCCAAAATATGTAGTTCACCCCATCATCATATTTATTTTAGCATTTCGTTTTTATTCAGTGGAATAAATTTATATGAAGAGGCTTATTTGATTACAGATTTAATACAAATTGACAAATTTGGGCTTTATTGGTAGATATTTTATATACATATAAATTTAACATGTGGCATGAGTGCTGTGTATCTGGGGGTTACAGAAAATGACTTCCTGTGCGTCCCACCACCGGAGATGAATTTTCCAGAGGCAGCTTATCAAACACCCAACATGGTTATATCTTTGCACTTCCAGAGCATAGCACATTTCCTGAAAACAGCCTTCTCAGTGCTGCTCAAGCAGAAAGTATGGACCAAAACCCCTCCAAACTGAATCTAAAGCAGTCATCATTATGTTGATTTACGTGAAATATCCTTGCATTGTATACATATAAATTATTAGAAAACACACTGTATATACCTTTGTGGCAGAATTTGATGCTAATACAAATTCCTAAGAAATGCTGTAAAAAGATTTATTATATGGCAACAACAATATGTGCAATCTGATTGGCTGTTGAACCAAAACACCAAAACACAACACTTTTGTTTTCTTTTCCTGTGTGTCCCACTCATTGTTTGGAAAAAGTATCACATTATACTTACTGCTGGTAGCTTTTTAACATGAGTGACAATGAACTCATCCATATAAGTATTTCACAGCCAGCATGAACTTCACAACAGAGCTTTCGGTTGCCCAATGTATAGAGTTACATCTCCCCTGCTGAGCTCTTGGCTAACCAGACTTAAGCATCAATTTCCAGTTCCTTTGCTTTTTATTTTTCTTTTTACGAAAATGCCATATAATAAATAAGTTATTAAGCTTGTTAGTTCAGTCAGTAACGGAAATTCCAGACCTTAGCCTTGATGCATTGACACCCTATTGCTCGGTCAAAGTCTCAGTCTGGAATTTCCTGAATTGACCTTGGTTA
Organism: Tandanus tandanus; assembly: GCA_039654325.1. Lineage (NCBI taxonomy): Eukaryota > Metazoa > Chordata > Actinopteri > Siluriformes > Plotosidae > Tandanus > Tandanus tandanus. The sequence goes on from JBCNYH010000002.1 coordinate 24,524,909, forward strand.
ATAAGTAGCATATATTTTAAGCTATCAGGTATAAAACAAGAATATTACCACACAGTATATAGTGTATAATCAGTATGTGTTATGCTTATATATAAGCATGATAAACAATGTACAGCATGTAAAGCCAGCTGCCTGCATCTTTTCGATCTGATAAAACACACTCAGAGGAAAGCCCCATCAACCCACTTTCATGTGCATGGGGCAATTAATAGAGCACTTTTTGCGTGAAGTATCAGAGCTACAGGTCTAATGGTGTCTAAATTATACTGGTTGAAAGTATAACAGGTACAGGGTCTCTTCAGAATAAGTACATCTGCTTGTAGTGTCTAAGAATTGTAAAGAATTCGCAGCATTAGGAACAAGAGCTCACTAAACAAATTATCTGAGCAGGTTGTAGTTGTATATATTATTAACTGCAGTAACAACAGCATCAGTCACAATCATTGTGGTTTTCCGGAGAAGACACTTTTTGACAGACATGCTTATCAAGCTACTCCGAACAGAAAGTATTTCACATCCAATCCCAATTATATTTTTCAGTAAGCTATACAGTACTATGCTGCTTTATAAAAAGCAATTAATATCTGAAAAAAGCACTTCTGTCCATCATTAGCCTCTACCCATCTTTTGCCACCTCTTTGCGCAGACTCACTCGTTCTTCCACATGTAATGTCTGCTTTCCGGAGAAGACATTTTTGACGAACAAAGGATCCAGACAAAGCCACTTAGATTATAAATTGAGCTTACAAGCAGCAAAACATCTTTCTAAATTGTATGAAAATACCCCTCCAAAAGTAAAAGTTAGTTAGTAATTAGGAGTGCAATTCTGAATCTTATCAGGTAAAAGCTACTATATTTATTACAGTGGAGAGAATTTAATTTTGTACTTGGTCAAAATTTGCGAAATATTTTCCTCTGATAACACGATTTATTGGAATTGAGAAAAGATTTCACTAGTGTAGCTGGGACTACTCTTCCTCTATACAACAATAAACAAGAGACCAACTTAAAGCAAGTGCCTACTTAAAGGGGTCCCTCGTACAGTTGTAAAAAGACAACCCTGACCATGAAACAGCCCATAAACTATTTTGAAAACTATTGTGCTGATTTTTACCAAACCCCATTCCCCTGATTGCCACATGATTCCAGGACTGAGTATGCTTTACATGTCCACAGTACAACATTTTGTGCTGAAGAAAAGTGCTCTCACACAGTACAGTGGAGACTGTTTTAACATCGGCTTATTAGAGTCCTATGGAACCTGTAAGGGGACAATGAAGAGAAAAACGGACTTCAGGTTTCTTGTGTGCATGAGGTGTGCACTGAAAACTTTCTCATGGGGACGATTTATCAAAGGTTTTTTTCTCTTCAATGTCCCCCTAAGGCTCTGTGGGGTCATCTCACTCCTTATAGTGGCTTATTTTGGAGTCCTTTTAGCCGCAGTGACACACTGTCTCACACATAAGAAGGTTTTTATGAAGGCGGCTTACATTGAGTGAGGAATTTAAAGATACCCACAGACTCACTGACTACAATTTGTGTTCATTTATAAGGTGAGAATCAGACCCTAAGCCATTGGTTTATTAACACAAATATCTTGGAATGAATTTAAAAGTGCATGTCACTGCGATCAAGTTCTGTGTGTGGGCATGGTGAGTAATCACACATTCGTACCATGCCGTCATCCATCTGAACCATAAAGCCCATCTCTTCCAAGCAGACCAGCTGGACTATGCCTGAGAACAACACGCAGTGATGACAGACAGCGAGGGGCAAATATTCTCACGGACAGTATGAACTGCCTAATATGAGTATGGATCTATTCAATTCTTGGATTAATTTTAGCTCTGCTACATGGGATTCCTCAATTCCTCAAGTCAATGTGAATCTCTAGAGAATAAACAAACATTCCTTTCCTAGTTCCTGTCCCACAGTGTGGGCAGTTTTCCTGTGCATACCAAAAAATGTTTTGTTTTGGGGTTTTTTTTTTTTTTTTTTAAACCAAGGCTTCTCACATTTATATTGCACAGTCACACACTTACCAGCAGGGGATACCAGCAGATAGATGCAATGACCATAATAAGAATTAGCTGCACCATCATCTCCACCTCATAGTCTCTCCTGCGCTGGGAGGAGTTCTGTCGACAGCAGACTCGCAGCAAAGTGACAATGCTCACTGTGTTTAGAATGAAGGACACAGCCAGAGATGTCAGCCCGACCAGTGAAAACACCAGACAGAAGGCCATATCCTTGGGCACAGTGCTAATATTCAGGAAGCACCATGAGCCTGGGAACTGAAGGTGGTAGCTGCCCAGACCAAACAGAGGCAACAGGCTTATGCACCCAGCCGTCACCCAAACACTGGCCACTGTGGTGCATACTCGCTTCTGTGACATCTTCACAGAACGGGCGAAGGGCTGAGTGATACCTACACATCGCTCCACAGCCATTGTGGCACCTAGAAGCAGAGGGCACAGGCCATAGAACACCATGGACATGCCCATGAAGTTGCACAAGTTACAGTGGGGGTCCAGCTTTATCCAGTTGAACTGTATGAAACGGGAAGGGACCACAATGGATCCAGTGACCAGCAGACCCATGAAGTCAGTCACCACAAGACCACCTAGGAAGAGAAGGAAGGACGAGCGAGAGCGGCTTTGTGTTCTTTTATAGGACTTGACCAGCACCACGAAGGCAAACAAGTTGGAACTGAGGCCCAGCACACAGAACACGGCCGAGAAGTAGGCTGAAGCAATGGTGGTGTTCACATTGAATGGGGGTTTGTTAATGGTGAAGCAGAAGGACAGATTTAACGCATCTTTGCTTGTGTTGTCTGACATCATGGTGGCACACTTGATTCTTCTTCAAATTAGTCCTTTTGTTCAGGTAGTCGTATCATCCTGTGGGCTTTACTCCAGACCTGCGGAACTGAAAACACATAATAATTAAAAAGTGCTTATACATGACTACTACATGCCCCATTCTACACAATGCTCATTCATGCAATCAACTAACCAGCCAACAAAAACATAAAATCACCATATTACCATATCAGAATTGGGGGGAAAAGTGTCACTTTAATGACTTTAATGAATGTGGCATGTTTTTTGGAGACTGATGGACTGCTTTGTGTAGACTGTCAGACCCAGTGATGACTCTTTAACTGCCTAGTTTGGGTGAGACTGTGTGCAGTGTATGTTCGGATTCCTGTCCTTGTTTGCCAAGAGTGGTCTTCTACTGTTGTAGCCTATGCACACCAAGCTCCTATGTCTATCCTAGACCTATCCTAATGTCTGAACATTCAGAGATGATTTTCTGCTCACCACGGTTGTAACATGTGGTTATTAGAGTTAAAGTGGTCATTAGGATGGCCTTCCTGTCAGACTGAACTAAAAAGAACCATGCTCTTAGCTTTGTCATGAACAAGTTGTTTCTGTTAACATAATCCAGTACCCACTCGATTTATATATACATACATGCACACACACACACACACACACACATATATATATATCTA
>JBCNYH010000002.1:24589587-24605736 GCA_039654325.1 Tandanus tandanus
GGGGAGCTGTGGCTATGAAGTGAAAAAAAAGGAAGAGGGAGGGTGTGTGTGTGTGTGTGTGTGAGAGAGAGAGAGAGAGAGAGAGAGAGAGACTGGGAAAGATTTGAGACCTCTTAAATATCACTCTAGTGATAAGAGAGTGTGTAAGAGAATAAGCAGAGAGAGAAAGAGATGGAGAGGGAAGAAAATGATGTCTGACCTGCTCACTCAGTCAGACACCTGCATTAGCCATGTTCTCCCAGGTGCTTTGGCTAGGTGCGTGCCTGTGTCATACCCCCTTCCACTCTATTACCTGCCTTTCATTGTGCAGTGTGTGTATACACGCTCCCCGAGCCGAAGCTAGCTCTCGTCCCTCCGCCTCCCATCAGTTTAGTTGTCCAGGAAAGGGCCATGGGACAGCGACAAGACAAATTTGCCGTTAATACGGAGCCCGTGAACGTGGCCAGTGACTACTGGCGTTGATGGATCATTCAGCAGCGTGGCACTGCTTTAATAGCTCCTGTAGCATTCAGAGAGGAACATATTTTAGGCCTTAGGGCTGCATATCAGAGACGCGGCGATCAGAGACACATAAGCGGGGGGGGGGGGGGGGGGGGGGGAGGGATTTCTCCCAGTGAAACACAAAAAAACAAGTTTTTTCTCCCCGGACCCCCCCCAAAGGGTTTTGTCCCCCCCCAAAAAAAAAACCCCGACACCCCCCCCCCCCCCCCCCCCCCCCCCCCCCCCCCCCCCCCCCCCTCCCCCGAACTCCCTCACCTGATGAAACAACAAACTAATAGTTGTGTCATATCGGGCCCCCAATAGAGTGCTGTAGCACCTTGAAAAAAGGCACAGCCGGCCACTTTACACAGCCAGAGCCACTGGGTCATTTTTTTTGCAGCCGATGATGATGATGGTTGGCGACTGATGCGGTTATGATCCTTAAATCAACTTTCTGCTCACTTGAACAGGGTCACAGGGAGTATGGGGGGGTACAAGGACAGGAAAGGTTGAAGGAGGAAACAGTGCTCCCCGGTCCAAGCATGTCGTCGCTACCTGCCGCGGTAAAAATGTACTCACACCGCTAGTAATCAATCAAGGTTGGTGCAGACATACATTTTTTAAAGCGAGGCCTGTGTATCTTTGGTCTCTAATGAGCGAAGGGAGCAGGAAGAGGTTAGTCTGAAAAATGGCAAACCGCCATAGATGGAGTAATCCGGGAGCAAAAAGATAAATTCAGGGTCAGGGAGAAGGTTTATATTAAATACAGGATGCGGTGTATTTTTCTGGAAGTGGATTATGGAATAATGGTGAAGGTTTAATCAGATTGGGCTGCTGGTGAGGTTAGGATGGGATTATTTTGCAGGAGGAGCTCCATCCAGTTTTGTCATGGTCCTGAAAAAGCTTTGATGCAGGATGATTAATGGCGATGATTAATACACACGTGAAATTCTAAACGGATCAGGGTGACAGAAAGGGGGGGAATAAATACAGATGTGTTGCGAGGAAAGAAGGACAGCGAGAGGGAGGAGAGAGAGAATGCAGGACCAGGAGAAGAGTTGCATGGTGTCAAGCACGTCAGCTAAAAATACACAGCACACTGTCCAACCGCACGAAAAACCTAGGACACTCACTACAGCTGTGACCTTCCCTTACTGCTTACAAACACTAACGACGGAAAAACACACACACACACACACACACACACACACACACACACACACACACACACACACACACACACACACACGTTGGCTGGTCTGAAACCTCTCGTGGTCAAAAGGATCTCGGTGAGCATGAAAGAGAAACAGAGACAACAAAGATTTTTTACATTTCAGTTTTTACATTTTAGTGCCTGACAGAAGCTGCGCTGAATAAATGAATATATAAACAGGGTAATTACACTCTTTTAAGGCACTCAGTAGTTATGTAAAAATACATATGACTTTGGATTATCCTTGTGAGGACATTTCTATTGATATAATTGTTTAGGAGACCCATTCACTTCCCAGACATATTCAATAAACATGAAACACAGTGTTATCGCTTGGAAATGAAATGGAATCAGCCATGATGTCTTTCTGAAACCATTTGCTTACTCCTGTACATGAGTGTCAATGACCCTCTGTACCGGGAGAGATGAAATTAGTAAACATCGCCATCTTTTTGATTTCTCTTGAAATCATATGCCTTCTTCTGGTTCTTAATCACCTAATCGCTGACATTTCCACTTTCTACCAATCGGTGTTACACTGCCAATCATGTGCAAGATCGTTCCACTGGTTCATGTGGTCTTGTTATTGTTATTGTGAAAAGACACAGATCCAAAACAAGATGAATAATAGATGAAACTGGTGAATAAGAGATACTCAGCCCCTGAGCTGGTGTGGTTCTGCTGGGAAACCTTTGTATTCAGCCAAAATGAACTGATGATTAAAGATAAAACACACAGACTATTCACTATTGAATGTGCACATAATGCATATAATAAATAATATGCTCCACCTAAATCTAACCCTAATCAGCAAATATAATGTAGCCTTTTGGTTTCTTTATTATATTAAAAAAAAAAAGTTTTGGTCCACAACAAGATATAAAAACATGTGCACACATTTAAGGTTTTCCAATCAAAACGCAGGGTGGCACAGTGATGTGGTGGTTAGAACATTCAGCTCACAGCAAGAAGGTCCTGGATTCCAGTCCCGAGCGAAAACGTTTCTGTGTGAAGTTTACTCCACATGCTTACGTGGGTTTCCTGCGGGTATTCCGGTTTCCTCCCACAGTGCAACTGGCTGTTCCAAATTGCCTCTAGGTGTGGGTGTTAGTGTGAATGCTTGTGGATGTCTTCACCCTGCTCCAGCCTCTCCACCAACCAAGTAGGATTAAGCGGTTTAAAAAATTAATGAATGAATGAATCAAATAGCAGCTACCTTGGAAAAAAAACCATATATATATATTTTTTCCACTAAACAAAAACTAAAGATGTCTGTGTCAAGAATGCCTTAACTGGGCATTTGTATTCAGCTCCAGTGTGATGGTAAGACTCAGTGCCCCCCTGTCACTCTCTGTCTACTCGACCACTAAATGTTCGTAAAAGTAGCAGGCTGTCAATCACCTCATCTCACCTGTTTCTCAGAGACGTGCCACAAAAATGATGTGTGTGTGCGTGTGTGTGTGTGTGTGACATACACAGAGAGTAGGACAGGAGAAAGCCTTTAGGCACGCCTCACCTCTTCACATCTAGCCTTCCTGTTTATTTCTCCCTAATCTACAGACTCAGTGTGTTGAGCCCCCTGCAGAGCAGTCTGCCCGACTCCTGAGGGAGAGTGCTGAGCGAGTGCATAAAAGAAAGAGACAGACATAAAGAGAGTGCACAAGGCAAGGCCTTTGTTACTTATAAAGCTAATAACCAGCTTTTGGTCTGCTGGATATGACTGAGGAGGAGGTTATTTCTGTTGCACTCCGATCTTTGGCGCTTGTTCATGTCCACTTTCTTTAGTTTCGTTAGACAAATTTTATAAATCTGATCACATATTAATTTTCTGATCATCATTTTTAATAAGCAATGTGAAAATCAGGGGATAAATACATTAACAGATTCTTTGTTTGGTGGAGGAAAAAAAAATGTATGATGTCTTTTATTACGTAATCTCTCACTCACTCACTCACTTGCTGAACCGCTTACTCCTATTATGGTCATGAGGTGGCTGGAGCCCATCTCAGCCAACAGTCGGCAAAGGCGGGGTACACCCTAAACAGCTTGCCAGACCATCGCAGGGCCAGAAACACACACACAACCATTTACACTCACACCTAGGGGCAATCTGGAACAGTCAATTTGCCTAATATGCATGTTTTGGACTGTGGGAGGAAACCACACCAGGGGTAACCCACACAAGCACTCAAGCCTGGGACCCAAACCCAGTACCTTCTTGCTCTGAGGTGGACATGCTAACCACTACACAACCACAAAGTCTTTGGTTAATAAAAAAAAGTTGGTGTGAAATAATAGAATTAAAACAGATGCTGTTACAGAGGAACTTGTAGCTTCAGAGGGTAATCCATCACACCATCTAACCCACCAGTGTGGGCTATTTTCCTATAACAGCATGCTCCAAAGTGTTAGAAATAGTCCTATTTCCTGTTTAGAGAAGAGTCCTACCTTATGTAAGGAGAAGGTGCGTACGCAGAAGGTGGCCAGCTCGATGGTGTCCAGCAGGGTGACCTGGGTCATACCATATGTCTCCGTCCCTCGACTTGGCCAGTACTGATCACACTTAATCTGAATATGCAAACATGATAAAAACATGTTTATGGATGACAACAGGATTATGAATATGAAACAGGGTTACAACACAGAGTCGAGTAAGTTCTCAGAACTTGAAGTCACCTGACTAAAACAATCAGCTTAAATTATACTCTTAAAAAACAACTAGAAACACGAATCTATAATATGACACATTCAGTTCCTCCACTGGTATACCACACAGAGGCTGAAAACAGATTGAGATTTGATCAGACACTGATGTATAAGCTGAGTGATAAGCATCTGAATGAATCAGACACTGCCTACACACCCTCACTTCTAATCTTCAGGAACACATGATCTTCAAACCAAATCTTCAGGACTTATGAGTTCATTCTCCATAATATGACAAGCTACATTTATTTTGTCATTAACTTTAAGAGAGCAAAAAAAGAGAGACTCCAGAGGGAATGATTGTACAAACATGTGAAAATGCGGAATCAAGAGCTGCATGCAGAACCCTGCTTTTTTGTTGTTGGAGGAATCCTCGAAAAAGGAAGGATTGCTCTTAAACAGCAAGGAATTTGAATAGAGATGAGCACCGGCTCCGTTACCAGAATCCTTCACTACGCCCAGGGCCACATCGGGTGATTCAATCTTTTTTTTAAAAATCATTTAGGAGCATAGATGAATGGATGGATGCTAATCTGCACACTCATTAAGTGAGACCGACAAGCGGCTATGTAAATCAGTGAAAATCAGAGAACTGAACAATAAAGGGCAAAAATGTCTTGAGCGATTAAAAAATGACGCACACATTCACAAGAACAGGTCCCACCTTAAAATAGAAGAGCTGCTGAATCTAATAAACCATATAAAGGATATAAGGACAACAACTTATTACATTTTTTATATCAGTGGCATTCCCATTGAGTGTACATGTATACAAATTTATTTAAAGCTATGTGCAAAGTTCATTATGTGGGTTGACTAGTAAATTTTTGTCATTTTTTATTTGCATCTTCCAAGTACTATCTAAATGTGACTCTACTGTACTTTTACATTACAGCATGCTGTTAATAAAGATTTATCTGATATTTGATAGGAAGAATCAGTGAAACTAACTAGCTTAGTAGAAACTAACTACATTTGTCCAGGCAGAGAGGCAGAGAGAAGAAAAAGTTAGTTTGATCCATAAACTAAATGGAAAATAAAGTAAGCGTGGGTGAATTGTCACTGATGAAGCAAAGCTCTATACTGCTCACGGTTGCACTAGCAAACATTTGCTGGTGTGAAACATACAAGAGGGTTACCTAGGCAACCAGAGCCAGTGACGAGCGAACTGCTTAATGTGTGTAGGCGGCTTTAGAGGCTCTTGTTGCCTCAGTAACCTTCTTGTATATTTCCTGTGAAACCGTGAGCAGTATCTGGCAAGTTCTTTACAAGACCATAAATAAATCTGTGTACGTGTAAAGTGTGTACGAACAGAGCTCTGCTTCAACGGTGACAGTTCACCCACATTTATTCTATTTTAGCTCACAGATTGCAGTTTATAGATCAAACCACAACTTTTTCACTGGTCTGCAGTGTTAACTGTATATATTTATACGGAGCAAAATAACTGGATATATCACTAATCCTTCCTATCAATATCAGATAAATATTTATAAATAACATGCTGTAATTTTACTGCAGTAGGGTCATGTCCAGATGATAGTTGCAGATTCAGGATGAAAACATACTGCTATGGCGTACTGCTTTTTTTCCCTCATTGATTTTTCTAAGCACAATAAAAACATACAGATATAAGTGTTTTCATTTTGATATACTGTAGCATTGTAGCCCAGGGCTGTGAATAACCATGACTGAACAATTCTCATGTTGAAGTTGCAGAGTGACAGTGTATCCTCTGATGCTTGAAGTCTTCTTGGTGTGGCAACTGTGAAGCCTTGTACAGGGTACACTCTGAACAACTCACCAGGCCATCGCTGGGCCAACATACACACAAATATTCACACTCACACTCATACCTAGGGGCAAGTTGGTATAGCCAATCAGCCTACTGTGCATGTTTTTGACTGCGGGAGGAAACCAACGAACCCAGAGGAAACCCATGGAAGCATGGGGAGAACATGCAAACTCCACACAGAAACGCCCGGAGCCCGGGAATTGAACCCCGGACCTTCTTGCTGTGAGGCGAACGTTCATGGTGGTGGTGAGCCACCATTCTGCCCCTGCTTTCTAACAGTGAAATGTAAAACTGCAACTACGATTTTTTTTTATAAATTTTTTTTTTACATGGCTTTTAAAGGTCATGAGAATAATAAACAGAGGTACTGGAAAGCACTATTTGTGTTGTAATGATGGTGATTTCTTGTTTCATGATATTAAATGTATTTATGAAGCATAATCTACAGTACTTCAGGGAGGTAACAATAACTTCAACACATCTGTCATTATTTTCATATAAGAGCACAATGTTTGTATAAAACACTTTATTTCAAACAATAATATCTTTCATCACATTATATCTTTATAAGAACAGCAATCATCTGTTATCGCTAGGCTCAAATTAAGGTCAACCAGACAGGAAAAGTTTCTCCTGCACTGACAGACCCCCTGAGAGTGATGTGTTCCAGGCCTCCTGTGGAATAATTTTAGCTCATGCTGAGCAGGCTCTAATTAATGCTTGGGTATCAGGTAAATGAAATGTCGAAGGTTTTAGAAGTCTGGATGGGTCCGAAAGAAAGCCTTTTTTTCTCCTCTCTCCACTTCTCTCTGTCATTTACTCTGTCTTCCTCTGTATTTGCTAAATGGTCCTTGCTAGCCAGGCGGAAGTGAGAGATAATTGTCGACTATGATCCTTCTCTCCTCTTCCACACTGCTTTTTCTCAGTCACTCAGCCAGAGCTGACATTTCATCACAGATTATGTCTATCCATGTGTGGTGTGAACCATACTGTGCTGCTTTTCACGAGATGCTTGTCATTGAAAGTCCTCCGACAAAAACTACAAGACACTAATGGAACTGCTCTCAAGTGCTTAAACAGTTTCTGACCAGCTGTCTTTGAAAAGAGAGTATTATCGGCATGCAAGAGATCGATGTCAGCAAGTCCTGCTATTATCCATGACAGGGCAGAAAACACTAAATTCTAGTGAAGTTTCTCATTCACTCACCTCACAATCATTTGTCAAACCGCTTTATCCTACTCAGGTCACGGGAGGCTGGTGTTTATCTCAGCCGACTCTGGTCGAAGGCGGGGTACACCCTGAACAACTCACCAGACCATTGCAGGGCAACATTCACACAACCATTCACACTCAAAATCACACCTAGGGGCAATTGGGAACAGCCAATTAGCCTAATGTGCATGTCTTTGGACTGTGGGAGAAAACAAAAGTACCCAGAAGAAACCCCCCACAAGCACGAGGAAAACATGCACACTCCACATGGACTGTATGAAAGATGTTCTTTTCTGTGAGGAGATGCTTATCTAACATTTATGCAGTGTTTTTTTTTTTTAAATTTTTTAACAGTTTACGGTTTATGGTCCTTCTGCACCATGACAACTTCGGTCTTTTGTCTTATTAATAAATGTGTAAGTTACTAACTTCTATCACAGACATTATATGAAAAAATAAATGGTACTTAAATCATACATTTAAGTAGTGTTGCCCTTTACAATCTAAAAAAAATCAACTGTTGCCAAATCACTGTGCTATATGAGATATAAAAGGCTGCTATGGGTGTTAAGAGTAACTTAGCTTTACATTAGACTGCATCACACCACCCTGTTTATTTTCTTACAACAGTGCACCCGTGTCATGTTTCATTCTGTATCCTGTTCACAGTTACATACTTATAGATTTAATGAGTGGGAAGCAATGGCTATGTGTCACATGAGGGTAACAAGAAATAACCAATTAGATCATGCCATACTTTACCTCCCCCTTCCTGTCATAAAACAGAAGGAGGTGAGTTGGCTTGTGCTCCAGTGGCAGGGATACTGACTAGCTGGCAGCAACCTTAGTATAATTGTCACCACTTTCTCCAATGTGGGCACCAGTGTTAGAGGAAACAAACAGCTCTCTACAATTGACTACACTGATGATAAGTGTCGAAAGTTTTATTCCCACCTGAGGATGAAGTTTCATTAAAAAATGGATCATATTGCAGGACAGAAATATTAAATATTCAATATCACACTAAGATTTCACCGTGTGTTTTAAAAAATGTTCAAACTACTTCCACACTTTTACCATGTTGATTATTTACGTTCCAACATGTTATGTGCTGTTGCGGTACAGATAACCCTGAGATGATACCAGCAACAAATTCTTTTAATATCAAAGAAAAAATGGCCATTTTAATAAGACTGAAACTGTTGATTTTTGAAAATGTAGCTATTTACATGTAATGAGAAACAATTTTATTTTTTGAATAATCTTCATACTTTATTATATTACTTATACCTGCCATGTACAGCCTCAAAGCATAAACGGTTAGGACGGTATGGAAAATGCAAAAAATAAATAATAATAAAAATACTAATGAATAATAATAATAAAATAAAATTTCTAAGTTTACTTTGATTTGTACTTTATTGCAGACAGTCTGGACCCAAACAACTTTATCATAAATTTGAACTTTGAAAGTATTCTAATGCATCATGTTTGTTGTTTTGTTTTGCTTTTTTTTTTTTTTTACTTCTTGGTCAATGAATAAATATCTGCATTTACTCAGATTTATTTGTCATTTAACTGTATTTTTGTGTAATTTTGGATTGAATAAACAGTGAAGTGGCTGATTGCCTCATGTCATTGGGTGTCCTCATGTCTGTCTTCCTTCTGGTTCTCTCTTTTTAGTTATGCTGTCATAGTAAGTCCCTGCTTGCACACAGCACTAATAAACTCTTCTTCTTCTTTTTTTTTTTTTTACCATTACACTGTTATGAGCATACTTAACAATCTCTCTCTCTCTCTCTCTCTCTCTCTCTCTCTGTTTTTGTTGAGGTACACATGCTACTTCTGAGACACCAGTGATCCTATTCTTTTTGCTTTCTGGAGTGTGATCCATCCTGATGTGATACTACTAGCTGGAGTTCTCATCTTAGAAGCCCCTAGCTCCTGCTGATAATTATCTATATGGACCTAAATATACACTTAGAAACTGTGAAGATGACTTTTCATTTCTGGTGATATAAACCCTTTTACAAAAAATATAAGTCTTTTACAAGTAGATTCTGTGAGGAATACTAATGAAACAGGTCTTTAAAAAGCCATGCAAGTTCATGTGGTCACTGACTGTTGCATGCTGTTTACCTGTTGATTGGTGGCTTCAAAAATGTTCACCTAGTTAAGGCTCTCATATGTATATTAGTGTGCAGTCTTTCACAAATCTTACCCGTGACTTCTCCTCTAACCGAGTCATCATGACCACAGTAGCTGCTCTCTGCTCCCATACCATCCTCCAGAAATCCCCGAATGTCTCAGGCAGTGGGCCCTGTGTGGCAATGTAGGCATTCTGCTTCCTGTAGCCGTCAATGTAGTTAGCGTTGATGTAATCACTGCCTGCAATGCCTGGGAATGGGAGTAAAAAAGGCGGATTTTCTGGTTAGACACCTGTGCCAAAACATCTGGGCAGGGACTGAAACAGTAGCTGTGGTTAGTATGGTATTCTGGGAGCTGGTGAGAAACCAGGGTTTGGGCTGCACCGACATGACGCTGAGGCAGTGTTATCCATTAAAGAAAATAATTCCCATGAAGACAAGCCATCAGGTTTGAATGTCTCTCTTTCTCTCTCACTCACTTTCTCCCTCTCTCTTATCTGGTGGCCAGTGGCATATAGTGGTGTGATTTAGTACCTGATTCAGATGGGGCTACAAGCTGGAATTAGACAAGGCTTTATGCCATGGGAGCCTGTCACCTCCTGCTAGTTGTAAATTTCCCCTAAAGCAGCTTCTCTTCTTTCCCTGGCCTACAACACAGAGCTGTAAATGCAATGACACAATGATCCAGGGCCAGCGTAAAAATATATGATGCTTAACCTGTTGTCATAGCCTCATTATGTGCACAAATGATTTATTTATTAATGTTTACACATTCATTTTAATGAGATTGTTTTGTATTGTTCCCTCATTTCATATGCATTTAAGGAGGTGCTAAATTAGTATTTATAAACAACTCCTGGAACTTCAGCTAAAGCTAGCTTAATGCTGTGAAATTATATTAGTTATAATATTGATCACAATATGGTGATGATCTCTAAAATCTTGAACTTGAAACTGACTGTGTGCTAACATGTTCCCACATTAGATTATATGGGAACTTCTAATGAGTCTTCTAATGAGTGACTTGATTAATACATTCTGCTTAAGTCATCAGTCAGAAATTGTAAAAACAGAAACATTCTTCCAAGTGAGCTTAAGGTGACAAATATTGTTTTTCAGTCCAACAGCATGCTTCAGTCATGTTTCCCAATTACCGCCACCACATTTATAGCTATTGGCCGAGTTTTGCATCATCCTGTCCTGTCCTGCTTCTGGTAGCTTTACACAGGTGTCATATACAGTGGGCACACAAAACAATCACCCCTTATTATTTTTAATATTATCAATATATTCACACACACACACACACACACACACACACACACACACACATTTTTCCCTGGCTATATTTACTTGCTGCCACTTATAACAGCCAAGTGAAAGATATAATAACCACAGCTCAGAAAAAAAATAAAGAGCCGAAATCACTGAGATGTTTAGAGGCTCACCCCACACCCCCATATCCGTACTTTGTCGAACTGCTTTTTTGCTTTGAATCCAGCCGTAAGTCTATTGGGACACTTCTCTACCAACGTCGCACATCTAAACTGTGCAATATTTGCCCGCTCGTCTTTACAGAACTGTTCAAGCTCAGTCCAGTTGAATGGTGATGTTGGTGGAGTGCAATCTTTAAGCAATTCCACATTTTCAATAAGGTTTAGGCCTGTGCTCTGATTAGGACATTCAAGGACATTCGCCTCTTTCGTTTTTAGCCATTGTGTGGTTAACATTGCTGTGTGCTCTGGGTCATTTTTATGGTACAAGAAGAACTTTCCTACCATTGACAACTTTCTGGCAAAAGGATCCTACCCTCCAAAGCTTTACTGCAGGTATGGTGTTCTATGGATGGTAATCTGTGTTTTTATTTATCTGCCAGGCACACATTTTGCCGTTGTTCTTTTGTCCTTGATGTGGCCTTTCTTGAAGAGTGGCTTTTGCGATATTGTTGTCACATGCATACAAAGAACACTTGCTTCCAGTTTCACTACCAAGCACTGGAATGCTCTAGGAATAGCTGTTTTTATGCTAATCTAATCAGAATGATTACTGTTGATTACAGGTGGAAACCAATTAGCTTGGTGTGCAATGGAAAAGGTGATTAGTTACACCTCGTTGAGTGTTTTTAGGAGGGGGGGTGATCCTTTAACCATCTCAGTGATTCTGTTTTTATTATTTCTGAACTGCTGCTATTATAGCTTATTGTAGCTGTCATAAGAAAAAAAATCATTTTTTGTGTCTAAATTTCCAGCTGCAAAGCAATTCTGTTGCAGGATTCTAATCCCAAATCATTAAGAGTTCTCATAGAGTAGGGATTATCAACTAGTGGAGCACAATGCATGTAGATGCAGATCCAAAGATGTATTTCAGTAGGTCAAATTGTGAACTCAGAAAATTCCATATTACAGCCAATCAATGAACAAAGAAACATTAATGAAAATAAATAAATAAAAATAGCTGTAGCATTTCCAGTTTTCTAGTACCAGAGCAGCTTCTATAGCAGATGTAATATGACTTGCTTAAAAAAAATGATGATTATTAAAAAAATAAACTGTTTATAATGATTGAATTATACATTTAAATCTCAGAATCAAATTCAGAAAAGTCTGTAGTGCTTATTAAAAGTCACTGATGGTTAAGCATTAATATACCTGTTGTCACCATTCAGTCATGTTAGCTGTTTGCAAGAAATTCAAGTAGTTCTAGTGAGATAAATCACAGCACCTTTTCAGGTTGTAGATTTAGCCTTTTGTGACACTGTTGATGTATGGGCCATGTCAAAAACACTGCCTTTAACGACTAGAATTATATTCTACCACAAATTGAAAAAAAAAAAGCAATTTCCAACTAAATAAATATGAATATTATTTAATAACAGAACGAACATATAAAACATTTCAGTGCCTGCTGTTTTCTGGGGTCATTTTCCAATTTAGAGCTCTGTAGAATAATATAAGACAGCAACATAAGATACAGCCAAGTTAATTATACACCCAGCGCCAACACACAGGGCCGTGTTGCCAAATTGTTGTTTTCATGCTTAAACAAAGTGCAATGAAATTCTCGGTTGGGTTCATCTCCTGCGCTCCATGACAACAGAAAAACGGGCAAAAACGAGCAATCAGGGAGAAAGACCATGCCATTAAAACACGACTCCTCCATCTGAGGAGCTTTAGTCATAGCTCAGTGAACAAAAGACGAATGTGTGCATGAATTGTTCCACTGCTGTGACTAATGGCAAAATCACCACGCTGTAAAATAGAAATTTCAAACTTGAGTAATTTATGTATTTACTTGCACTGTCTTCGGGATGATTCTTTTATGCTGTGTTAAGGCTTGGCTTTAATAGGGCTGTTGGGAAGTGATGTGCAAATAAGACTAAAACATCAAGGTAAAATGAAGGAAAAGAAAACCTGTGAAGAAGCAACAACAAACAATCATTTTTGAAAATGAGTTTGGAAGCGAAACGCCAATTTATAATAGAAACAGCACTTCATCAAAATATAAATGCAGCCAAATTGTTGTGATGAAATGTTTCGAGGAAAAATAAAAAGACATTCAAAGCCAGAGTTACTTTCCTTTCCTTTAGGTTGGGGGCGTGGCCACTGCATAATGCACTGCACACGATATATACACTATATGGACAAAGGTTAATGGACACTTGAAAGCACATAATTTGACAACACAAGTTGAAAGCACATAATTGTGCAGAATGTCTTCATCTGCTGTTGGCTTAAAATTTCCTTTCACTAGAACTAAACTCAAACCTGTTCTAGCAGCACACACAGAGAACTCCATGAAGACATGCCTTGCCAAGGTTGGAGTGGAAGAACGTGTCGCTTGCACAGAACACTGACCTTAACCACACTGAACATGTTTGGGATGAACTAGAATGCCAACTGCCCCAGGTGTCCCCACTTGACATCAGTGCCTGATTTTAAAAATGCTCTTGGAGATGAATGATCACTAATCCCCACAGACACACTCCAAAACCTACTGGACAAACTTCCAGAGAAAAATAATTTTATTGTAACAGCAAGGAGGAATGGAACCTGGAGTCCAACGATCAAGAAACCCATGAGTATTATGGTTGAGTGTTCATAAACTTGTCCATATAGTGTATTTCCTATTTATATTTGTCAGTTCATCAGTCATGGAACTACCTAGACCACAAGAAAATCCAAACATCATATTCCCGGAATTCCCCTTTGAACAGTTCATTGGATGTAACCAGTATTTAATTGGACCTGACTAGCAGCTCATCAGAATTGCCTAATAGAGCACTGCATTGACTAACAGCTCATTAGAGCTGACTTGAAGTTCATCTGATTTCTCTAACAGTTTACTGGACTCGATAAGTACTGGGCATGATTGACAGTTCATTTAACTTGATTAGCAGCTTAAACTTGATCTGAGATTCATACATAATCTTTGTTAATTTCATATTCATAAAGATCATTAGGAGACGTTTGTGAGTAGTGTAGTCTTGTTGATCCTAACCTTCAATTGGAGCCAGAATGACGCGGGAGTGGTCATAGGCGATGACGTTGGCATAGCGGTTCTTGGGTTTGTTGACCTCCAGGTTGGAGTGCTCCCAGGTGAATTGCTGTCCTGGATCGATGGACTGAAAGGAAGAGAGAAACCACTCAAGGCTCTGCTGTACCGCAATACCATTAAATACACAACCACAGCACCAGAGAGAGCAATAAACAGGTGACAAGAATATTCCGAATGGTACTTTAATTAATCGTTAGTCTGTTTTGCTCTCACTCATTGTAAAACATCGAGCCAGGTACTTTAAGACAGATCACTCCCTTGACATTGAGTAATAGCAATGGAAATATTGATAAAGGATTCTGCACTTCACCGCAAGGGGAAATGAATGAGTGTTGGAAGAGGAGGGGTTTCTCACTGCCTTGACGCTTGCAAGATAAATGCCATCACATTCCCTATATAAGAATTTCTGCATAAATATTCTATTCCCTGTTGGGGTAATTTAGTATTCCATTATGATTCTGATTATCGTGCACACTCTCTCTCTCTCTCTCTCTCTCTCTCCTTCACAGTTCTAAGGCCTTGAAGGATGTTTTCATTTACAGCTGTGGTCAAGCAAATTGAAATTGAAGCTAAATAACACCCAGTAAGGGCTTTGATATAACAGTTTCCCCAGTGATGATTTCAAGAACCTGTTTAAGCCTTAAAATGTGAACGCTCACCACACGCCCCCTGCTGGCTCGGACTCATAACTACAGCGTGATGGTGCACAATGGAATCAATCCCACCAATCAAATACACATTTTATTCAAAATGTGGATTTGGTTAAACGTTTTGGGTTGTTAGCTGAGATGTCTATACAAAACCTGATGTAAGCCGGACTTTCAGGTATATTCCTCAGAAGAAAAGTTGAGGCACAAGCTCTGTTTACTGTTGTGTTCCATTGTGTCAGCATTTAAATGAAACGGGAATACTGGCAGGCATCTCTCACTACTTTTTGGTTTCACCTTAGGGCAAATTATGCTCTTAAACAAAGAGTTCTATGGTTCTGATCATTCTTTGGAATGTTAGTACTTC
Organism: Tandanus tandanus; assembly: GCA_039654325.1. Taxonomy (NCBI): domain Eukaryota; kingdom Metazoa; phylum Chordata; class Actinopteri; order Siluriformes; family Plotosidae; genus Tandanus; species Tandanus tandanus. Next base: position 24,604,710 of record JBCNYH010000002.1, read on the forward strand.
AATTTTTCTGAAGAGAATATACAGTGGTGTGAAAAAAGTGTTTGCCACCTTCCTGATTTCTTATTTTTTTGCATGTTTGTCACACTTAAATGTTTCAGATCATCAAACAAATTTAAATATTAGTCACACACAACCAAAACACACCAGCAAGTCCACCTGTGAATGGCTGAAGAAAAACAAAATGAAGAGTTTTGAATTCTATTGAGATGCTGTGGCATCACCTTAAAAAGGCGGTTCATGCTCGAAAACCCTCCAATGTGGCTGAATGACAACAATTCTGCAAAGATGAGAGGGCCAAGATTACTCCACAGCGCTGTAAAAGACTCATTGCAAGATATTGCAAACGCTTGATTGCAGTTGTTGCTGCTAAGGGTGGCCCAACCAGTTATTAGGTTTAGGGGCAATCACTTTTTCACACAGGGCCATGTAGGCTTGGATTGTTTTTTCTTCCTTAATAATAAAAACCTTCATTTAAAAACTGCATTTTGTGTTTACTTGTGTTGTCTTTGGTTAATATTTAAATCTGTTTGATGATCTGAAACATTTAAGTGTGACAAACATAAAAAAAAAAGAAATCAAGAAGAGGGCAAACACTTTTTCACACCACTGTACATGGAACATTTTCTAAAAAAATTAAAAAAGGAAACTAAAAAAAATTAAAAAAAGAAACCTTTATGTATCCTCCCAAAAGAACAAACCACTTTGATGAAACTGGTACAACCTAGGTGAGAGGTGCTAGAGGTAACATCCTGTACAGCTGTATCAATATAATATAATATACTAAAATAAACTCTACCATTTGTATGAAAGGAGAAAAGATTTCTGTCTAGATATGCAGTGATTAGCAAGGATTGTATTCTTTTTTGTGGGGGATTTTCCCCCATTTTTCTCCCTAATTTAGTCGTATCCAATTCCCACCCATCAAATTTTTTTGCCTTCCCTATCACATGACCACCACCAACCAGGGAGGGGCGTAAGCAAGCACATGCCCCCTCCGTGACATGCGATGCTACCACCCGCCTTTTTT
>JBCNYH010000002.1:24605836-24619457 GCA_039654325.1 Tandanus tandanus
TGGCATCAATCCGGATTCGAACTTGCGATCTCCGGGTTGATAGTCGCGCACCTTGTCGATGTGCCACTCGGGAGCCCAAGGATTGTATTCTATAAACTAACTGCCATCATCTCTCTATTTTCCTCCTCTGTAATATTATTCATGTTCATATTTCCTTTTTTCAGTTCTGAAATCAGTTCATCTCTATTAATCCAATTTAATCAGAAAATTTAAAAAGGAATACACAGTTTGAACAACTGGCTCTCTCAGAATGGGATTTTTCTCAGCCCGACCTTAAAAGCAACAAAAAACAGCTTGCTACTAAAAACCAATCACTCAGGGACCAGAGAGCTCTACTTGGCAGACTAAGGTGCCCCGATGAGCAGCCATTCATCACATAAATAACAAAATTAAAATTACACTTCTCCATTTAATTCGGTCATTTATTTTTCTGGAGAAAAAGAGAGAGAGCAGGAGTCCATACAAGCGATGGCACTTCTTTCTCTGGGCTGTGATGTGGGGCCATGATGTGGTATTTGTGTCTCCTCCAGAGGAAGACATTGTCTGATTACGGCATCCCCCCCCCTCCCCCCCCCCCTCCCCCTCCCCCTTTACTGCAGTATTCAGAGCTGTACAGCCCAAATCAACGAATTATACTACAGTGATTTCTTCATAATGGAAAAAATGGACCTGATTAATGACACTACTCCAGGACGAGGCCGTAAAAACCAACATTTAGGCGCAGTTCGTGTTCAAAATGTTGAGCTCCACTGAACAAGACTATCCTCTTTATGGGACATGTGTTCACTCTGCCATGAAGTCATAAATGAGATGGAGGACAGTGCCTTTTGTTGGTTTTACACAGTAGTGTACATTCAGTGGATGCAGTACTGGTGGGGGAAAACATCTACCACAACACATTAAATCCCCAGTGTTTAATTACAGGAGTGGAGTGACTCTTGCAGTTTTCAATCAAGTCCCTGTTTGTGTTAACCGAGCACTGTAGGTGTTCAATTAACAGCTGAATATGAGGGATGTTACTGTGTTATACTTATTTACCCGAGTCGCACATTTTACATTTCTCTACGTTTATACATTTTGAACAGAACTGCAACAGTACCATAAACATCATTCTCTGTCAGGGTCATAGTGGATCCCGGGACTATCCTGGAAACACTGGGAGTGAGAACAGCTTTAGTGTACCCAATTCAATTACTAGCATGGTTTTAAAGATAGGAAAAGAAACCAGAGGAAACAAACCCAGACACATGGAGAACATGTAAAACTCCATTCAGAGAGCAGCCCGAGCTCAGGATGGAAACAGAGCCTCTGTGGCAAAGCTACACACTGCGTCATTCAGCCAACGTTCACATCAATCACAACAAAATATCAGTTTATTGCTTTTAGTTATTTATTCAGTTTGAGTTCAGCATTAACATTAGCAGTGTTGTTCATACTGAGTTTGTTAAGAATGGCAGCAAAATGCCCATTTTATCATCAGCCCATTGATTCTTAGCTGCACTATTAATTTAACTCTTGTTTTTCGACATTAATTTCCCTCTCATTCTTATTCACGTCTTATTTTAATGGTGGCAATGCATATAATTAGTTCGATTTGTTGGCACGGTGACTCACAAGTTCCTACTCTAACTGCATCTTAATTTTTTACCATAAATATTTGAGGGGAATAATTTTGTTAATTAAAAAAAAGTTTAAAAAGCAAGCTAGGAACCAGAACAAGAGTCAGAACAGCTCTGTGACTCAGAACTCACAGATGCAACGCTTCAGGATGAGCTAGGAAAGCACACACATTGATTTATTAGACATTTTCTGTGGGTTATATCAGTGCTTTAGATAATTAATAAAAAGCATCATGCCCAAACGTAATGGCACTGTTCACAACAGGAGATCCTCTTTAATCTAACATCAAATTAACAATAACAGTAATTAAGATATAAATAATTAGGCATCCAAGTTATTCAAAAATGGGCATGTCAGGTTGTGAGGGGCATCTGACCAAACTGATTTGAACATTCAATGTAATTAAATTTAGAAGTAATAGCAGCTTGTGGCGGCCTATAATTACACACCCACCAATAACACTGTATGATTCAGAAATATGAAACAATCTACTATATGAAGCCATTTTGATTTAAATATTTGTGATGTGGTGGCAATAATAGAATAGTGGTCTGCAATAGGGTCATGGGTTTGAGTCCCGGGTTTGGGTGTTTCTCTGTGGAGCTCCTACCGGTTCCCCCCACAGTCAAAAGACATGCACATTAGGCTAACTGACTGTTCCAAATTGCCCCTATGCGTGAGTTTTAGTGTGAATGGTTATGATCTGGCCCTGGGATAGTCTGGCGGGCTGTTCAGTGTGTACCCCGTCTTCTACCAGTGTTGGCTGAGATAGACACCAGCCTCCCTGCGACTCTAGTAGGATTAAGTGGTCCAGCAAATGAGTGAGAGGGTGCGTATTTGTGATGTGTTTGGTGATTCTAGTACTAATTAGTGGCACCAATCAGCAGCTATTCGAACAGCATTATGGGTAAGAAAGAACCAATACTTTAAAAAGTTTAAAAACAAAAAGTTTTTAAGCTTAAGAAGAAATTTAAACTAAATAAATGTGAGCTCAGAATTTTAGAACAAAATAAATCTCGGCACCAATAAAGATCACAGGACTAAAATGTATTTTATTCAGGGTAGAAGTTTCGTTTACAGCTGGAGCTACAAGCTTTTTATTATTTTTCATAAATAACCATGTAAGAACCCACATATGCTGATGTGAGTGCAACTTTAAACATGCAGTTTGCACAATGTTTCGTGTGAGGGAGAAATAGAGTGAGATTAATGCATGAGTATTAGTGTTAACATGTTATTTTAGGGGCTCACCTCATACTCCTGGGAGAGTTTCAGGTTGTCATTGGCTTTGAGCAGCTCTGTGTGTTCTGCCAGCTCTGTGATGGGGATGGGTGGATGGTTCATCATTCCTACATCAGCACCAGCAGATAAACACACACAATCAAATGCAGAACACATTAAAAAAACAGCAGATCAGAGGAGTAAGCATGTGTTTAGTGTTTGTGTGTAAAATGTAGTCTTGACAGATAAAAATCTAAATTGGCAGTTAGTGTTAGGGGCTGCTGTCTGACCAGGCCAGAGTTCTGCATTTTTTTTTCTTCCAGTCTCTCGCACACAAAACCCTGGTGCCTTTATCCAAAGGAAATAAAAGAGGGAACCTATGGGCAATTGCTAAGGTGACAGAGAAACCACAGACCAATTACTTCTTAATGCTACGGGGAAAGGTGGCTTTTAATAGCTTCACAATAGCAGCACAGTGATGAAATTCATTTTTTGGGGCCCCATGACCATAAAGTGATAGAAAAAACCCAATACCCCAGAGCATAATGGCTGTTCTCTGCACAGTTGCTATGTGCAGCAAAAACACAGCCACCATGTGAAAATAAAAGCAGTTCAGCCTTTCCTGTTGACAAATACCCTCTTCTCAAACTGATTCAGGGGATCAATGATTTGCAACAAATCTAAAATTGACTTTGAGAAATATTTCCCATGCTGCAAAGAGCATCTCCCAATCCACTAATATTTAATGAATGCAATCAAACGCACATCCTGAATCAAACTTTTCCGAGACGGAGGTGTGTTCTCATAAGAGTACACTGACTCACTCATTTACCGGAATAAAAAAAAAAAAAAAGAAATGAATTAGTCTGAGTGGCTCAGAACGAGACTCAATGAAAAGAGACTCAATGAAAAAAGACTCCCATTCCTTTGGGGCAGAGCATTTTCTTTTTCTTTTTTCCTACAGTAGAAAGTTTTTTATTGGCCTTTAGAACGTACTGTGGTGAATATATCTGTATTTTTTGTATTAGCCTAATTGTAATATGCCTTTTTATTTTATTTTATAGTACATCTGCTACACTAGCACTTACAGGATTTGGGAAGACGATGGGAAAGTTGCACCATCATTAAGTTTGCTCTAACAAAACAGTTAAATCCTGTAACCACACAGTGGAAAATAATATTACTATAATTCCATTAATTGACTTAAAGAGGGTCCTAATTAAATGAATTACAGTGCTACAGCATTTAAAATTTAAAGGAGTAACGCACCTATGTATGCTGCTATAAGATAAAAATTTAAATTGAAGAGGGTAAAATTATTACTCAGAGCTAAATAATTTTCCTTATAGCAGAACATATGGAGTATTTAACTCCTCTTACACCACAGCACACTTTTTTGTCCATTTTTTAAATAGCTTTACCTTTTATTAGGCTTCTGGGGAGGCTGGAGTTAGGGTACACCCTGATCATGTTGTCAGTCTATTGCAGGGCTAGTACAGACAAACAACCATCCACACTCACATGGCCGATTCAGAGTAGCCAGTTGACCTAATATTCAGGTCTGTGGAAACTGGAGTACCCAGAGGAAACCCACAAAAGCACAGGGAGACCATGCAAAACTCCACACAGAAAGGCCCTTGTCCAAGATTTTTTCTGTAAGCAGATTACATTTAGTGCACTTTTTGAAGCAAGGTTCCTCTCGGTGTGTATGCAGGAGCCCTGGCCTGGGCTGGGGCAGTTCCAGGGACACACACGACATGTGCAAAAGGCTTCACTTCACTTCAGCCAAAGCTAAGCAAGCCGCAATATCACCGAAATTCCCCTGACCCATTAAACCAAGAGCTGAAGCAGTCATTAATGTGGATATTACAAACGACACGCCCTTGCAATCATTTAACACAAATACAGCATGATATTTTCAGCCATGTATCAGAGAGCGGCCAACGCCAGCTGAGCATGCTGGGAGTTAATCCCATTACCAGCACAACATTGCCCATGTAAATAGGAAACGAGGGGAATGGAACATTCATCTCTTTGGCTATTTATGCAAGTTAATCCTTATATCAACATTTATGGCCACGCTTTAGCCGTTTTTAGCTTTTGCTGAGAGAGAGAGAGGTCAAAAGTTGGCTAAAGGTTGACATCTTTTTTTTCTCCCCCCTGAAACTTCCTCTGATTTAATTAAGCATGCATAATCTGCATAATCACATTAGCTGTCCTCAATTTCCCATGCACATCGTAGTGCTGTGCTCGAAATGCCACATGGTCTCTCGGCTGAGACAGAAGTAGCATACCATCACATTTCATGCTAATTTTAAAGACGCAGGCAGTGAACGACCGAAACAGAACAACAGTGCAAACAAATAAACTGATAAACATGCCTCAGCATTAAAGATATCCGTATTTATAATAAAACCAATGTCAACTTAAAAATCCTTCATTGACAAAAATTCTTAAACACTAACAACAACTTAATTAATAATAATAATAATAATAATAATAATAATAATAATAATAATAACTACACACTAATTAAGATAAGTAATCTGATTTCATTAAGTAATTATTTTATCACTTGCATTTTTGTTCCTCTTGGTTTTCTCTCGAGGTGGCATTTATTTTTACTCTGTTTGCTTAACACATATTTCCATTTCTTCTCGACTGAGGCACAGCAAATAACGGCTTTCAGCGCTCTTTTTCCCACAGCTGAGGACTTTGGGTATTTATTTGAAGGATATTCAATATCAGACTGACAGAACTCATCTTTTTCAAGAACAAGCTGTACCCCATCATTTTTCCTCAGCACGCACTCTCTCTCTCTCTCTCTCTCTCTCTCTCTCGCTCTCTCTCTCTCTCTCGCTCTCTTTCCCTCTTTCTTGATTCTCTATCTTCCTTTTAACTCATGTAATCAAGATGCGATTGTCGATTGTCACAATAGAAACAACCCCCTCATAATTACACATTTCTGCACTCCAGGTCAGGTTTTCATAATCGGCATTCATTTACATATAATAGAGGAAAATTCTCATTCTGATTTTTGATACTTCACTAGATTTCTTCATGGTGTATGTGTGAGGAGAGGGCGGGGGGTGGGGGTGGGTGGGTAAGTGAGGAGGTGCACTCTGTGATGTTCAGACAGTAATCTACAGCAAAAGCCCTCGTCTCCACACAAGCAGTGCTTTCAGGGTTAGAATGTGGATTAACAACAGGCAACCCATCAGCCTGGTGAAGGACAAAAACAGCAACCAAGCCATGTTACTTAAAAAAAATAAATAAATAGTGCTGGATGTGTGACTTGTGAGAATACAAAAAAAGAATTTAAGCAGGAATGCGAAAAGCAGAAACACAGAAGGAACTAACTTTCATAGTCAAAAGCGGCTTCACTTAGAGGGCTACACAGACCCGAATCTGTAAAGAACAGAACAAAAAAAAGAAAGCAAGAACTCTTCTTAATATACAAAAAGGAATGATAAAATAAGTTACATTGATAACAATGCAAAACAACATGCAATATAGTCCTCATTTCTCTTTATATTTAAACTGAGCTGTGCATGGGGCTGCCTAGGCAAAGACCAACCAGGTAGTGTCAATGTTATGGCTGATCCATGTACAGTGACATTGCCTTATTGCGAAAACCCTGGTTCCATGTTTTGCTAATGCCTACAGAATATTTCATATCACTCTATTACTTGCTAGTGTGAATATACTATGAAGGAACACCTAATACCCACAAAGGAACCCTTAGCCTAATTTGATGAGTGTGATCCACTATGCTGGACCTTTTTTGGATGTCAGTCTATATTGTACAGTCTATATAACCTATAAAGAATAGCATAACAACATATACATCTGACTCTGAAAGGAGCCAGAAGTAAATTTCAGAGTTAAAGGATCTGGACGCACTTCATGTAGGAAGAATGACATTTATGTCTTGTGCTTGAATCCCATTTGACACAAATGACTCAACAGAAAACACTTATTACAGATTAGCAACAAGTGCCAATCAAACAACAGGGAATCAAAATCCAATGTTCACTATCTGTAGCAATTTGTCTTCCATCAAACAGAAGATATTTGGAACCTAAACGTTTGAGATGTTCTTGCATGTGAAAGAGTGTGAATGAAGACTTGCGAAACAGAAGTTTATTAATGAGTGGGAGGATGAGCAGGACGAAGACGCTTGTCCTGTTCTTGCCTCTGATGGAGAAAAATTACAGACAGAATAATATTTTTAAAAAAAAGTCTTCAGTTGAAAGACATCATCCATTATGTGGCGTCCACACAGGAAGCAATGAGCAACAAGCGATTCGAACGAGATGCGTATCGCCTCCTGACACCTGTGAATCTTGCACGTCGACAGCTCTGGTTGCCTAGGTAACCCTTTCACATGTTTCCTGCTTCCAAATATTTCTGAGCGAGCAGTGAACAGGTAGCTCCCTACAGGAAGTGTACTTCTGCATGCGGTATATAGCTAGTTCTCTAATAAATAGCTTATCATTAGCTTATATGATTTCAGCTTATTAGTGGAACGGAAACGTTACACTATTAAAGTCAGCAGCATATATATATATATATATATAGAGGCCCAAGTCTATATATAATAGTAGTTATAATTTCTAAGAAGCAAAAGATCCATCTTGACCACTTTTCTTAGTATCATGTTTATGGAGCAGTCCACATAATAGACATGGTTGTAATGTTTTGGGACTAGTAATATGGCAGCCGGTCTGGGTTGGCTGGCTTCACTTCTGAGCGGACTGAAAGGCCAAGTGCTTAATCCAGTTATTTTTAGATCAGTGTTTCCAACCTACTCTTCTTCCGTTCCACTCTGAAGCCACCAGGCTTGTATGAGTATATATTATCATAATAAATAGCTCATTTGTCATTATTATTATCATGTTGCAAGTATAGAAATGAAGACTCTTGTGCATTGTGAACTGCGAAGAGTTAAATGTATATAAATATACACTTATTGGAAACGCTAACCGTATCAGAAACATGGACCCAAGTACTACTACTCCAGTTATCATCCTTGTAAAATTTCTGTGTGCAGTCATAAAGCACATGACAATAATGAGCTGGTCTTCAATGTTGATATAGGCAGAATCATTAAACTCACACTCATCACTCACTTATTTGTCAAACCACTTAATCCACTAGGGTCGTGGGGAGGCTGGCGCCCAGCTCAGCCGACACTGGGTGAAGGGGGGTACACCCTGAACAGTAGGGGTGCCAGAAAAAAATCGATTCACGTCTGAATCGCGATTCTTATTTATTAGCATTCTGAATCGATCCAACATTTCCAACCTTACTCACAACGCGTACCGTTTGTCCAGACTCGACCTCCGTCGTGAATTGTTCCAGTGAGTGCCGGGTACAGAACTAGCTTTTAGCTTTTAGCCATGGATGAGGAAAAAAAAATACAGCCAGCGCCGTCGGCAAATGTTTGGGTGCACTTTGGATTTTACAATTTTCCGTATAAGAAGGAGCTTGAAAAAAATCGGTGTGCAAAATAAAAGTCACACTTCAAATCCCCGAGCCCTAATTCGAATTATTTTGTGTGGAACTTCAGATCAGTTGAACTCCATGATTGCTCACTTCACATCGCTTAAGAAAATTTCGCTTTCATTGCTCATTTCATTGGCTTACACTGACTTTACATGGTCGCTTGTCACTCAGTGCTTCCTGTCTGGACGTACTGAGAGCCTGTGCATGTATGTGTGTGATACATAAGGATTTTTTTTTTGCCTAAAGAGATGGAGAGGAGGAGTGAATTCTACAGAGTAAGATAATAAGAATGGAAAAGTAGAGAGAGGAAAGAGACATTTGTGAAAGAGTAAGAGCAAGAAATGAAGAAGGGGAACAGGAGAAAGAGAGAGAGAGAGAGAGAGAGAGAGAGAGAGAGAGAGAGGGAGGGAGGGAGGGAGAGAGAGCAATCCCTTAATTAGTCAGACACATCCTCTCGCAAAGCTCCAACACAAATGAGCTTAAAGAGAATAATGGTGGACTTTCTCCAACTGGGACTGCACATCATCAGCACACACACCCGTCCACACTGAGGATGGAACTCACTATCACATTATTCTGAATGAACAGATAATGTGTTACAGATACAGTAGAAATACTACTACGAATTCAAGGTGCTCTATTCATCTTTTATTTTTATTTCTTTATTTCTAGAGTTTTCCTGAACAGCTCACAGGGTATCTGAGACTAGAGGTGTGCATCAGGACCCAAAACTACAGGGTACAAATAATAGGAAAGCAAGTGGGAGGTTTTCAATTTCATGAGGGCGTGGGTGGGCAGACATGGACGAAAAAAGCACCTTTACTGCTCTTTACCATGAATGTACAGTGGTCTTTCTTTTATTTCTATCAACTGCTGTTTATATTTTAGGGAAACTGGACCTAAATTTATTAATACATATCACAGAAAGTTGCAAAATAAAAAGATAAATAGAAATAAAAAAGAAAGACTAAAAGAAAGCAAGAACAAAATAAGGAAAGAGAGAAAGAAAAAGAATGAAATGCAAAGCAGAGTTACTTTCACATTACCAGGATGATCATGTTCCTATAACATCATGCCCAGAGAAGGTTTATTCCCCTGATACAACAGCTATATGGCAGGAACTATTCTTATTTGTGGCAGTGAGGGTGTGATCTAACTCTGCAGCTGGAGAGGGGTCAGGTAGAACCAGCAGGTGACATGTTGATGAGTTTCATCTGTGTGTAATTACTGGCACCTGTTTATTTGTGTCTTCTGTGTGTTCGCAGGAGAAAGGCTGGTAACCAGAGAGATTTTTTTTGTTTGTATGAGAATAGCGAATATTTTTTGAGAAGTCATTGTGTGGGTCTCAGAGTAAGGCTACATCAAAAATAAAGCAGCTGAAACGTGCAAAGTGACATTTAAAAGTAAATAAACAGAGTCAACTGTCCACCTGCGTCTGCAATTTCAGTACCCCAGACCTGGGAAGTGTCTCAATTGGTGCCGAAACCTGAGACCTGCCAAGATGAGATCCACGTCTCTCACCTACTTCATCCAAGCCGTCGCCAAGATCTTCTGAAGCCAGCACCAGGCACTGGTCTCACTGCATGCCGATCAGAAGCAGCACTTCCTGGTTCTGTTCTAGGCCCAGCAGGAACATTGGCAGGTTTTCTGGGACCTGCTCCAGAGGGCCAGTGTCTTTCTGACTTCACTGCCACCCTACCAAGATGATGCTTCAAGACGATCCAGAAGCCTATTCAAGCAGGTGGTGCAGGTGTGGGGGGAGGGTGACTGGAAGATTAGTCTTCTACTGCTTTTGTCGGCCAGCCACTTAAGGTTTGCAGAGTCAGACAGGAAATCCGCTGTTTATTCACCTTTAACTTTCACTTTATACTTTTCAGTTCATTTTTCCAGTCATTTTTTGTGCTGTTGTCTCACTCTGAGACCCACATAACGTAAACATTCACTATACGTGGTCTGCAGAAGGTGCTCAATCATGCCCCAACTGTCACCTTATTATTATTATTATTATTATTATTCCATCAAATAATTAATTCGTTCATTCATTTTCCGCACCGGCTGGAGCCTATCTCATCCTTCTTTGGGTGAAGGCAGAGTACACTCTGAACAGCTCACCAGTCCACTGCAGGGCAACACACACTTAACCATTCACACTCATATCCACACCTAGGGGCAATTTGGAACAGCCAATTAGCCTAATGTGCATGTCTTTGGACTGTTAGAGGAAAACGAAGTACCCGGAAGCACGGAGAAAACACCCAGAAATGCCCTCACTGAGTCTGGGACTCAAACCCAGGACCTTACTGCTGTAAGACCCAAATAAATAAATGAATAAATAAAAATTGCAGCTTGTTATCAAAAAAAACAAAACTCTTCTGTCCTGAAGATGTTCGAAAATGTTTTGACGATGAAAGAATGAGTGAATATCATCACATTAACAATTTAAATAACAATCCACTTTAAAATTATTATTAGCTTTCAGTTAGATGGAGCATCTGCAATAGAATTCCTTGTGAAGGAGAGTAGTAATATAAACCTGTGATGTGAGAGGAGAGAGAGGTACATATACAGACAGGTACTCACTCACTTATTTGCCAAACTGCTTAATTCTACTAGGGCTGCCGACATTGGGCAAAGGTGGCATACACCCTAAACAGTTCACTAGATCATCGCAAGGCAGCACACAGATAATCATTCATACTAGCACTCAAACCTTGGGGCAATTTGAAACAGCCAATTAGACTTATGTGCTTGTCCTCGGACTATGGGAGAAAACCGGACTTTCAAACTCCACACGGGAATCCCCAAGCCCAATCGAACCCAGGACCTTCTTGCTGGGAGGCTGAAATGCTAACTGATATCCTGAAACAATAAAGTGTGACACAAATTGCTCTTCTCTCTCTAATATGAACACTGATATTGAGATTATAATATTATTACTGATTTTTTTTACAGTTTGCGAGTCCTGAATCCTGAGTGATGAGTGATGTCCCATGTGCACAAATTGTTTGTTCGGATTACAACACGTGTGAATACAGATTTGTTAGTGCTGGGCTCATGTTATTTGGTGGATGTGTGTGAGTGTTGCAGTGTGTGAGTATGAAGTCTAGTTTGAACAATAACCGCTATTAGCTAATGGAAGCATCTCCAAAACACTCAGGCGCTCAGCGTAATTGGCTTAAAACATCCGTTTAAATGAAATCTGCGGTGCACAGAGATAATGACATTGTTCCGTATGACAGAACACCGTGCAGGACATGAGGAATGTGACTCAATTAATAAAGTAGAATGTGAACGTGAGGCCTTAATAAGGGCCTTATTTTTTCATGATGGAGAAGAAAGCAGGGATGGAGCTGTAGGAAAAAAGGCAGACAAGATGAAAGCGACGCTGCTCATTTTACAGCCATTAGCAAGAGAGCACCAGATAGAGGGGTGATTACTGAGGCCCCCCTTCTCTTTTGCCCCCCCCCCCCCCCCCCGTCTTCACCTTTCACTCTCTTTATCTATTCTTCTGTGAAGACGGTGAGACACAAGTCCGAGTAACATCAGCTGAGTCACTGACACTGAAATGAGAGGCACTGATGGACAGGAACTAAAGATGGATTACAGAGACAGAGAGAGAGAGAGAGAGAGAGAGAGAGAGAGAGAGAGAGAGAGAGAGAAAGAGAGAGAAGATAAGGGTAAGTTAAGGAAAAAGAGTTGCAGTGTGAGAAAGACTGAGATAAGAAGAGATAAGAAAAGAAAAAGAAGGGAGCAAGGATGGAGGGATATTGCACAATGTAAAAGACAGGAGAGAATGAAATATGAGATATGCATATGAGAGAGAGAGAGTGGGAGTAACAGACAGAGATGGAGGGTGTTCTCTGATACAGCGAGCTAAATCTGTTACTAACAGTTACTGTGAACTGGCACTTTGGTAAAAACTGTATCTGTGCATTAATAGCAATACAATTTTAAATGAATTTAACTGAATTAAAGATCAAATTGAATTTTCCTTCAGACTTACTGTGTGTGTGTGTGTGTGTGTGTGTGTGTGTGTGTGTGTGTGTGTGTGTGTGTGTGTGTCTTCAGAACAACTTTCTAAAAACCAACTTTTCTGATTCAGACAGAGCAGGAGTCCAGCTCCAGCCTACACAGCTGCAGTAGCCACTATTAATCACACAGATGAGTGCAGCTCAGTGTAGCGTTTTATCCAGATTGTAAGACATAGTTTTGTGCTCGAGCAGGTGCTGTGACTTCTTCAACAAAGTGACGGATGTTGGGAATTAGCACAAAGATAGCGGACTGTTTATAGCTTCTATAAAGTAAGTAATAACAGGAAATAAGTTCTTTCAAATTGAACTGAAATAAAAAAAATCATAATGATTGTGATATTAATATGGTATAAGAAGAATAAAACATTTCAGATTCATGCTGTTACCAGGAAGTAACCAATCCTGTTGATGATTATTATCCTATAACAGCACAAACCATAAAAGTGTTTCACTTCTCACTTATAAGACCGAATTTAAGGCACATGTATTATAGTCTAATTAAATTTTTTTTTTTTACAGTTAGTTCCACAAAATATAGAAAGTAGTAATGAGGAGAAGAAACTAGACCAGGCTTATTACACATTTGGAAAGTTGCTCACATCACCATACAAACCATAAGCAAAACAGTGCAGCCTTAGAAGCACAGGATGTGAGATTTCGCAAGCAACATGTGAGCCAGGTTCCTTGCACCTCTTCTTTATTAAATTAACTGACAGTTTTTAGATGGGAGAAAAGATGGTGGCACGGTTTGGGTCAAGATAGAGAGTGTGTACTCAGCACTTCATGAAACAATGCTCTTAAGTTAGAAACTGCAGTCAAGCACCCTATAGACACAACTGTGCAATTTCATATTTACAGTGACTGTTTATTTTTATTTATTATATAATCCTGTATAATACACTGTTTATAACAATTTTATATACTCATATGTAGACAATTACATATGTTTGTGTGTATGAGCTGCACGATTTTTTTTCTTTTAATATTTCAGTTTTGTGGCAGCGTGGGCGTGATCGAGCGCCCTCTGCAGGCATGGAGGAGTTGGGAGAAGCCAGGGGGTGAGTGGTTAAATGCCCCTGGTCCTAATTAGTAGTGTGTTCTGTGTGTGTTTCAGAGAGAGAGAGAAGCTGTAGACTGAAGAGAGAAACCAGGGAGCAGTGAATTGGTGTGTGTGTGTGTGTGTGTGTGTGTGTGTGTGTGTGTGTGTGTGTGTGTGTGTGTATGTGTGTGTGTGTGTGTGT
>JBCNYH010000002.1:24644749-24671425 GCA_039654325.1 Tandanus tandanus
CACACACACACACACACACACACACACACACACACACACACACACACACACACACACTCACACACACACACACACAGGAAAACGACTTCTAGTGGGTCAAGAGATTGTTGTTTATCTCTTTTGAGCTCAGTGTGGCAATATTCATACTCACATATGTCAGAGCAGTGCTCCAAATCATACACACACACACACACACACACACACACACACACATACACACACTAATAAGCTCTTGATGTTGCATCACCCCCTCTGTGCATCATCAGTGGTGTGTTCTGACTGACACCGCTGCCTGACACACTGCTCTCAGATCAAATCCATCTCAGCTGAGAGTGACCCTCGATAGGGAGCGATGCACCACCACGAGCTGCACCACCACGCACAATGCTCAGTGTTTCTTTCTGTACTCACGTATTCAGCTGTATCGTCCGTTTCCCACTGATTCCCCCCAGCAAGAGGAGAAAGCATGGGAAAGCAGTTTCAGAGAGAGAAAAGGAGACATACAGAGAGAGAGAGAAAAAAGAGAAAGAGAGAGAGAGAGAGAAGCATGAACAGAGAGGAAGAGAGTGGCACTGAAGCGAGGAGCACTCCAAAGTACGCTTGAAAAGTAGGTCGGGATATAAAGGCAAAGGGGGAAAAAAAGTTCCCAGATAAGAGCAGCCAATAATTTATGCTCTGTTCAAGGATTCTGCCTGTCTATTCTGTATGTATTCCAGAAAGTGGAGATTCCCATATGTGAGTCTACTGCAGATCTACATTAGCCATAAAGTGCATTAATTTATAGTCACTTATTGATGTTCAGTTCCATTAAAACATGTTTGGCTCTTGGAGAGAACTTTCTCAAAGGCTTCTGAGTATCTGACTGGGGCGCTCCAAAATTCTCCAGGAATGATTTGAACAAAAATGATTAAATTTTTTACTTTTATTTTAATTTGTATTCATTTAATTTTTCCCCATTTTCCTTCCCTAACTTATTCATATCCAATTCCCACCCGTCAAGTATTGCCTTCCCTATCATATGACCACCACCAAATAGGGAGGGGTGTAAGCATGCACATGTTCCCTCCATGACACACGTTGCTTACAAACAAACCTAACATACTTGAGATAGCGCTATCCGCCTCTTGTACAAATGAGCTCACAGATGCCGATGATTGGCTGGTGATCACTGTGAGTGACAGGGAGGTGAGCGTATGCCATCCCCGTGAGTGCTCAGGCAATTAGCTCCCATGGACTCCTGGTCGCAGATGACTGTGGCATCAACCTGGATTCGAACTAGTGATACGCCACTCAGGAGCCTTTATGTTTTTTAAGGAAAGAGGAGTTTATACTGCAGATGTTGCAGTTTCTCCATAATGTGTTAAGCTTTTTTTCATCATATTACTTACTAATTAAAAGTGGCTTGTGAAGGAGTGACTGTTTTTAGCTGCTGTAAGAAAAATGACAACAGGAACTAACCTGTATGACAACATACTTCAATGGTTTATAAATAAAATTGACCAGATTTTTCTACACATTACTGCTTATGGGATAACACTATCAAAGTCTAGGAAAGAAAAGAAAAGAAATAATATCTTAGACCATTTTTTTGGAGAACGTGGTAGGTGTATTTCAGGAGCGCACTATAAATGTGGACGTGTGTGTGTGAACAGTGTAAGACGTGAGGAGTGTGTGATCAGTGTAAAGTATGTGTGAGCAGTCTGAGTGTGTCACAAGAGTGTAGGGGTATATGAGCTATGTGAGCAGTGTAAGGTGGGTGTGAGAAGTGTGAAAAGTGTGTGGGGAGTGTGTACCTGGGCATCAGCCAACATTACATCCTTGATGAGCGGGAGCCCACGGGCTTCGCCGTTCTCCACCCGCACATAGTGCACCTGGTAACCACGGATCTGTCCGTGCTGTCGCCCTGGCAACAGGGAGCGCCACATCACCTTTAATGCAGTAGAGTTCATCACCTCCACCTCGACCCGCCGAGGGGGTGCGCCCGGAACTATGGGGAGGAGGATGGAATTAGAACCCTGGTTTTATTTGAGTTAAAATCTCATTATTTTTGAAGTTAGAATTCAGGTTAAATTTGACTTAGAATCCTGTTTACAGACTCTGGGTATTTCTCAGTGCAGAGTACATTAAGTACAAACTTCATTTCTTGGGAGCCAGAACTTGACAAGTTATGTTCAAGAGTCCAAATCTTCATTTGAGACTGCAGCATTTTTGCTCACATTACAGCTCAGCACTCATTTTCATCTTCACTGTAACTGATATTTGCAATAACATAATACACCAAACTGCCTCATTTACATTTAAAAGACACTCATAAGAAATTATATTTTTGGCTATAAAAGTAATAAGTGTTTTAGTTACTTATTAAAATTAACAATTATTCGCCAAAGGCAAATAATACGATTTTAGTTTTACATATTTGTTCTATGTCAAAGCTCCACATACTCCGCACACCCTGAACAGCTCGTCAGACCACTGCAGGGCCAATGCACACACAACCATTCACACTTGCACGTACAACCTAGGGGCAGGTTGGAAAAGCCAGCTATCCTAAAGTGCATGTCTTTGGATTGTAGATTTTTACAGCCTCACTCCACTGGCTGAAAATACATTTTAGAATTCATTTTAAGATCCTTTTATTTACTATTAAATCTTTAAATGGCCTTGCTCCTTCCTATCTCTCAGAGTTACTTCAGCCATATAGACCCACCCGCACATCAGGTCGGCTGATCAGCTGCTCCTGAGTGTGCTGAAAACCAAGTGTAAGCTAAGAGGGGACCATGCTTTCGCTGTTGCAGCTCCAAGATTGTGGAATGACTTGCCCCTGCACGTGAGACAGGCCCCCTCGTCACCTATTTTTAAGGCATAACTTAAAAGACATTTCTTCTCCCTGGCCTTTGTGACCTCCTCAAGGTTTTATCAATTATAGTAATAGTATTTCTGTACTTAACTTATTTATCTATTGTTTTTATATGTATTCATTATGTTTTAGTCCTCTGTACAGCACTTTGTTTCAACTGGTGTTTTTTTAAAGTGCTTTATAAATAAATGTGGATTGGACTGGTAAGAGGAATTCCATGCAACAAGGGGAGAACATGTAAACTCCACAAAGAAACGCCTGAGCCCAGGACCTCCTTGCTGTGAGGTGGAGGTGCTAACCACTACGCTACCTTGTTGCCCAACAGGGGAAAACTACGCTCCGTAATAGTGTTTTCAAACTCATTTAAAGTTTTGGTATATGCTACATAGAAACACTAGAAAATCAAACTAAAACAAGATTTTTATAATTTTTTTTTTGCTTAATGAGTGACAGTGCCACCTGCTCCAAGTTACCGTGACAAACTGTGAATGTCTGACAGCCATTTTGAGATTTTGCTCCCAGGATAATGTCTATTATTCCCCAGTCAGCAAACTCATCAGATTGTGCCATACGCGTGTAGTGTATACTAATACACAATAAATATACTATATATCCGAAGCTAAACACCAATCTGACTTGCCAGGAAACAATATTTTGACAAACAATAAATTATTTGTTTATATATATTTTTTCTAAATATTATCTAAACAATATTACAATATATTTTTTGTGAACGAAACATGCAAAGAAACATTAACAGTTTGGCAGAAATGACCAATCTCTTCCCAAACGATAGGGGGTTTTTTTAAATTACAAACATCAGAGACTACAGGGAATAAACTTAGGGCTTATTGAGGATTTTCTCCTAGGATAATTGTGGACAAAGGCCAAAGCTGTACAGTATCTGATGAGGGTTGCACGAAGGTGCTATGTTCATTCATCCATATTCAATATAGGAACGTTTATTTTCTTGCCTGAAAAATCTTAAAAACTACAAAACGTAAATGTGGTTGTTCATCTGCCACTTTCTGCTACTTGCTGAAATGCATTCTTGGATACCTGACTTCAGAAGTCCAAACAAGTCACCTCCTGATGTAACACCATCCTCAGTAACTTAGAACACTAACAGTGCCGATGTGTAAATGCAGGAGTTAAAACTGGAGCAGTACTCATGAGAATGCAAGTACAGAGAACAATGCATTTTGAGAACTGCTTCAGATTTATTTGAGTTAATATCTTATAAACTCCTGTTTATAGTTGAGTTAGAATCCTGTCAACTATGTGCTGCATATTATGTGCAACACACAACAGCACAATCCCTCAGCAGACAAGGGGACAAATGTAGAGAAGATGCCTAGAGGCACAGACAAAGCAGATCAATTCTATGTGCTAGTGTGTGTTTTTTTTACTGACTGCTGTTATTATGATGGAGTCATCCACCTACAGGCTACTGACACTGCCATCTCACAGAAACGCTTTCCTGCTGCCTTCAGCGGAGCTACCATCCGATTAGGTGAAACAAGTCTCAAATGCACTTACGGACTTAAGAGACTTTGAAATCAAATCTCTTGCCTTTACTCATACTCAAGCTGCTCCTGCTTTATCGCTGTTCTCTGCTCCCTGCTGAACAATCTACTGTCTGCCTCCTGTCGCCCTGCAGCCTTGGATCCGAGAGCTAATGAAAAATCTGTTTATATGAAGCCCTGGTGTTTAAATGGTGCCTTTATTGTCTATCGCTCTCAGGAGCTGAAAGGTTCTCAGTACTGTCAATAAAACACACATTTTGAATTTACTTCAGGGGCAAAAGGAGGAGGGGGGTAAGATGGAATTGTATGTGTGGTAATAACACGTACAATATCCATGTAATTATATGACAAAACACATTATCACTCTTGTGTTACTGGCAGCAAAATATAACCGATTTGATCTTGACTTTCGCCAGCTGTTCAATCGCTCCTCCCTTTCCTTTTTTAAATAAATATTTTGGAAACATTACCAAGAAATATCAGTGGCAATGGATTTTCATAAAAAAGTTCTAGTGTGACAATGCTCTGCTATCAAACCTAAATTTCGCTGTACCTATCATGTATTGCAACATGATATTTCTGCCATATTGTCCACCCCAAGGATGTAGAAAACCGTTTTAATTAAACGTATTTCTCTAAAATGTTTCACTCCACGATGCTGGAATTTTTACTCTTTTGTTGCAAAGCAAAATAAAGGAACCGTGGAGGCATCAGTGCTCCCCATCTGACCTGCCTGAGTTCTGCTCTCTTCATGCTGTGAACCTTAGTTCATTCTCCCCAACACACATTCTCTCACATCCATCACTGAGCATGTGTGTGTGTGTGTGTGTGTGTGTGTGTGTGTGTGTGTGTGTGTGTGTGTGTGTGAGTATGTGTGTGTGTTTGCGTCAGGCAGGGTGGGGGAACTGCTGGGCATTGTGTATCGATTAGCAGCTTGTCCCCTGAACTCCAGCTGTCACTCAGCCTGGAGCACTTCTGTCTCCAGGGATGTCGGGCACAAATTCTTACAACTGGCAGCTGGCTGAAGATCATTTCCGAGCTCATAAGTTGCCTGACCGCCTCAGTGACTCCAAGAAAGAGGGAGAAATTAAATAAGGGTCGGTAAAATCAGGGTTTTCGCTTGGAACCCACTGTTCCACTAATTGACTTGAGAAGAGCTGTTACGGTCCACTGTTGTGCTGTGCAGTAGTTTGGAGGGATTTAAAGTGCCTCTAATTAGACGTTATTACTGTGAGGATAAACGAGATAAGGTTACTATGCTTCCTTCAATTAAAGAAGTGTAATGGTGGGAACTTGCATGTTCTATATTACAGAACCATTTGCTTTATAAATCAGTACCCCAGTGTAAACTTGAGGTAAAGTCCTTACCGTCCTCATCAGTGCGGCACGTGAGTGCTACACTTTCCGGTCCTGGGCCCACAGCAGTGGCTGCAGCAATGCTCACACGGTACTGAGTCCACTTCTCCAGTCGCTGCAGCATTATCACGGTGGAAGTGGCTGGTGCATGCAGCTCATCCATGGTCTCAGCTCCGACCCCGACTCCAGCTCCGCCCCCTACCACTGCATAGCGCACTATGTACCCGACCAGTGGTCCATTCTGGCTCTCAGAATGTGGGGGGTGCCAACTTACCAGCAGAGACGTGGAGCTAGGGCTGGAGCATTTAACCTCCTGAGGGGGGGCGGATGGCTCTGCGCAGGCAGGAAGAGGAGGGGAAGGAGGGAGGAAGGGGAAACAAAAAAACGAAAAGATGGGAAAGAGAAAAAGAAAATGATAAAAGGGAACAAACCAAACTAAAAAAAACAAACAAACAAAAAAAACAAGCCACGACTTTACCAAACAGAAGGCAAAAAAGAAGAATCAACTGATTCAAAGGGCAAATGCAAATGGAAATGGAAGAGGAATGACACATGACATAATGAAATATGCATCTGGGCCCATTTTAAAAGGTTGACGAGACCACAGGGCTACGGTTCGACCTGAAATATTTACCAACACCTCAGAGCTGAGGTGCTGAGTATCGGATATGGCAGACGGTGACAGACCTGCACATCATAATTTAAACTGCTATGGATGCATCGATAACAATTTTTCAGATCCAGTATAAACACATGCCTTGGTGTGTGTTGTTACCAATATCAAAAAGTGTAGCCTATTTAGTTTTAAATCATTAGAGACCTCACAGAACATTTTATTTACCTCTGTTTATGTCTCGAGTGAGTTTATTAGCTAGACTAACAGGCATGTGCTTTCTGAAATTATCGAGTTGACTTTAAAAGCAAATGCACTCCCTACTGACATGGTAAAGGTTGCTGGTTCGATTCCCGAACCAGCAGGAAAAATGGGTGGCGGTAGGGGAGTGAGCTGCACCTTCCCTTCCTCCACCTTCATGGCTGAAGTACCCTTGAGCAAGGCACCTACCCCCAACTCATTCTATCATCATTATTTTGATGAATACAACTACTGGTAGTGATGGATCCCTAGTTGTAACCTTTTATATTAGACTGTGATCACTAGATACAAGGCAAGTTCTTATCTGGCACTGAGGGAAGTTGTGTCCTGGTTTATCAGGGTCGGAATAAATGAGCACTATTTTTGGTATATATTATAAAGACTGCAAGTATGCGCTTCTGAAGCTATATCTGTGGTAATCTTATTGAGTCAAACAAGTGATGATCTGTGAAAGACCAGAGATGATGGCCTGCAACCTTAGCAGCCCACCTGCAGTGGCTGGTTAATGTGATAAGTATATTTTGCATTGCAAGGTGAAGCGCTGGTTCTTACTTTGCAGAAAAAGGAGCCCAGTTAATTATCAAAGTGACAGTTATTTTGGTTTGTGAAGAAACGTTTTCAACTCAAAGGACAAACAAATGATAAGGGCATTTTGCAGAACACAAATCAAGCGACAACATGATTGGAATTTCAAACAGAACACCTTCTGAAAAAAAAAAAAAAGAGCTCAAATCAATTTTAATGCAACAAGGGGATTACAGGAAAATGAATTCCTCTGCAAAATAAATGACTGAAAAGAAGAAAAAACCCACTAGGATCCATAATGTCAACTCATAAGATACATGGAAAACTGCTGGGCTTCAAACTGAAAATAAGACCATCAAAAACAGGAACATTGTTTTCCTTTACATTATACGTACCTGGCTTCCATCAAACACACTTTTTTAAAAAGACTTTCTTACCACAAGCACCCAACTCCAAGGAAACAATATTCCCTGAGCTGGCAGGTATCAACTCTCCCCTTCTTTATAAAACCTCTCAGATCAGTGCTCAGGAGATCGTAGTCAGATTGATTTGTGGCATATTCAAGACATGTCCAGCCTTAAGAGGTAAAAATTTGAGCTTTGGCTGGATTTGTGGTGACAGAGGGGGAGAATTGTCCCAGTGCTTTATCTAGGACTGCACAGTACTCTACACTGCTTACAGTAAGTTGAGGGTCCACATGACTGAAAGAGAGAGAGAGAGAGGGGTGGGGTGTGTGTGTGTGCTCCTCCTCCATCTATTCATATTTCACTTTCCCACCCTCATCTATATCTACTTCCTGCAAACTCAAGCGTGTGACAGACAGAATCCTGTTTCGCGGCTGATCTAAATGTCAAGGTTAACCTTTTTTTTTTTTTTTTTTTTTTAGCTTTTCCACATACTTTGTCATTCGCTACAGTTTGTCAAGCTTGGTTTTCCTCGTGAATAAGTTTCTTAATTCATTATCAATGTCATTGTGGGCCACAGGTGATCAGAAGCCAATCACAACTGATTCTGGTCGAAGGAGAGGTACACCCTGAACAGGTCAGATAGTCTATAGCTACCACGGGATAAGAAAGAATGAAGAAATATTTTATATATATATATATATATATATATATATATATATATATATTCATTCATTCATTTTCTAAGCCGCTTAATCCTAATTAGGGTTGCGGGGAGGCTGGCGCCCATTTCAGTCGACTCTGGGCAAGGGCGGGGTACACCCTGGACAGCTTTCCAGGCCATCGCAAGGCCAACACTCACACAACCGTTCACATTCACACCGAGGAGCAATTTGAAACAGTAAATTAACCAAATGTGAATGTTTTTGGGCTGTGCGAGGAAACCGGAGCACCTGAAGGAAACCCCATTGAAGAATGGGGAGAACACACAGACTCCACACTGAAACGCCCTCACCGAGCTTGGGTCTTGAACGCAGGACCTTCTGGTTGTGAGGCAGACATGCTAACCACTACACCACCGTGCCACCTGAGTGGAATTTAAATTATATGAAATGGGATTCTAGTCTGTTGTCGTTAATTTGTATCTATTCCCCAAAATGCAAAAACATGAGGAGAGTTATGAGGAGCAAGGTCTCTGGATCTCAGTTTGTGGACCCTCCATGAGCATGTCTGAATTGAACACATCTTTCTGAACATTTTTTTCCAAGAAGGCCAACGTTCTGGTAACCCTCCTGACTGGCTCAGAAGTGTCTATCTCTCTAACCCCCAGGAATGACATCACTTCCCCCATTTTTAAAAGAAAGCAATCAGCCTTTTAGTCGTGTATGAATAACAATAAAGCCAGTCTATTATAGTGAGTAGTTGTATTGAATGTTTTGGTTTGGAGGATGTGTGGGGGTGAAAAAGTACTCTTTGCCTGTCAGTTGGGTCTTGGATTTGTTACTGCAGACTCACAGCAGCCTACAACGATGGCCTCCATATACACACTGTACTTGATAGTCTTTAGTCTGTACATTGCACCACAGAGGAAAAAAGAAACACAATATATAAGATTTACCCTGGTTCCTCGTGTTTTAGAAGAAATCCACGCTGCCGCTTTAACATGAAATGAGTTTTGCATTCTAAGCATACGAATGAATAGGAAAGTTTTAACCTTAATGGCCATTTAGTCTTGAATGTGTGCTAGTAATCAACTCATTGTCTCATTATGGTGATATGTGTGTGTGGTGAGTGTTCTGATGTACTGTGTGTGTGTGTGTAATGAAAGCCGCTGCGGCGCTGCGCTGAGGTAGTTGCAACTATATCTAGCAGAGAGAGAGAGAGAGAGAGAGAGAGAGAGAGAGAGAGAGAGAGAGAGAAAGAGAGACAGGGAGGATGAGAAGGAAAAAAGACAACTCCTCGATCTCTCTGCATTATCGCTCCACAGCTGCCAGTTTGTTTTCACGTTCAGTGAGGCTGCGCTCTAGAAAGACAACCTCTCTTTATTTCTCTAGCTCTTCGCTCCATTAGCAGTGAGACAGAAAAGCTCGTTTTGAGCTTACGCAGGACTGCAGGCGACCTCAGTCAGTTCTGGCCTGTACGGTTTAAATTCTAATCTGAGAAAAATGGAAGAAACGGTAGAACGGCAAGCGCTCCATTCATGCGTGTGACACATGGACAACCGAAAGCATGTGGAGGGAGAAGTGATTTCCCTCCGGCCTGCATTTCTCACTATCGAGCTTTGTGGGTTTACCACAGTGATTTATGGAGGACATGTCACATGTCCCAACTACAGAAATGCAGGTCATCTATCACACGGTAAACAGGCTATGAGGTTCTAGAGTCACTGTTTAAACTCCAGACAGACAAAAATGGAAGCAGATTAAGAGGGGGAAAAAATTCTGAAAACAGCTAAAGATGAATTTATGTCTTTGCACAGGGTGGTATATCGGGATTCTTGTGATACACTATGGACATACATTTTAAAGATGCTACAAAAACACGCAAATTTGTAAACCTGTCAAAATGCTGACAGAAAGATTTTGCCTGGAACACTGGATTTTACAATAAAGAAGCTAGTTTAAGGTAAGTAATAAGCTACCATTGACATTGAAAGGACCTGAAGTGCAGCATCAGAGTGGACTTCTTCCAAACAGCGAGCACTTACCTCTGAGGAACTCACACTAGAAAGATTGGTTTGTGTGTTTTGGCTGCTGTTTTGTACAGGAATGACTGTTCGAATGTCACCTTCCTGACCTCTCTCACAGTGACTCCATCTTTTTTATTTTGGATTTCAGCTTGGGCGATGGCTCTCTGAGAGCCAAATCATCCATCTGCAAGGCCATGACAGGCATCATAGCAGAGCAGAGGCCATCAGAGCACCACATTACTAAGCAAAGGGCTAAAGCTGTCCCCAAAAAATACTTACTCACACCTTTAGTTTAATGGATTTTTTTTTTTTTGGAATGCTACATGCTGTGCTGCTGGGGAAGTTGGAAGGGGCTAAGGTTGCTGACTGTTGTGGCAAATATGGAAAAGAACACCCAGTTTTGGGCAAGGGAACTCACTGAAAGCTGTCTTCTCTTGTGAAGTAAACCATATGTGTCTCATAAAAAAAGAAATAAATCATACACCGGAACAACAAATAACAAAACAAAGGAAAAGACAAAGCAAACTAAAACCTCTCCAAGGTCGCTTTAACTGACACTGAAAGAAATAAAGAAAACCCATGTGACGTTGAGCCGTACTAATGGAAGCTTTGGTTTCATTTTAGCAGGAAACAAGTACATGGAACGTATAAATATATAAACATATCACACACACATATGTTGTGATGAGGATATATTAAAATACATAACAAACAAACAAACAAACAAACAAACAAAAAAACAATAAAGTGCAGACACATATTGAAATGGGGAGGGTGAACATATACAGGTTAGTCATGCCTGGTTTGGTTAACAGGATCCTTATAGCACCCCCTTCAGGCAAGTGAGGATTGCTGCATGCAGCCTGTGTTCTCTAGTATTCAAGCTTTTCTGTGTGTGTATCTGCTGTCCATCTTGCTTCACCACACACACACACCTCACTAGTGGAAACAAAAAACACTGCTGTCTCCTGCTGCCATGGCTTTCTTTTCCTGTCTTCATATTTGTTTTATATTTTAGCAAATTAATTCCAATAACTCTTAAACCACAGGCTTCCAAATGTCGCACCAAAGGGCCGCATTAAAGATGTGTAACAATAACTATTCAATCACTTAGATTGGGTATCTGCTCCAAATCCTGAAGTCAGGAAGTGAGTGTGTATTTTTAGCTGGAGGTTTTGAATAATTCACTGGCCTTCCTGACATGCGCGCCGCCTAGCAGTAGGACTTCAGTGGCAGCCAACTGTGAGGCCTTCAGTCCGACTCAGCAAGAGGGTGAAGACGCAGTGGAAAGCCATGGCACACACTGGAGTCAATGACATTTTATGCATTTTGGTTGCAAGCGAGAGAAGGTGCACTAGCTCTTGGTGAATGAAAAGAACAGGGAAGAAAACAGGTGATGATATTGATTTGTTGCTTTCACGTTTAGAAAAACTGCAGCAAAGGAAAAAAAACCAAAAAAAACCCAAAGAAAAAACTGTGGAGCCACAGCCAGTGCAAGTAGGCACACGAATCCATTAAACTAAATAATCTGTCCTAAATGTATCATCTTGTTCATTAATCTCTACCTACACACAGCTTAAAACCAGCAACAACAACAAAAATACTAGGCTTGTGCAATATAACTTACTGATTGATATACTTAAAGGATCTAATTTTTTAAAATATATTATATTAGTATATACTACACAGGAATGGCACAATCTAATTGGTCCATTATCTCTGGATTAAAAAAAAGAAAAATGAAAACATTATTCCAGATAATGCTTGAATCAAAATGACAGATAAACATGCTTGTTACAGTCACTTGGCACAGGCATCATCATTACTATGCCTTAAAAATAGAGAAACAAACCATAGAAATCTTGTTTTAGTTTGTTTTTCTTGTTTTTCTGCATAGTACGCACTGAAACACCTTTGCGGAATGCATGGAGTATGTACTAAACTCAGTAATCCGTAGGCTCAAAGGATGCTTTATGCGACATAGCACTTAGCTCAGCTCGAAGCACAGAGCTCATGGGAGATGCCACTGTAGTAGTTCAAATATGTAAATATAAACTATGAAAACCTCATTTTAGTTTGCTTTTCTTTGATTCCATGAAGTATATACTAAAACTCTTGAAGAGAATTAAAGAGACACCATAACACAGTTATGCTTTATATTGGTCTCATTGAATGAAGAATTTTTGATTCAACATTTTGTCAAATTTGCAACCAGTATCTTGTGGGATTTTCACCAGCTTGAACATGCACACTGGATTTGCAAGGCCAAGCTCTTTGCCCTTTTTCAAGACATGCCCCATTTTCAGTGTGTGCTGATGTTCACAACTCTCAAATTCTCTTTATTACATATCCAGAGAGCTTCAATAGTATCGGCTGGAAATATTTCATTAATATAGCTGGGCAAGCAAAGACGCTTAACACTTGTGAGTGACAGGGAAGAGAATGTATGCCATCCCACCCAGAGAGCTCAGTCAATTAGCTCTCACGGGTTCCAGGCCGTGGATGGCTGAATGCACCAAACGAGAGTTGAAACAGGTTAAGTCTCATGTTTTTAAAAATAAATAGCAGAGTACTGGTTGCATGTATCCGGAAAAGTTCATAGAACTAGGTATCTGATAGTGTAAACTGTGGTAAAATTAGAAATGTTCAAATAAGTCAACAAATGAAATTGTGTTTCATGAGTGCGCTGGCTTGAGCTAAGCCGGTAACTTCTGGGATCTGTCATGCCTTTATTTTTACAACTTTATGATGTTTTTTTAAAAAGGAGTTTTAAAAAGTTATTAGTGAGGGAAAATAAAAATTATGCAGACATCAGCATATGCTGTTTTAATAGGCTGGTTTAATATGCTGTTTTGCCATATAAACACATGAGAATAGGAGGGGTTCAAAATTTTACTGCCATCAAGCAGCAGGATTGCTAGACTTCCGCTGGCTTTTAATTTGAGACCCGATTCATCGTCCTACATATTGTACTGTCAATGGTTGTGACGATAACTGCAGGAAGAAAATGATAGAGCTGGTGCAAAAGAAAAGCATCATTCTCCAAATTCAAATCAATAAAAATCACAAAAAAAAAAAAATAAATAAATTAAAAATTTAAAAAATCATAACAGTGAAAAACTGGTAACACATATTATAAAGGATATTAACACTATCTGTGGTGTCACATAAAATCCTCAACAAAAGTTATTTTTCTTTCTATATAAAGATTCTTGAAGTTAAAGATTGGACTGATGATTAAATCCCTGAACTGCAGCAACTTGCTGTAATGGTGTACTCAACAGATGTATTTTGTAATCAGTTCTGGATGATTAAATCAATAACTGTTTTTAAAATGGTTAATCAATATTGCACAAGTCTAGTGAATACCCACACTGAAATGAAATATATTAAAAGCCAGCCTGTTATTATTGGGAGAAAACATTCAGTAATTACATTCACAATAATCAGTTAATGCTGAGTGGCATACATTTAATTAGAATGCAATAACCACAGTGTTATTTGAAATCATTAAAATCTCATTCACGTGGGTGAATGACACAGACAAACACAAATACATACTGTATTATAGCAAAAAACCCAAGTGGAACTTTCTGTCAGCCTCCGTAAATCCCTTGTTAGAGGGCTAGCAAAGTGTGTGTCCCTAAAACATTTTACTTCAGATGACTATGCAGGAGATGAACACACACACACACACACACACACACACGCACACGCACACACACACACACACACACACACTGTTAACATTTACTCTTGACATTTACAATGTCCTGGATTTGGGGACTTTGGTGATGGATACACACCCTGCTCATAAACAGAATTATTTTGTCTGGTTACATATAATGCATAGAAAAAACATGGCCAAAGTCATTTCACTGTCAAAACAACACACTGCAAGGGCGTCCATTTGTGAAAACAATCAGTAAAAAAGTAAAAGAGGTACATACTGGCTTGGGATGTTTTCTGAGAGATTTCGTTGGTGAAGGCGCCAATGCCTTTGTGCGAAATAGCCGCCAGGGTGAAGTAATACTCTGTGTTCGGTCGCAGATCCTCCACCACATAGGATGAGCTCGGGGTGAATGATTTTGTTACCTATTTGTTGGGGAAGAGTAAGATAAACATGACATTGAATACAATGCTACACAGAACTTTGTTTAGTGTTCACTGGGCTTTATCCAATAACCTCACACTAATAAGCAACAGTTATTTCACGTTCACACTAATAAGTGCGTTGTAATTTGTCTCTCGCACTCACTAGAGGGGCTAACGATATTCAACGCTTTATTTTTCTTCTTAATCTCTATATACATGGTAAAAATTAAACTATACTTTTCTTCCATATTTGCATGTCAAATAAGAATTTACAACTAAATGAAGGTGGAATCTTGATCAAGAATGGTGAACTAATAAAATGACACACATGCCATGAATTTGTTACCATACCAAGTCATATATACGTTGCAAAAATATTTCATATACCTATTTTTTTATTCTTAATTTGCATGGCACTAGCTGGTCAAATGTGATACTGTGTCAGCCACGTGTACAGAAAATCAAAAGTTACGCTTTGTTGCCTGCTAGTGTGAATGCAGGGCAAACCATTTTTCTTAGATTTTTGTGTCAAACAATGTGTTTAACTGAAACTAAACTAAATAGGAGCTAAAGTAATAAGAGCAAAAATTTGGGGTACACTGGACAAAGTGTGTTTTACAATTACCAGGCTTAGCTAGTCATTTGAATTTGTCACGTTACAGCATTCTAACTAATTAGCATTAAACTGAGAAAGTCAGATGTTTATGTCTGGAACATAAAGAAGAATCAGCTCTCTTTTTTCACTTTTTTTCATTACCTAGTGTGCACATAGTGTTGAAATTAACATAAATACATCCCAAAAAGCTATTCTTTTTGCAATATTCCAGTATAACTTATATATTCCACTATATTCCAGTATAGTTTATTTTGGCATCATACTGACTACTGCTCAATAACACAATATGAGGTTTATGTGTTTTATATTTTTCTATTAATGAACTGCAGCTATGGCAGTAGTACATATAGAAATCACAGATTTATATAGTATATTAATGCACTCTGATGTGCTATAGTTTCCATAGTGACAACTTAGACTGCAACGGTTTCTCCATATACACAGATTTAATGTAGTTAATAACAGGAATTATCTTATTTCACCAACTTTCATTTGATAGGATGGATAAAATGTATCAGGTGTTTTTCTTTTAATAAATAAAAAAGTGTTGGCACACTGCTGCGGGGATAACATTAGCTCACTCCAAACAAAATCCAAGTCTTTTATTCCTTACTTATTGATAAGAAATTATAAACTCTTAATGCACCTGAATCCCTTGACTGCCTTCTTTATAACGAAGCTCATAACTAATGATCCCCTCTTTGTCAAATGCTGGCTCCCAGGTCAGCTCAATGCTGGTGTCCGACACCTCGCCAATCTGAAACTTGGATGGCTGTCCAGGAACTAGGAGGAAGTCCAGAGTGACAGCATTACACAAAGGGAATACGATAATAGATAAGAGCATTCTCAGTACCCTCATGTTTTATAAGAAATTTCTGAGCTATCATTTAAAAAAAAAATGAAAAAACAGGGAAACAGACCTCCTTGCAGCACTTTGACATGGATGGAATCTGAAAACGGTCCATCTCCCACTGAGGTAAATGCCAGCACACGAATGGTATAGGTTTCAGAGGCTACAAGGTTCTGAATTGTTGTCAGCATGCTGTCCTGCACATTGTGGATCTGCCACGTGCTCATTGGCTGAGATGGATCCATGGTGTAGTAAACACGGTAGCCCTTGATTTGGCCATTTGGCTCCTCTGGCTCTTCCCAGCGCACCATCATGGTACTATGGGAGATGATTCTGGCCTGGATGTTCCGGGGAGGACTGGCAGGAGCCTGCTCCCCCGTCCTGGCTTCCACTGGTTCACTGGCTGGACCCTGGCCGATGGTATTCACGGCCGAGACGCGGATCTCATACTCAGTGTTGGGTGAGAGGCCACCGATACTATAGCGAGTGGTGGTGATGGAGTCCATGGTCTCAAACTTGCTGTCTGGGATTTTGGCACGGTACTGGATAATGTAATACGAAACAGGCTCTGGGTTGCCACTGTCCCATGTGATAGTGATGCTGGTGGCTGTAGTTTCAGTAACGAGTGGTGTACCTGGAGGCTTGGGCAGGGCTGCGGGTTGAATTGAAAAATTTTAATTTACTAAAAAGCATTCAATTCAATTCAATAAATCAAATCAACATTACACAAAAAGAGTTTAATCTAAAAATGTAAACTCATGTAACTCATCGAAAGAAGTACAAAATACAGCTGATATCAGCTACCAAAGTTCTACAACGTTTGAATGGGGGCTGATGGCACAAGTTTTGCTTAATACAAAATTAATATATTTAAATATTTTCCTAATTTTAAGTATTTGACTGCTCGGAAAAGAGTCAGCAAAAACGTGCAAGTATTTCCCCTCTTACATTTAACAATGACTTGAGATACAGCCTCAATGATGCCCAGACTGCTCATGGCCACACAAGTGTAGTTGGCTGACTCATGCACACTGTTCAGCTCCAGAACGTTTCGTCCGACTGGCATGTCATCCTCCGGCGTCAAGTCCTCAGAGTTAAGCATCCACTTGACATAAGGCATGGGCGAACCCACTGCCACACAGGTGATGTTGATGCTGCCACCTGGCATGATCTCGTAATTGGAGGGCAGGATGGAGAAACGTGGGGGCACACGCCGTACTGCAAATGCCCAAAGAAGGATGGAAAACCAGAAAAAAAAAATACAGAGAGAAAAAGAGAAAGAGAGGTGACAAGACAGGGCGATGAAAATGAGTCCTTCTTTAGAACACACATGTCTAAAGAGAGGACGATAAATCATAAAAGAGTGAGAACAAACTCTAAAACTGTGTAACTCAAAATAAGGATAACATAACTAAACTAACAGAAGTGCTTCACCAACAATATAGATTGACATTAAAGCAACAAATTCATGGCAACAAGGTTCCATTGACTAATATTTGACCCATCACAGCACATTTAATTACACAAAAATCTATTACGAGTTTCTCATCTTTTAACCTGACTACATGTAATGTAAACTACATGTAAAGTAATGTAATGTGTAGAATGTGAATATGAAAAACATGCTGGAGTCCTGAAAGAATGCCTTCAGTACTCTACATGATGTGCAGCTCAGCACGAAATGGCTCAGGAAGCTGCTTCTACCAGTTAGAAACTTTAAGTGGATCCAAAACATCATGAGAACAGATCTAATTTCAGCCTACACTCGAAAATAAAGACCATGGATGTGACTTTGTGTATTGCAAACTAGCCCATTAACTATGGAGTAAAGATGAGAAACATTAATCAGATTTTTGTGATCAAGGGTAGATCAACTGGACAAAGCCTCTTTGAGATCTGACACGGTTCCATTGATAGATGCAGCTATCATTTTCACAGACATCATGCAGAAAATGGATAGAGAAAAAAAACCCAACTTAACAGTAAAGTGTAAAAATACAAACCAAAGAGAGATTTGAGATAAAAATGCATAGAGGAATGTAACTCAAGGGTCGCTAACATGCAAGGACAAAGACGACTGAGGAGGAGGAAGAGGAGAAGAAAGGAAAGGAGAAAGAGGTAGAGAACGCGCACAAGAGAACAAAGAGAAAGAAGAGGAAGGACAGCGAGGAGAAAGGGGGAGGGAAACCCACTTCAATGCTGACAAAGTTTCGTTTTTGTCTCTGGCCAGTCCGACTGAATGTAACAAAGAAGGTTGTCACATTGCAGTCCAGGCCAGAAGCCAAAATGTAAAGAAAAAAGCAAATGTATTTTTTGAGACTCTTTCCCCCTCCAAAAACGACATCGGAAAAGTACCTGATTTTAACTAGCCGTGGATATAAAAACAAAGGGTTATGCACAAAAAATTTAAGTAACAAAAGTTAACATGAAATACACTAGCCTACATTGGGAACAGATTAGATGTTATACAACAAGGGCTGGCATAGCCACATATGAAACTCAGAATGAGTGAGGATGGCATGGAAAGCAAACAGACAAGACGGGGCGGGGCAATTATGAAAAATTCTGGATTGGTCAAAGTGTGAACAATGGTCTTTTCATAACCTGTCTGATTCTTCAGTTCGTGATAACCTTGAACTGTGTCTTTGGCTGAATTTGGGCTATTTATGAGGATCTTGGGAAAGGGGCAAGAATTGGTATAGATAATCCAACACTTTTAGCTGAAAAAGTTATATAAATATTCCGAATATTGCTCTAAATGCGGAGTTTGGGACTTCTGGAATTGGGAAATGGGGGTGAGAAAAGCTGTGGCATACATATTCCAATGAAAAGGTGAGGGGGTGAGAGAAAGAGAAAGAAAGAGAGAAAAAGAGAGAGAGAGAGAGAGAGAGAGAGAGAGAGAGAGAGAGAGAGAGAGAGAGAGAGAGGAAAATGGAGGTTGAGGTGCTAGGGCTGGTCACAAAAACAAAAACAAAAAAAACCTAAAACAAAACAAAAACAAAACAAAACAAAAAAACAAAAAACAAAGCCACAATAAGGACAAAGACAACAGGTGGAATCACACCTAGGACAGCGGGACAGCAGGTGTAAAGGGATGGACAGACTGAGATGAACCTTTTCTACATTTAACTGGGCCTTGAAATAAGACATGGACGAATAAGAAAGAAGCAAGAAGGCAAAAGACACAGAGGAGACCTCATCCAACTCAAGCAAAAATTACAGCTCTCAGTGGGTTTGGCTTTTCCCACAGAGGGGCTTGAAATCCAAGATTCGCCTCCCAACAGCATTTTGAAAACTTCTAAATCCTTGCACACATTTTCCTATAACTCAGATCACAATCATGTTTATAATTACTTCTTATAATAAAATGACCTTTACAGTCTTGGCTAAGAGGGGAAGTTAAGACCTTCAATGGCAGGGTCATCAATTCCAGTCCTGGGGGCTAATTTTGAAATTTGCCTTTTTTAAGACACGACTCAATTATTAGGTAATCAGGAAAATGATTAAGCTACACTGAACTCTGGCTCTCCAAGACTGGAATATATATCTTCTCTTCTATTGTCTCTAATAACTGATATTAAGACAGGAAGCAAGTAATTATGTAACAAGTTACCATTATACTATAAAACTGTCTTGGCTTACAAATTTATATATATATGCTTTCTAAAGAAAGAGAATATTATACAAGAATTTTCCTTTATTCTGGTAAAATATTAGGGAAAAACGAAAGCAACATTTTAAAAGCAACCCCCTTCCCAACCCCCAAAAGTGCATATCCATCAATTTTTGAGAAATGGTGAAAGGGCAGCCCATATATCACAAGGTCATGCATAGGTGTGGCTGTATGAGAAATGAATCTAGTATGGAACCAAAGTGTCCACCAGGTCTTCGAACTGGCCAGGCCAATCAAAGCATGCAACTCAAAATAAATATATATATATATACATATATTGCAAGTGCAACTTTAGCAACATTTTTACATGGAACATGGACGCACATATACACAAATGGTGCTGGAATGAAAAAAAAATAAAAAATCACCAAAGCACAAAGATATTTCAGTGCAGGTGTGTTCTTCAAGGCATTGATCACTGACCACAGAGCTTTAAATAATAGCATAACAATTCTTAACAGATTAAAAACACTATATTATATCAAAATGGGGCTACAGACCTGCCAACCCCAAAAAAGATTAATAGTATATTTTTTTAATATACTTCTTTTACCAAACGCTTGTGTAGAAGCATATTTTTCAGTCATTTTTTACTGTTGATCTGCTTCTCATTAAGTGTTAGTTTGGGCACTTCACCAAAGGCCAAAAAACCAAAGGGGGCACTGTGGGTTGGGTGATTTTCTTAGAACACCTACACAAGCATGAAGGTTGGCAGGGCTTGGACTGTCAGTTTAGTTGCCCAGTGAGGTTTTATTTGGCTGTACATGTTTTACTTTACTTGGGTTTGCATATAGCAAGGGCTGCGACCTTTCACCCTTTGATGCTAATCACTGCTATGATAATTAACAATCATGTGCTGAAGATGAGGTGGATGTCGCTGAATGGTAATTGAATACACGATTCAATTCAGAGACATCCACCAAGCCTGAGGCGCATAACTGTTTTACTACATACTACACGTGAACATAAGCAAAAAAAAAAAAAAAAAACCAGACTAAAACAAGATTTTTATAGTTTTGTTATTTTGAAAATATTTTTTAAAATCATGACAGACAAGTTAAGCTCCGCGAGCTGGTGCGAACTGTGTCACTTTAAATCACTTTAAAGTTTTGGTATATGGCTCATTCTGGAATAAACAGCAACATTTCCGGGACATAGAATCTCAAAATAAAAGTTGTCTTTCTGGTTAGTTTTTGTTACTAATACAATTTTTGACAGTCTATCCTTTGATAAATGATAAGGAAAGATAGCTGCACAAGTTCTTATGAGAGGATTTTGAACCATCTTCCAGGTTATCAAAATGTTACGGATGTTACTGTGTCAATACTTGACCTACAGTTTTCAAAGAACAGCGGCGACTCCAAAGAATTTCTTCACATAGAATGTTTAATACACTTATGCCGATTGTCTACAAAAACATTTTACGCTGTGGGAAGAAAAATGCAAATTCTACACAGAAACGCCTTCACCAAGCCTGGGACACAAAGCCAGGACCTTCTTGCTGTGAGGCGGATGTGCTAACCATTACACCACCATGCTGCCCCTTTTGGAATATACTAAACAGAAACAAAAAAAAGCAAACTAAAACTAGATTTTTTAATAGTGTATTTTTGCATATTTTAACCATGACAGAGGCAGGTCAGGTGAGCTTCGCAAGCTCTGAGCTAAGCACTGTGTAGGTTTAACAGCGTCTTTTGTGCCTACTCATTCAGAGTTTAGTACCTTCTACACAAAAGCATAAGTAAACCGTGCTCGGTAATGGTGTGTTTTTACACTAATTAAAAGTTTTGGTACAGTACATACTACATGGAAATACAAATAAAACAACATTTTATCACTTATTTTTCTATTTTAAACTGGGACAACGATGACGCTGGAGTAATTCGGAATAATGTTTAATATCTCAAACACAGTGAGCAAATCAGATCACACTGTTCATATGTAACATATACTGCTTGCCATTCCTGTAATGTGCAGAAAGATTATGATAATTTGGTAATAGGAGCAAATAGAATTATTCGCATTATATCAATGTTTTGCACACAAAATTTTATATCCTGGTTAATACTTTGAGTAAACTATTGCTTTAAAGTTTCCCTCAGTAGTACTTTGGCATTTTTTACCATTAAAATTTGAATTTACCAAACCTGTGTGAAAATATCTGACTTTAAAGTTTCGACAACAATATCTGAGAGCAGTTTATCCACCTGACACTGACAAAAGACCAACTCCAAATAAGTCTCAATTCATTCAGTACATGTTAACATTTGAATCCTAGACTATTGATCCATCAGGCTTGTCTGGCTTTGAAGAAGTGCTGCATGAAATAGAGTGCAGTTTTAAGGCTTTATCTGAGCCTCAACACACAGTAACGCTCTGAGCTTTCTGCTGTCATATACAGGATGAGTAAGTGTGACTGAATCCAAACATAATTGACAAAGTTCTTGTCCACTAAAACCAGGAGTTCAGGAGGCTGGACAAAACAGATCTAGAGCAAAAATGCCAAATCCTCATTTCAAGCCCCAATGTGGCAAGAAAGACAAATCAAGGGATTTACTAGTGGGCAAGGGGAAAGGCAGGGTAAAAAGAGAAAATGCCATTTCTGGTACTTTTAAAACATTGCTTTTGAACAGGATGTGAAGGAAGGAGTTTTGCCAGTCCAGTGTTTCGAAGGTGAGCACTATCTGCCATTTTGGTGAGACAGTCTGTCCAGCCCCAAAATGAAGAAGAGAAAAGCTAACAACACTCGCAGCCCATAGTGCCACCTTGAAGCTGTAATTACACCTTGCTTTGGTGTTGACACATGGGCAATGGGGGTCTGGTGGCGCATTTCCATTCATAGGAGGTTGCTCACATTAACAGAAATGCTAGACAGTCTCAGTGGAGGCTTAGGGGATTCAGCACCAGTAATGGAAGTTATTACTGGTACAAAGCCGCCAAACATCGGTGGCCGGTTTATCTGATTATGGCAAATACAAAGCTGATAGAGTCTGGGACTGCATTACTTCTGAGGTTTTAGACACGTATTTTAGCCCACCAAAGAACAAGGTGTAATCTAGCTTTCTTTTCCATTTCCTACACCAAAATGCATGAAACACATGCAAGCACATGCAAGGAAAGGCATGCAGAAAGCTGGAGGGGAAGGGAGCATTCATATGCATACACATGCACATGCAATTCAGCAAAAAATAGGAAAAAGCTATAACAGCACAGCACAGTTTCCAGCAGCACTTAATAGGTGTGTACGTCTCTTTATGTAATTCCTCAGAGAGATTCAAACTCTAAAATCATATACTCTTCTTATATTTTCCTGAGCAGAACTGACAGATAACTTCAAAGCTATATAGACAAGCAAAATGCGAGATTAGTGAATGTATTCAACCTGGGCAATTTGCCATTTCTGTTCATTTTGTACATCCTTTTCTCCAGGGAGTTGAGCTCTGCTAAATCAAAGATCAAAAAAATGTTACTATAAATAATGTAGCAATTAACTTCCCTTTTAATTAAAGATAGCTGTAGACATGTTTTTTAAATAGACTATTTTAATGGGCTGCAGAAATTCCGAGCTTGCCTACCACATTTGAGCCGTTTTGGCGCCATGCAGGTGAAGACCAGATTTGATAAAATCTAACCAATAAGTGCCAGGCCGTAGGAGTCGCAGTGCTATGTTTTCATTATTTATACCGTTAACTCCTGCTTGGGGCCTGCGTGACAACTAATCTGCCCCCCTTCATACCACTACTTCCTCTGTAAATTAATTATTGAAGAGGCCATTTTGTTTCAGCGCAGACATTATGAGATGGTATAGCTCAACAGTTTAGCATGGGGGAATTTTTGGTAGGATTTTGCTTGAAAATCAATTCTTTGATACATTGACGGTTCTTGCAGGGGAACATGGAATGGTTTTAGGTCTATGGTTTGCTCTTGACTGATTTCTCCTCTGAACATTGCTTTGCAAGGCAGATAATGGATTCACGAATCCTAGTGCATAAAGTGGGAAAAAATATAACAGAGCTAAATTTGCTAGATTCTGTAACTGGAGATGTAATACAGAATTGGATATGCTTCGGGAGGCAGCCTGATGAGCTGTAGCCCACCAGCACATGTGGGCCATTACTTTGAGTGTGTAAATCTAAAAAACTGATGGGTCAATGTGAATCAGGCTCTCAATTTAACCAATGTAGGAGCCAGTTGACCGAACTGGAATTGTGCCCCCCCCCTTTTTTTTAGCTGCTTCTCCATAGTAATTGACCAGGATTACAATAGAGAGACTCAAATAGAAACAACGACAACAACGACAACAAAAGATAACCAAAGATTTATGTTTGGGCCTAATTTGGGTGGCTTAATCAGGCAAATCATTTTCTAAAAAGCAATTCAGATGTGTGCCGACCCTGAGGGGATCAGATGAATCATAAATCCTGGTTTGATTGAGCAGACTGAATGGAAAAGAACAAGTGGCAGTTCATCAACATAGCGGTCCCTGCTCGCACACTGCCAGATAGAAAAGCCAAGCTTCTGCTCTCACTGAGGGACTGGTAGGAATTTAGAAATCATTATATTAGCTGCAGATCTCTGTAAACTATCCACAAGAACAAAATTTCACAGAAGGGAATAACAATTATTTGGGTTTTATTTGCCACAATAATTTTGTACTGAGATGGCAGGGACACTGGCTGGAAGCCTACTTTTTGCAGTATGTCTATGCTGGAACTACAAAAAGCTGCGTGTTACAACGGACAAGTGTGCACAAAATACATACCACATTTAACACGGAGGGAATTCCAACATAAAAGGAGTTCAAAATCATACAAAACAATGACAAAGGCACACACACACACTACTATAACATTTAATTAACTCCATACGCGGCCAAATGACTTAATAAGGGTAACGTTGACAAAAAAAAAAAAGGAAGTAAAGAGAAGTTCACAAGTTCACAGAAACACAACAGCAAGAAAAGAAACAGCATAATACATAAAAGTCCATTCTGGGCATGCAGCGAGCATAACTACATCTCCCACCATGCATGTATATTCCATATGCTTATTCCCATGACATCAAATGCAATAAAGCTTTTTCTTGAGCAGAAGCAATACCAAAAGATGCAAATTCGAAAAAGGCCCCACAATGCAAACTGAAAAGTAAGGGTTTAAAAAAAGAGCCCGAACTTTACGGGTTTCTATCATTTCTAAGGTTTTTTTTAAACAATTCAAAAATTTCCTTCAACTAGTAAACTATTTAGCAGGTTTGAATATTTACTTAATGCTTATTCAAACTGCTATTGAGCCTTGTAATAAATAAATAGTCTTTTTTTCAAGCATCGTTTTTTCGTCTTTAATGTGGGTAAAAAAGTAAAAAAGAAAAAACACACCAACCTTCTCGAAGCGCTGAGGGATGTAAAGGGGTTGATGCAGAACACAATGACATGAGGAGAAGAGAAAAATAGGGGAAACACAGAGAGAGTAAAAAAGGCCACCTCAAGGCTTTAAGCTGCTGCATATCTCTGCTTTTGCTTTTTCCCTTTTCGAAGTCTACATCTTAAAGCAGTGACACCCATTTTGTCACAATCTTGCCCGCCGCTTTTGAATCCAGAAGGGCGCCATTTACCCCAGTGCTCACTACAAAGCACTTGGGGTTAATTTAAACATGTCATCACAATAAAGAAAATCACAACGTCTTTTTTTAGCCACCTAAAAAGCTCCCATGGTGGCCCATTTGTTTAAATAAGAGAAAAAAAAAAACAGAGAGAAAAGAAACAAAAACGAAACTAATGAAACAACAAAAAGAAAAAACAACAAATAAAAAAAATTGCTGCACAAAAAAAGCATGACTTTTATTAAATTTAGCAGCTACAATGTGAATGAATTTAAATACATTTCTATCAGCAGCGTTTATTGAAAGCTATCATTTCAGCGTCAAATGTCAGTTTGGATAATCTGTTTAGAAATGTCAAATTTAGTAGTTTAGCAGTGCAGTATTGGAGTAGCTTTGCATTGTAGCTGTTAATTTCAAGTGCAGAACACTCTAGAAACCAAAACACATTTGATTACAGTTGAGATTAGAATCAAGCTTTGAAAATGAACGGAAGGAGACATGTGATACATTTTGTTTAGTGCGGTAGGTGTATCAGTGAAAATGAACACACTTTATTTATGAACAGAATAATAACTATAGTAACAAAACAACACCTCATCAGACTTATTGGTACTGTATAATAGAATCCTGAATTATTTATCAGAGACAGGTTATCTAATATCACTCAGGGGATATTACATACAAAATATTACAAGCATCTTCTCTCTGTTTTATTACTTAAAATGTTCTGGTTGTTATAGCCAGTGGTTCTCAATACCAAGGCTTCTGACTTCTTACACACATGAATGCATTTCCTGCTCTAACACACCCAACTCAATTAATACAAACATAATTAAATTATCAGTTCAATGAGGTGTATTAAAATAGGCAAAACACAAACAACACCAGTGAGAACCTCTGCTTATAACAGTACTATCATATTTCTTCACTGCATATTGTTTTCCTTTTTCCCTTCTCAGAACGTTTATAGCTATATTTATTAGCTATTTATGACTGTAGTCTGTATTGTACATCTGCTGAATACTCATTCGTAAACACATTCATCCTCAAAACTTTTTTTTTTTACCTTTTAATTTTGATTGCCTTGCCAGGCAATCAAAATTAGACTTACCTTCATCCTTTTGTACCTGAAAAGCTCAACAGAGAAAATACCAGCGGAGGATTTTTTTGCCCATCAAGTCAAAAATATTCATATGTTATTTTATTCCCAGCTAAGATATGTAATTTAACATCTGAACACATTTAAAGAATTCTATTACACCATTCCCAGGTTCACATTTCTATTACATTCTATAAAAACATGTTTTGAATCGTTTAAGCTCACATTAATTCATAATGATAAACAGAGAGGACCTCCGAGGCCGGGTTGCTCCCTACCTCGCACATACAAGTTGGCAGGGGCAGAGTAGCGCACTCCTTCCACGTTACTCGCTACACACTCGTACTTCCCCTGATCTGTCTCTTCTGTATTCTCGATCTGCAAGGCACCTGTGAGGAGGGCACCGCCCAAAGACAATGTGTGTGTGAAACAGAGAGAGGGCGAGAGAGAGAGAGAGAGAGAGAGAGAGAGAGAGAGAGAGAGAGAGAGAGAGAGAGAGAGAGAGAGAGAGAGA
>JBCNYH010000002.1:24671525-24681863 GCA_039654325.1 Tandanus tandanus
GAGAGAGAGAGAGAGAGAGAGAGAGAGAGAGAGAGAGAGAGAGAGAGAGAGAGAGAGAGAGAGAAAGAGGGAGAGAGCGAGAGAGGGAAGGTAAGGGAAAAAAGAAACAATTTCATTTCATTTGATGTAGTAGTATAATCAACTAATGGCTCAAAAGAGCTCTGGGAGGGTTACACAGAACTGGGAAGACATCAAATATTAACTTCATTAGTAAAAGCTTTTATTGCACAAAAACATAAGGCTAAAAAGTGTTAGCTAATGTAATTTGAGCTAATTAGCCAGTTTAAGTGGAAACAGCAAGGGGACAGCTCTGTGCAGTTGTAGTCATTACCCCGTCCCATTTTTTAATATAGCACATTGTGTTTGCAGTTATGAACAAAGTCTGCATTTGTGAATGTTTTGGCTTCAAGCTCCAGTGTTCTTTCCTCACATAAGTAAAAAAAAAAATTTGGTTAGTTTTCACCCAAACAATACAGTGACAAGGTGACTGTTCCAGGAGTTAGCGCTGTCCTGCACTTTATTTTGCTTGGTTTGTCAATTTTAATTTTCCTGATTCTGGG
Organism: Tandanus tandanus; assembly: GCA_039654325.1. NCBI lineage: Eukaryota > Metazoa > Chordata > Actinopteri > Siluriformes > Plotosidae > Tandanus > Tandanus tandanus. The sequence goes on from JBCNYH010000002.1 coordinate 24,672,086, forward strand.
GGAAAAAAACAGTCTGCCATCCCATCATGAACTGCATTAAAGATTTTCTCCATTAGTTCAATTTATTTCACCTTTAAGAAAGTACAAATCAAAAGCTCTAGTTTTCACACAAAATCTGACTTTTGCTTGTGTAACATCAACAGCTGGATACACCTGGAGCAACACTGTTTTAGTCAGTACATATGAGCTTATAAATAACCACATTTATGTAGCACAGGATGATTTGTCAGGGGAAGAAACGAATGCCATCCTTCACACCAATTATTCTTTCCAGGATTCCGGGCCTGAGGATGACCGTCCCACTGTATAGGTATGTATTCATGTTGTGGCCATGTGCAAAGATATTGTTTTGTACATTTTGTACTGAAAGGTCACTAGGTTACCACTAGGTTGGTCTAGGGTTCACATGATATGCGTGAAGGACAGTCACAGTCACACCAGTCACAGTGTAAGAATGATCGAGTTTTGATAAATGTGCTAGCTGAAAACCTACATCATTGACATGGAGTGCTGTAAAACGGCCACGATGAGAAACTTCTCCACCCTTGAAATAGAAGTGCAAATCCAACTAAATATATTATTTCTATTTGGCAGCTTAAAAAATATAATCTCAAGAGTTCGGAAAAAGAATGGACATCAATGCCATCGACATCAAACAAGCCTCAACTCAACGGCACAGAGCCAAGTAAGCATGCACTGAGAGACTGAGAGCAAGAGTGTGCCTTGCAATGGCACGCCTGCATGTCTTAAATAATTGTAAACAATTTTTAAATACCTATTTATATTATGGATGTGGGATCCATATTTGAAGAATGCCTACACAAAATCCTTAAGCAATCCATCACACAATATATTTAATGTAAAGTCAATGTAAATAACTTAGGTTACAGATCAAACTTAATCTATAACTTATTGAGTCAATGTCAAATTGTGATTGATTACTTAATTTTTAGAAACTGTTCCAATATTTTCTAAGTGTACGTGCTTAGATGCCAGTCTATTAATAATTCTTCGACTCAGCCAGATTTACTGAGGTGAGACTTAACACGAGATTTCATCATAGCCTCCGTTTCACATCCACAGTGTTAAATTCCATACCGGAAATGACTGTACACCCAGTTTTCTGTCCAGGGTGTACTCTGCCCTCGCCCAGAGTCGGCTGAGATGGGCGCCAGCCTCCCTGCGAGCCTAATTAGGATTAAGCGGATTAGAAAATGAATGAATGAATGAATGTGTTCATTCTGTCGGTTGACAAATATGAGGGCTCAACAAATCAAAAAATACATCCTGGGTCTAGCCTCCAATATTCTGTATTGCTTATTACACAAGAAAAGCTAACTAATGCAGTGCCACTAGTTGTACCTGTATGAATCTGTTTAGTTCTCCAAACACTTGTATATGTATCTTATTTAATCCCAAAGAAGGGATGCTCTACTTTTAAAAAATAGAAAACAATATGTTGAAATCACTTGAGCTGCTCTTTATTCAACATAACACACATATATACAAAAATATATAGAAAAAGATCAAGCGCTTTATGAGCAAACGTATTCATGCATCTAGCAAACGATTTTGTTTAACGTATATGATGAATGTCAGGGGTTCGAGTTGGGGAGAAAAATTAATTTCTAAAACTGCCTAGATCACCGTTGCTGATGCTATTTACAGCACATTTTGTTCACACATCCACACCAAAGTGCCTATTCACAATAACCTGCACATGCGCACATTTTTGTGTTACGTGCTTTGTGCTAATAACACACTGAAAAATCTTGTAACGGGTCTTTTGCTGTCTAAAATCCTTAATATACTTCCAGTGTACAAACATTCTGGAGAAAAAAAAACCTTTGCAACCTGTATACCCTCTGCAGTTATGTTTATTGCACATGAATGGCCCACACTTGCTGTCACAAAAAGTCATGTAAAAAACTAAGTACTGTCCAAGGAAATTGTTAATTTTCCAATATATTTCAACAAAAATAACTTTCACCCTCTTTAATAGTGACTACAGATAAAGGTGCTAAATGTTTTAACAATTTATGTAACAAAAATATCAATAGATGTAATATTCTTCTGTGGAGAAAGTAAACACATTATTGGACTCAGAAACTAAGTTAAAAAAAAATTAGAGTTAATAACTGTTTTCTAATTTCTAAGACTTTTCTCCCTTTAGCAGAAATAACTTCTTGTACACTTTTTGCATAATTATTACGAGTCTTACATATTGGCCTGCTGGAATTTTTACCCACTCTTCCTACACTTACAAGATGTTTGATGTTTTGTTTTCTTGCTTGTACTGCCCTTTTCAAATCCCCTGACAACATTTCAATGAGCCCGTGTGGGTGCAGGTTTTCAGTTCAACAAAGCGGTAGCCACACCTTCCACCTGTGTGAACCACTGATTTCAGAAAGTGATTGGATCGTGTAGTCTACTGTTTGCATTTGTCAAAACCTGAAGCCAGCCTGGTGCCATCTTGGTGAGACCACTTTAATGTTGAAAGTTATACTCAAATGGTGAACAAATAAGATAAAGAAAATGGAAATGCATACATCCAAGGTGTACATTTCATTTTAAGCGCTTAGTTTTTTCCAAATTTCATCTATGCAGAGCTTTTTTGTTTTTAATTTTTTTTTTTATTAATTACAAATATTAGTGAAAATATTGGTAAAGTTATATTAATTTAGGTATTCTGACCACCAGCAGTGAAATTGACAGAGTTTCCAAAACATTCACAAATGCAGAGCAGATATTGTGGTAAACTTTTGAATTCTTGGAGACTTCTATGTGCATCAAACAGTCTCTGCTCTTGGGCTGAGTCTGGGAATACTCAGAGTCAGATGAAATTTATACCACTTATAGATGATTTTCCTTAGAGTAGAATGATTTATTACATATAATTTATGTTTTTAAATTTCCTGCCCACCTCACCGGCATCTACAACCTGTTCTGAAGACCTAAGAGGCATGATGACACGATACACATCAGCTGCAAGGACAACACCAGACCCTAGATGTCAGGTTTAAATAAGACTTTTGCATGTACTCTGGTTTCCTCTCACAGTCCCATGAAATGGGGATTAGGGAAACAGGCAACTCTAAATTGCTCATAGGTGTGAATGTGAGTGTGAATGGTTGTTTGTGCTTGTGTTAGCTCTGCAACAGATTGGCAACCTGTTCAGATTATACTATATTTCTCACCTGGATTCAGCTGGGATTACCTCCAGCTTCCCCTGCAACCCTGATGTGTAAACTGTACATATAATGGCTGATAGAATACAAATTTCTTCACAAATTTCCACTTTTGTGTTTAACTGCCCTGGTCCCTACATTTCTAAGCCACATTTTCATGTGTCTGATACAAAAGACTATCTTAAGAAACTCTTAAGAAAAAAGGGTCCTTGAGCATTTTGTGGATGGTAAAGGGTTTGGAGGCTTTATGAAGAACTATCTTCTTTGCCAGATATTGACTTGACCATGACATTCAGCACTGGCTAAGAACTTTGTTCTGTAAATTCTTCTGGAATATATCAGACCTGGGTATTGGCACCGCTATCTTCCAATGACTCCCTCAATTTGAATTTCTGGTATTTTAATATTTTGGCTAGATACAGAGTTCTGTTCCAGTGGCAGGCTTGTCGGAGGGCAGTACATGGTTACACAAATCAAACTGACCATGAGATAGAACAGTTCAACATTTTTCTGCCATTCTATAATCTTCCATTAAACCAGGAATGCCAATTACTCCCCCCCTGCATTCTAACTTCCACCGCTTTCCTCTCACATCATCACCCAATTCAGAATACATGATATTTTCGTATAATCTCTGCCCTTTAATCAAGGACTATTTCAGTTGTAAGGCAGATGGATAGGTATATTTTGTCACCGGGATCAATCAGTTCCATCCTCATCTCATTTTCTACACATGAAACCAGTGTGACTAACCATTCAGACAAAAAAGTGGTACCCAAATAAAGATCTTTCCAAACGCAGAGAACTCTGACCTAATACCTATGCTGTACTTATAGAGGCATATTTTCAGTCCCTTACACTGAAAAACACAGGTGTCAATAACAGCCTTATCCAAGTGGTGATCACCCAGATCCCATCAGGGAGGCTAGGACAGAATAGCACACCAACATGCTGTGAACAGGTGGGCCTACAGATGTGTTCATGTGTGTGTGTGTGTGTGTGTGTGTGTGTGTGTGTGTGTGTGTGTGTGTGTGTGTGTAGGGATCGTTTGATGTGCACTGTGGGTGGCCTGACTGTAGCAGGTGAAACTGGAGTGTGTTCTGAAGTCTCCTCAGGTGATGTTACACTGCCTGTTGCATACAAAGAGGACTGCAGAGGACTCAGCCATGCTGCTAACTGCATTTTAATTTTATTTATCCGGGCTGTGATAATTAAAACAAGGCATGGCTCTGCTTTTCTCTCTTGTTTTTTTCCCCTCACTGGCTCTTTTTCAGGAGGGTGATAAGTCTTACGCTGCCCTCTCCATGACCACCCTCAAAGGGCTTTTAAGAACTGGGTCCACTTTTAATCAGCTAATGACTTTGTGGGAGAGCAGCTATAGATCGCTGGTGAGAAAACCTTCAGCAAAACAAAAGAGGTAAATAAATTAAAAGCTATTCAAATTCCAGCAGCATCCCAAGAGCATAAATATTCTCTCTTTTTTTTTTTTTTTTTTTGTTCATTGTCTGAACTGGGCTATTTTAGGTGATGGGCTTTATCAGATGGGATCAGCTGATTCGGCCATCCCTACTGACTTAATTATGGATTTGCCTGTGGTTTTTCTTCCCTCAAAGCTGGGGCAGAAAAACTACACAGAGAATTATTTAGTCAAGAAGGCCTCGCTGATGCTATTTTATTCTATTTCAAACTGCTTCTGCTTTGTTTGATGGTTTATCATTATAGCATGATGCTGCTGGGGAAGCACACACAGTAAAGCTCATCAAGGTATCCTCGTGGCGCATGTTTAGCTTATATCTTATCTTTTCTTTTTCTCAGCTGTTTAATTTTGTACCTCCTTATTTTTTTGTTGAAACCCTTTGCTGTTGGACACAATGAGCATGATTTGCATTCACACTATGTGCATGTTTTTTCTTGATATGTGACGTTAAGCTTCTTTCCCTCCTTGAACCAAAACATCTAATTTTCTCTTTTCAACCATGAAGTCCCCGGCCAAGTGAAAAGTGGTGTCATTAATCTGCGCCGATCCAGGGCATTTTCGGCATGCTGCTATCCAAAACAAAATGCCTTTGATGTCGCATCTTTCAAAAGAGCTGTTCTTAATTATTATTTGTTATGTGAGAGCGTGACCATTTTGAATTCCCAAAATTCCTGCTGCCTGTGGCTTATTCCAAGACTGTAGGGTAGCTGGCACAGCTTGTTGTTTTCACTGAGGAAAAAAAAACAAAACCCCAAATAAATTATCACTTGGTAGCTGATAGAGCTATGGCTTAAAGGATGCAATGTAATCAAAGGCTTGTGACATTTCTTTATGATAAATGTTCATTCAGCAGACTACATGAGGCTCTGCGTGCAGAACACAGAGAGGAAAGGTCCAAACAGGCCAGCCAGCACAAACCCTCCAGCTGAGACTTATTATAACATACAGAACCATAACGATGATAATAAGGGATTTGAGAGAAGAACATGGCATTACATATCCATGAACAAATGCTGCCACAGTGGAGACACACACTCTGTTCCACACAACAGTGATGACGAATTGAACCAGTCATGAAATAGAAACAGCTTCTTGTTTATTAACCGTTGTGTTCAGTTTGGCCTAAAAATATGTTTACATAAAATAATTTTCTGTGATAAAAAGTAAGAGAAGCTACTAAGTACTGCATTCCTAAATCTTGAGTCGCCTCAAATCATATTGAGTGGTTTGTACACGGTTTCTCACTGCATGATACTTTGCAGAGCGAGTTTAGTGCCTGGGATCAATTTAGTGATTATTCACTCATTTTCAGTAACCACTCTCTTATGGTTAGGGCTGTGGTAGATCTGGAGCCTACGATGAGAGAAGGTAAATGGGCAATGGGAAAACACCCTGGATGTGACTCCAGTCCATCACACGGGAACATGCATATACACATTAACACCTAGGGGAAATTTCATGCACAATGCAAGTAATGGCATGTTTTTGGGAAGTGGGGGAAATCTAGAACACCCTGAGGAAACCCACAAAAACACAGGAACCCAAGCTCAAGACTGAACTGTGGAGTTTGGTGTTGCGAAATGGCAACAATGTCCTACTTGTGTCACCAATACAGCTCTAACCCATCAAGGCATTGACTCCAAAAGACTTATGAGAGTGTGCTCTTGTATCTGGCACCAATCAGTTTGCAGCACATCCTTTATTTCCTGTAAACTGTAAGGTGGGGCCTCCATGGCTTGGACTTTGGATGTCCAGCACATCTCATAGATGGGGAATCTGGAAGCAAAGTTTTCTTAAACCATTTTTTTTTTCACAGTTTTTGCAATAATGCAGGGTTCATTATCCTGTTGAAAGAGGCTATTGCCATTAGGGAACATCATTAAGGGGTGTACTTGATCTGCAACAATGTTTAGGTAGATAGTACATGTCAAAGTCCCAAGGTTTTCCAACAGAACAGTGCCCAGAACCTTTCACTGCTTCTGGTGGCTTGCCATCTTTGCATAGTCCATTGTGTTGTCTTCTCCATGAAAGTTACACACATGCACCCAGATGTCTATATGATATGAAAGAAAACATGATTCATCAGACCAGTCCACCTTCTTTCATTATTGGTCCTTGGTCCAGCTTTGATGCTCACATGCCCATTGTAGGAACTTTAAGTGATGGATGGGGCTCAAGTACGCACATTCTAACTGGTACACAACTACGCAGCTTGATATGCAGCAGTCTGCAAAGCACTGAGTGTTCTGACACCTTTCCATCATAGCCAGCATTAACTTTTTCATCAGTTTGTTCTCTTCCTTGGGATTAAACCACAAGGATCTATGATTCACTCCCCATCCACGAGTTGTGTCTTTTCTTGTGCCATTTTGGTAGGTACTAACCACTGCATACCAGGAGCACCCCACAAGACTTGTGATTCTGAAAGAGATTTATATTCTATGTATTTCTACAATTAGGCTTTGCACTGCTAATAAAGTATAATTGTTGTACTTTAATATAACGCTATATGAAGTGTACAATGTAGATAGATCGTTCGACTGGATAAGCCATTGGATTCAGGCTTTTTTTTTTTTAACTGGACTGTCAGGAAAAAAACTAAAACTTTCCAGGTATATCTGAAAAACAAGCATGCTGGTTAACCTGGAGTGAACCACTGATGCATGCGCAAAGTGAACATGTAGCTTAGAGGTGTGTGTGTGTGTGGGGTGGGGTGTCTGTGTCAGTAACGGGAAAAGCTGGCATACTTGATTAATTCCAATAACAGCTCAAAGCCAAAAGTAGCCAACCCATATTACTCACACACCCACAAGCATCTTTGAAACACACACACACACACACACACACACACACACACACACACACACACACACACACACACATCACACCTCTAGTCCTATCTGGGTTATTCAATTAGTGGGTGCTAGCTGGCTGTGATTGATTTGTTTTGCAGGATCGACTGCATGGATTTATTTTTTTTCTTGCATAGGTGGAACTGATTAGATGGAGAGAAAGACAAACTGGAGAATTTCTGATCTTTCCTTGCTCTCAATTCTTGAGATCACTTTATCATAAAGCTTCACCGTCCTTTCATTTTCTTTTGAGTACTATATATACACTCATATCATAGACTTGTATAGAGGTCAGTCTTCACACTACATTAACCAGCATGCACCGCAGCGCTCACAATTTTCCTGACTTCTGACTTCCGTGTCACATGACTTCAGTACACCTTATAGCACATGATGAGAATGCCTCTCTATTGACACTTAACTTAGTAAGTATTGTAACCGTGTCCTTGCCAGTACATAGCAAGCCAATATATTTCTGTGTTTGCCTTCCTTGCATTTAATACTAATTACCAGTGTATGAACTTTGCTTATTTTCTGATTTGTGATTCTGCCTAGCCTCCACTGGACTGATTAATCTGATTGGTTGACTTCTGCTTGCCTATCATTTTCAAGTGTGTACTGTGTTTTGGATTCTCTATGCTAATAAAGTGCTGTTGATCTGCATCTCGCATGCAACTTCCTATCTGCCCTGAAGCGGAGAAGCAATTTTTATTAGAGTAAAAATGAATATAGCCAGAAATATATGCATCTATATGCAGGAATAACTTCAAGGAGCCTCCAACAAGTGTCACGTACAACTATGCATCAACAATCAAGCAGGCATACAGCACGCACACACACACACAAACATACATACATGCTTGCCGTCAAGGTCATTAAATGTGAGAGCAGCAGCATGAGGCTGGACAACGTGATTGTTGTCATGTTCCATCTGCTGGCTTGTAATGTTCTCATAAACTCAGCGGTGATGTGCAGCGACCCCAGACCAATTAGCATACTCTCTTCCTGTCAGTCGAACAACACTTGAGCTTGCTTCCAAAAATAGTTAGTCTTTTTAGCAAGATTGTTAAAGGAGACACTGCACAACTGATCTCTGTACTACATAAAACTGCCTTGCATATTTCTGATACTCCTGGATGCTACGTCACCACCCTGCTTCCTTAGCCTGGACCTTGGCTCTCAGCAAAATCCCCTTTATGGCCCCTCTAATCCCATTATGCAAATACAAAGTTCATAACTCACTTTTTGTGAGCAACACTATGATTTATGTCCTGCTATTGGCCAGGCATTATGGATACTGCTGGTGAGTGTGTGCAAAATACAAGAGCTTTAGTTTGTTTGTGTTGTTTCACTGGAGCATTTCATCCAACTTTGCACCCTATACAGAATATTACTGGTGTAAAACAATGACACTATTTGTATCTGTATGTCGGTGTAACCAAATCCGGAATATTGTCACTTTAATAAATTCATCATACCCATATGTTTAGCGAGGTCAGAGCAAAAATGTACACCTACCTGCCTCCTGCAAAGAAAAATATCAGTTAGTAAAGCAGAGGATGTGCATCACCACATTCACAAAACTAAAACCTATGTAACCCTAATGATGACATACTGTCCTTTAAACCATCAGAGTGAACATCATGTCCTTAGCTAGTGCTAAGTGCATTTACTGTCTTTCAAACGGTAAGTCAAATAAAAGCCGCATCTGTTTAAATTCAATCTGTTTATCACTTCAAGTTCCATGCATTGTTAAATATTTTATTATACTCTGGAATTAGACTATAAATAATCTAGTTTCATTTTTGGCTCGTTATTGTCACCATATTTGAATTCTGTACACTTTCCTAAGCTGAAGGCTTTACTACAGTTCTTAACCCTAAGTGTTTTTATAATCGAAGAGTTATTTGGTTTTAAAGTAATATAATACCCAGCACTGCCATTCCATCTTCTCATACATATCATACACCCTCTCCACTTACTAAAATCACATGCGCTGTTAAAAGTAACAAAGAACTATCATTATGTAGAATAGCAGACCTAAGTGCTGGAGTAGCACCATATATCCTTTAGTAGCACTCATACCATATTTCTGGAGTGGCAGTTCTACTGTAAAGACTCTAACAAATCAGTAGAATCCAATCAGGCTAATACAAAAATTACATGTACGAAATTGTTTACAACCCTAGCACCAGTGTGTGGACAAAGAAACAGATTATATATATATAATTATATATAAGTATATATAAATATAAACATAT
>JBCNYH010000002.1:24683940-24697381 GCA_039654325.1 Tandanus tandanus
TATATTCTGCAGCAGAGCTCTAACATTATTCCATATTTTTCTGAAAGAATTAATTTTATTTATGCATTTTACTGGTTGGATGCTAACTTCCTGAGTTGGTCCATGGGCCATTTCCATACATGGCGTGGGTACTGAGCAGGGACAGGGCAACAGACCCCTCATTAACCTGCTTTCCCAAAACTGCAAATGTCACACTATAACACAAATCACAAATATCCTTCTCAGGCTCACCCTGCCAGTCCCTGGAGAATTTACACAGTGAGGGGTAAACAAACACAAATATACACGTGCACGCACGCACACGTACACACACACACACACGCATAGAGACAAAACACAGAAATCAAAGGTCTGAAAATGAAGGAAAGAAAAACACAGATAGAGAATGTGTGTTTACTGAGAAAAGAAGAAGAGAACTAATCATCATGAAGGAGTCACAGGGAGCCCTTAGTTAGTTTGTGGGTAAATCAGGTTAAACATGTGGTTTGGATTAGTGTCTTACCTCGGATAGGGGTACCCACTGGAAAAAGAGATACAAGTGAAAAGCACAGCGGTTATTATTAGAAAGTGGGGAGAGTAGCTCTTGTTATATTGCCTTTGGATTTTAATATTGTTAGAAATTGTAAGAAATCAAATCAAATCATTAACTGAGATTTAAAGACCTCCAACGGCTGAGCTGGAGCTTATTTTTTTCCTCTCTCTTTTTATTTTATCCCTTCCCTTTTCCCAGCCTCTTCCCAAACCACACACTGAAATGAAACAAAACACGAGAGGGCTTGAGGCCCACGCAGGGCCAATTTTTACACATGCTAAACTTGGGCTGTAAATGGGGCCCACAGATGAAACAAAAAGCATAATTTTTAGGGGTTTTTTTTTTAGTCCAGAGCAGCAACTGGAACATTATCAAGTAATTATTGCTGCCAGTAGTTACATTAATTATTATTGGTGCTTGATTTGTTGATATACCTCATGGTTATATATGTGTACTACTGTATATAATGGATATAATAGATTTCTAAATAGCTAGAAACATAAAAATTGTAATTAGACAGTATGAGAGTCACTGACTAGGTTATCATATTATAAATTGTCTGATAATCAGATGTCATTTGCCCATTCGCTTGTGTTAAAGCAGCCTTTATATACACATGTTGAATGCACCTGTTTGAGTCCTATCACAACAGTCTTATATAAACCAGGCAGGCACAAGAATTACCGAAATATTTAGGTGTAAAGGGGTCTAAAGTGAATAGAATTAAAGCAGCATTACAGACCACTCGAGGCACCTTTTAGCACAGATAAATATCTGTAGTACAGTTGATGATGGCACTGTTAATGCATTTTATCCACAAAATAAAGTAATACCAGCCTTTAATCATTTGCCTCTGGTTATTTGCTAAAATGTTTAGTTTATTGATGTTTATCTCAGACCCTCTTACCATGTTAAATATGACTTAGGTTTGTGACTATGGGATATTTTTCATTCCTTCAGTTTTGGTATGAATCTCAGAACACTCTCAGAACACTCCACGGTCAGAGGTTATAAGAGTTCCTGGCTCAGACTGCTACTCTCTTCTCCCTTTACCTGCAAAACCTGCCTCTGGAGTAGGCTTTCTAAAGTTATACTTCTACTGGTAAAAAGTCTCTCCAGTTTCCTCTTTACCAACTCATCTTTGATGACTTTTTAACAATACTTTACAAGTTTACTTTCCAAGTTTAATAAAACATCATTCAAATGTCCGTTAGTGTGTGAGAACAGCCAGTTATCAAGTAAAATACAAATATTTCATGGACTGACTGTTTTATATTCATACTTCTTTATTTCTATTCTGCTCTTTTGGATTTTTCTTTGGTACTAATAGTGACAAAACTTATGAAAGGTCAGGTGTTCAAAAAACTTATGAGTATCAGCACAAGCTAACAGAATTTGTGTGTGGTGTTGGAAGAGGATCAGGATTAAGAGGAACTGAATCACCTCAAAGACCTGCCTTGTTGGTCCTGATGTTTGTTCTACTCAAGTTCCCAGCACACCTGAAGTGGGTAAACAGGAGTCGCAGAATTTGCACTACCTGGCTCAGGTGTGTTTGGGACTGGATCTAAAAATGGTACAGACTTTGGATGTCCCAAAAGTCAGGATTGACCCTGTGCATTCTGCTCTGTGCATTTTTTATCTCCATCAACTTGGCTACTATATACTATGTATATGTATATCTATGAATAAATCTTTCAAAAATTATGGTGTCTATTTACTTTTAATGTGTCACTGTATTTCTTTTAAAAATGTAGTGACATTCAAAGACTTGATTTCCCACAATAACTCTCACATAAAGAGTCTCACACGAGACAATATTCTCTCACACAAAGTTCATATTCATATAGTTCAGAGTAATACTCATCCTGATTTTGCAGAGTGACCAGCGTTCCTGGGTTGGAAAGTTGGAAATTTGGCAAACATTACTACAAATCCTCTGCTAACCATAAAATATTGGTTTTATTTACACATTAAAACGCTTCACATCAACCTAGCTAGCATGGTAGCAATCTGGCAAGATATGTAATATCAAACACCTACTGCTAAAGAGGAAACATTAAATGGTAGCTAAGGTAACTAATTAGCTGGATAACATTAGCACAGTGCTTTCTTTAGGCTGGTGGCAAACTAGCCAAAACGGTGTTCTTAAAACTATCATTTAACATTAAGGAATACTCAGAAATGATGAAAAGAAATAAAAACAGCTAGTGGCAATGTCATGTTGGATCTTTGTGGACCCAGAGACGTACGTCACTCCATAAAATCAGGACATGCTAGCTTTATAAACTTGAAACTAGAAACTAGAAAATTATAATTAAAAGCTCCTTTACACCTCAGCCAGAAAGAGGATACTACTGTACCAAAAAAAAAGATGCTTTGCCTGCTTCTCAAAAGACTCCATTAGCAATCCATTGAGTTTCAAGGAATTGCACTGTCAGATGTAGAGTAAGTTAGAATAGTTGAATGCTCTCAGACATTAGATATCATCTGGGGGTTAATGCATCTCAGCCATGTGTAAGTCTGAAATTAACAAAGATCTGCCTGCAGTGTAGAAGCAAGACATGGTCCTATATGTAAAAAACTGTATGTTCTTTGGCAATGGTCCACAAAAATGGGCTTTGTGTAATATTTATACCTCACCTGCTTTTAAGAAACAGTGGACAAGCAAACAAGCCCTAGTTTTTCTTGCTCTAAGCTCAGATATAAAGTGGAAAATCTATTACTTAACATGTGAGAAGGCTTTAGCATGAATTTTGAAAAGCAGACAAAACATTTATACTTTAAACTTTGATGGCTTGGGTTGAAGGAATCAGGAAGATTGTTAAGGTTGAGGTTAGAGATGTGTTAGATTTAAAGGGCTTCAGAGGCTGCAGTGTTAAGCATTGTTTAGGTTAGAGTCAGAATTAAGGTTGAGGTTGAGGAGTGTTAGCTAAGAGTTAGGTGAGATTAGGCTGAGGTTAGTCTAAGGTTAGAGCTCAAAGTTTGGTTATAATAAGGTAAAATGTTAAAGGTTGAAGTATGGTAATCACCTGAGAGTAACGAAAGGGAGAGTAAATACAAAACAATGGGAATAAAGGATCCATCACAAAAGTCTAAACTATACGTATAAAAAAAAAAAAAACAACATAATTGGGCTTTGGTTATTTATCCAGGAATATAGAAGGAAAATGAAATATTTATAAAAATGAAGTTTCCCTCCAGCTCTAAAGACATGACATTAGCATCATGTCCTTTAGCTATTGGCAAACCCAGTTTTTCCCCTTAAAGCAACGAACCCCATTATCTAAATGAAAGCAAGCATTCTACATGCTGCGGTTCCTTAGGAATCTCAGAGACCCACAGCCTGTGCCCTCTGGAATTTTAGAGGGCATTGAGCTGTCATTTCCACTGCATCTTTGCCTAGAAATCCCACACAGGACAGTGCATAGGAAACAACAAATCTGACCAGAGCATCTGTCCATCTGCATGGCTGGGACTCTGACTGGGCTCGAGGCCATGTACTTAGCACAGACAAGGCCACAGTGACCTTACCAGATCTTCCACTGAGACAAATCTCTAGTCCACTGTTCCCTCTATGTGCACTCTTACTGTTGCCCAATACAGTGGACAGTGCTGATATGCACTTAGTAGAACTATTACACAAATTTTGGCCATGAGTAAACAAAACACAACTTAGGTCTAAAATGAGGACAAGAGAAACATTGAAAGATAAAGCACATGAGCTCTCCAACTGTAGTGCCACTTAATCTCCAGCACATAACAAACCCAGTGAGAGTTGAGGTCAAGGTCCATGTGAACAGCATAAGGGGAGTATCAGTCTTCAAGCACCAGTCATGTAAATAACAAGACTGTACCCTGAATGCATCTGAATCAAGCCATTATTTATGGCATTAAGCTTGAGCCCAGTTTATTGGCCTTTATTTATGGACCATTTTTTGGTACCACTAATCTAATATGGTGCTTTCTTGTCCACGTACTTAGACTAGTTAGGTAGTAGCTGAGATCATCTTAACTGATGGCCAACACTACAACTAGATAGGCCTAACCATTGAAAGTGACCACCAAAAAAGTAAAATTGTCTTCCTGCTACTTTCTTATGGGTTTTATCTTGAGTGACTGAATTCAGGTTTTATGCAAGGGAGCTGATGAATGTCCTCACTAGAACAAGCAATACAATCCTTTTAGATGGCCTTAGGGACCTGGATAGGCTAACCTCTAAGGGACTTTAAAAAAAAATTGACAGAAACCATACACCACCATCCATAAAAATGACTATAGGAAGGCGATCGACCTCTTGTCCTCAGTCTATTTTGAAATAAAGATTAAAGGTAGGGGAGTGAAAGCCAAAGAGATCGGCTGGAAATCATATCTGGAGGGCTAGAGGGCTGTTGCAGACTTTTTTCTCATCATCTTAAATCCCTCAGGCTGTGAGAGAAGGCACCCGATCAACACACGCAGCATCTTGGTGGAGTTGGTGGGCCATAAAAAGTAAACAGCATGGGCTAACTAACCCCACGCTGCACTCTGATAGTCATGATCTGCTTGGCAGGATGAGCACATTGTGCACTTCCTTAGGACAAAAACAATCGAGAAAAATAAAAAATAATATTTCACTTGAAATCCAAGCGGATGATATGGAGCCAGACTGGGCCTAAGATTTAAACGTAAGCTCCAAAACGTTATTCTGCCAGGGCACAGAGACTTAAGATAATACTTGGCTTTAGCGGGAGGAAAATCTCCATCCAGTGCAGGCCAGGAGACCAGAGCCTTGAGCTCATAGCTCCAGAAGATGAGAGCAGGTCAAGGATTTTGATAGCTGACGTAGGTGCTTGGTCAGCAGAGGCCACATGTATATCATAATTTTTTTCTTACATAGTTTCTGGCATCCCATCCACATGAAAGTAGCTCTTTGAGTCACTGAAAGTTGAGTTTTTTTAAAAGTCTGAGACATTTTAAGACTCTGTTTTCATTGTAAGCAGCACGGTGGTGTAGTGATTAGCACGTCTGTCATGCTATTTTTGTCCTGCGTAATTTGTTTACCTATTGTTGGTGTACTTACTGTTGTGTATTATTGTGTATTTTATATTACAAAATAAGGATTTCATTGCACTGTTGGAACCACTGTGTTTACACTGTGCATATGACAATAAATAATTTGAATTGCTTGAACCTGTTGTTCCTGTTTAGAGTTTGCATGTTCTCCCTGTGCTTGCTTGGTTTTTCTCCGGGTACTCCGGTTTCCTACCGAAAGGTTGCGTGTGTGTTGTACAAAACGCACTGCAAACACAGGTCTTGGATAAAAGTAAGCACTTTGTATTCAAGTAGTAGTTAAGCAGCAGTTTCATATGAATTAATCTTCATGTTTATCTGCATTGTTTTAAATCTTTTGACCAACTGTTTGATCAAGATAGATGTGGCTACTGAAGATGAAAGAATGAATAATCCATGTTTGTGTGTTTATGCATTTTCTACTGCTCAGTATGCAGCTCGAAACTTTATTCATGAAGCCTTTGGCCTTACCGTTGTTAACATACTATGGCCACCTACTGAGTGCACGCACTTTTCAATTGTTTTTGCGATTTTATCTGATCAGATATAAACAAACATATGCTGCATGTGTGTATGTATTTTTTGTTTGTTTGGTTTTTTAAACAAAGGACAAAAACTATGTTTTTGAAAACAACCATATACATGTGGCCAGGGCTTGAGAACAAAATACTCTCATCTCTGGCTTAGATCTTTCGTTATTTCCTGCTTTCTTTATTTCCTATTTGTGCATGGCAGAACTCAAGTCATCGCAGGAGTTCAGCTTTTATCAATATTCAACAAAAAGATAAAAAGGTTTTTTGTTGATATAAAACATTGAACAGATACTGATATGTTTGCAGGGTAGAAAATGAAAAAGAAAGGTGGAGGACGGGGGAAAGAAGAGGTAAAGGGACGGTCATGCACTTAAAAAAAAAAAAACACTTAAAATGCCATCTGCTGCAGGGACAGTGGGCAGCTGGTGGACTAAAAGAGACACTTACCAAAAGCTTCTGAAAAATGACAAAGAAAAGAAAAGAATCAGGAAAAGGAAAAATAAAATAGTAGATTTTAGGGTTGGTATTACACATCCCTGGGTAGGGAACAGCCTTTCTTGCACTTGCTGAACAATAGTTAAGTTTCTGTGAAGCATATCTCACATCGGGGCGGTTCTGGAGGCGGTTCGGCCCGGTTTAAAATGACAGTTGTGTAGCAAAACAACTGTATGCAGTAGGTGAAATCACGGTGTGTAATAAGGTAAAATGTGTAGGTTGTAATGAGGTTGTATTGAATGCACTTCAAAAGGGTGACAAAATGGCAGCTACAAGGCAGACAGACGGTGATAGACGGATTTGCGAGCCACTGTGAAATTTCGCATATCTGGAAAATCTTATGGTTTATGGCAGTTAGGGCCAGTTGACGGTGGAACTTCGCTGAACCGCTGTCAGAACTGCCCTGGGTGAGGCCAGCTTTACTTAATACTTATACTGTCAAAGCAGAATATCTGATTCATTTTTAAATCTGTAAAAAGTTTAATGTTTTTCAGCATACTGTTTTTGGTACATATTGCATTAAAGCAAATTAATGTAAAGTTAATACAACTGTTCTAATTAAAGTAATTATCGAAGCAAGATGGCAGTTAAAGTCAGCCATTTTTAGAAACCTAAGGCAGTGATATAAAAAATGACTTGAATATATTGGATAAGAACTAATACAGTTTTTCAAGTAGATTATACAAAGCTAATTAAGAATAATATTAGACTTAAACACAAAAAGCTAGAACGGTTTCATTTACGCTGTTGGAAAGCAGGTGGGAAAAAAAAAGTATGTGCATCAGGTCAGAATTTCGACAGACACAGACATAGCAAACAACACAGAACATAAAAACGAATACTGATTGAGACACACCAACACAGCAGACCTGAAAACAAATAGACACACCGGTGAAGACAGAGGACACACACAGGTGGGGCTCACAGAGCTGCAGGGGAGGCTGTGTTAATACCTGTCTGTCAAGCAGTTTAACTGCAAGCAAAAAAAAAACCTACAGCTTTTCCACTGATCAGGAGCGGGACCCATTTTTGAAATCCACAGTTATCATCTCAGTATATTTGTTACTGATGATTAGGTATCTACCTTAAAGGACACCACCTGTATTAAATGTAGCATCACATAAGATTTAAGACAGACCTCTTAAATAAGAGACTGATGATCTAATGAGCAAGACATCTTTCATCCTGAGTGCCTCTGCCTCTGTTCTGACCTGAACGAGAGGAGTGAAAGGGATTTGTAGCACTGTGTTGAGGGGTAATTATACATGTAGGTGATATTTCCAGCGAGGCCACACTGTACATAAGTGTGATTCTGAAACTACTGAAACTCACCATGTGGGCAGTGTCTGTATTTACACCTTTTAAACTCCTGTGTTGTAATGAGATCAGAAGGTGTGTTTATATTACCAGGTTAAAGTGACACAAATCAGTGATACTGATTTACAGGAAAAACACATTTTCCCCCCCAGAAATGTGCATACATGACGGTCCAAGGAAAAAATGTGCAAAACTGGTAACTGAATGAATAATTCAGTTGAATCAGTTGAAAATAAGCGTTATACTGCTTTTCAAATAAGGTGCATTTATATGACATGTGTCGACAGTATTCAGTGCCTGGTTAAAAGTGTTTTGCATTCTTTTATAGAGATGATGTTCAGATCATTTGAACATCATTAGTAAGACTAGAAAGGGATAAAGTCTGCCTAATTCAGCAAATGTTATTCATACTGCTATTTTATATATTGCATTAAGCTCAGATAGGTTTATATTAACACAGTTTACAATTGTATTGCTACAAAATCAGGTCTATGGGACATGCATTGCTAAATAATGAACACAGCGCAACGGTGGGGAAATATAACTTTTATAACAATTTCCTCCCACAGTCCAAACACATGCACATTAGGCTAACTGGCATTTACAAACTGCCCCTAAATGTACGTTGTGTGTGTTGCTCTGCAATGAACTGGCGACCTGTTCAGGGTGCACCCCGTCTTCACCCAGGATTATTAATAATTTCGGCAAATGAATGAATGAATCTTAAACTATATATCATATGTAAAACCAGTAAACAGGTATTAAGCCATTTTAAGAATGATCCACATACAATGATTAGGCGTGTTCATTTTTTTACCAAAACAATATTCTTTAATATTATAAACAACAACTCCTAACACAGAGTAAACAAAAACTCAGGCTGTTTGTGAGTCACTCAATACAGCTGAATAATCCTGAAAATGATATAACTTGTATTAAACCATGAAATGTGCACTAACCTGCTCATCTTTCACAGTTCAATAACAGCCTCTGGGTATCAGCTTTGTAAAGTTTTCAAGGTGTTTTCTATTCAATCCTATAATAAAAGTCTGGGTACACAAGTAAGCATGTTTCAGAAACCCTGCAGGAAAGTGGAATGTGATTGCCTTACCTGATCTCAGTTGTTTAATCCTTCCATTGCTTGTACTGGGATCAATTGGCAGGAAGTCTTTGAACCAGGTGATCTCAGGGTCGGGGTTACCGCTTGCAGCGCAGAGCATGTTGGCTGTGCGGGTGCGTTCTACCACCTTCAGCTGGGGACCCATGTCAATGTTGGGGAAGCCTGGAGGAAGTAGGTCCTCTGTGGAAGAAAGGAGGAAACGGATGCTTTTTGTTAGCCCAAAATCTACTCTAAAGTCAATCTTGAAATGTGCATTAACCTGCTTATCTTTCACAGTTCAATAACAGTCTCTGGGTATCAGCACTGTAAAGTTTTCAAGGTGTTTTCTATTCAATCTTATAATAAAAGAAATTATTAATTGTTACCCCAAAATCTACTCTAAAGTCAACTGTATATCTTTGTTTTTGAATTTCCCTTCCATATTCTCCCTAATTTCCTCTGTCTGTCAGCTATCCCGTCACAAAAAAAAAAACAGCAAAGTGAAGGCAAACACATTCTTCCTTAATTCAGCCATGTGAAGTCAGTCAATTATATCTTTTTGACCGCTCTTTATGCAACGCCATGGGGCAGTGGAACACACTCAGAAGAAACCGGTATCTGCCTTCTTCTAAATACATGAGCTTACAATTATACTCGTGATTGGCTAGTAGTGATCTGATTGATAGGTGTCTCTTCCACCCATGTCTAAGTGTGCTGTCTCACCATCCCGGATCTGCAAAAATGAAAAACTGCAATGGTTCAATGCCAATATAGTGAGACAGCAGAGCAGAGCGATAATCTTGATAAGGCCTCATTAGGATCATCTTAAACTCTGCTGCCTTTCCATACCAGATATATGGGATTGCAAACTGTATCACTACAGTAACACCCAGAGACTCCATCCAAAGACTCCATCCAGGCCAGAAGTGCTTCTTTAAAGTGGATTACTGAACTAAGCCTTTCCACAGAAAAAAGCGGATACCACCATGAACTCCCTTGGCAAATTGGAAGTTGTGCTCAATCAATGCACCCAAAAGGACCGTGTCCCTGAGCACCATGGAGCAACAAAGATCCAACAATGAGCTGAGATTAATAATCAAAAGTCTTCCCTTTCCTCCTTTTATTATGTGCTGTAATAATGCTATACATTAAGAAAAACGAAGGGAGGGCTACTGAAAATCCTCTCAATTCTGTGACCCAACTACCCCTGGGCAAAGACAAAAGTCAAGGCCTGATGGAAGCATGCAATATGCCAGTCAGAGTCCCTGTGGATGCCCTGAGGGGCACTGGATGGCTCAGACGAACCTCAGAGGTCAGTGTGTTTAACCCTACATGGCAGTGCAGCCACAGTAGAACATATAAAAATGGCAGAATTTCTGTGCAGTAAGTCAATGGTCAACATTGATGAAGCTGCTACAGAGATAGCAGAGATAAATAGTTCATCATAGGCTTCAGGGAGTCAGAAGGATTTGGCTGATTTAAGGTTAATGGACAAATTTCACCCAGTTTTTATTAACCCATGTTGATGTGGCATCCGTTTCTGCACCAATCCCTTCAGGGAAAGAGCTGCAATCACAGTAGTAGTTTGGAATGACACACTCAGTGTTCCTATCCTCAATCTTATTCTCATCTTGGATGCTCCTGTCGCTCTCTTTATTTCCCGGTCTATGTGTAAATCAGTCTGCTGAATGACAGAGATGCTCATTTTCATTCCATTGTACTCCGAACCTGAAATGTCCCATTGTCGGAGAAATATTCCGCAGCAAGTGTTTTGGCGGTGAAGGAATGTGCTACGTGGTCTGAGGGCAGCTCAGTGGCAAAGTGCAGAGTCGGATATCTCCTGGCCACATGAATTAAGCCTTAAACACACTGAGATTAATTGGCTCTGAGATTAATTAAACAGCCCAAGAGGAGGGAAAAGATAACAGAAAGTGAAGGAGGCCTGAGTGTTTTTGGGCGAGCAGCAGAGCAAGATGACTGATGAAGTTTTTTTAAATGCAAGTTAAGCTATAAGGTTAAGATTAAACTGAACTGAAGTTCAAGAACTTACGATGAGTTTGCATGTTCTCCCCGTGCTTGCATGAGTTTCCTTTGGATACTCTGGTTTCCTCCCACAGTCCAAAGACATCCACATTAGGATGATTAGCTGTACTAAATTGCCCCTATTCTGTAAACGGTTGTGTGTGTGTGTGTGTGTGTGTGTGTTAGCTCTGCAATGAGTGGTTCGGCAAATTAATGAATGCATGAATGAATGAATAAATGTTTAAATAAATAACTTAATTTTATTTGAATATAAAGTAAATCAATCATGAGAATAATCCAGTGTTCTCTCCAGAATAACATCATGAAGAAATGCTCCCTGACCTTGTCGTTTTCTTACTGCTTTTGCTAGCCCAGGACACCAATGTGTCAATCTCCTGATGATCTTGCACGCTGAAGCCTTAATTGGTTGCTCTTCAATGGCCAACCCTTAGCCTAAAAATGCCTTTTTGTGATATCAAGCATGAATGAACCCCTATAAGGCTGTCTGAAAGCAGTTCTCTCAACATTCAGGTGGTGTCATTGTTCGCTGATGTCTGTGTTTTTTTGCATTTTGCTGTTTTAGAGGACGGAAGGGTTGTGTCATATCCTAAAATTCAACATGAAATGCAATTAGCAGTGCCAGAGTTCATGGGGGGTTGATATCTGGGTAGCTCAGATGGTCAGCTCTGGCCTGGCATAAAAGCTGTTAAGCTGTGGTGATAATGGCACTGTTGTTATGATGGGCACTCTGGGAGGATGGGGGCTAAGAGCACTGGCCACTTTGTGCAAAAGCTGGTTAGGTGTTCATGCAATCCAGCGGAGTGCTGCTCCCTACGGCATTAGTTGCCCTTCCCCAGTGTAAATCAAGGCAGATGTCATTATGGGTAATTGTTTTTAATAGTTTTCTGTGACTCACATTATGCAAAGAAACAGGTGCAAAGCCTTTAATTCGATTGCTTTGGGAGCTCTCACCGCTGGATCCGTGTCTCCTCTGCACTGTGATTATAGGAAAATGGCGGTAATCGGTTCATGCTGCAACCCACTGTTACTCTGGCCTACAATATCTCCATCCATTACAGATTCAGTGGCAAACAAGTGAGCATCCAAACACACACACACACAAAAAATAGAAATCTGTAAACAGCTATTTATTTCTCCTTTGCTTTGTTTTCATTATTTTATTTCATGAGGTTATTACTGAACAAATGGAACTTGTAGCAAACATAGCTTATAGATTATTGTTACTGCCAAGAGCGGCATGGTGGCATAGTGGTTAGCACTTTCGCCTCACAGCAAGAAGGTCCTGGGTTCGGGCCCTGTGATTGGTGAGGGTGTTTCTACGAGGGGTTTGCATGTTCTTCCTGTGCTTGTGTGGGTTTCCTCCAGATATTTATGCAACAGTCGAAAAACATACTTATTAGGTTGAATGGATATTCTTGATTGCCCCTAGGTCTGAATGTGAGTGTGAATGGTTGTGTGTGTGTTGGTCCTGTGATGGACTGGCGAGCAGTTCAGGGTGTACCCTGCATTCGCCTGGAGTTGGCCGGGATGGGCTCCAGCCTCCCCACGACCCTAATATAGGTTAAAGCGGGTCGGAAAATAAATGAAATGAATGGTAGTGCCAATAACAAAATTTATTGAAACCCTGAAACTTTTTTTGAGACCAGAATAACATTCCCGACTACATATGATAAGCTAAACAGTGAATAAATCCTTTCATATTTAAAATTAAAATTTGAGGGGAAAAAAAACCTGTTTTCTGGTTTCTCCATTTTTGTTCCAAAATGAAAAGCAAACCAACACAACTTAGTTACGAATCTCTTTGCTAAATTATAAGCTATATATATATTTTTTTGCATGATTTATAGTATGGATAGTTACTGGTTTATGCCTCTGTACTTTATAATAAATCAATACATTAACCTATATTGATATTTATGAAATACCCCACAGTTATAAAATATTATATTATATAAAATATTAAAGAGTCTCCGAGCAGCACATTCACACTGAGGCTGCAGCATATTTAACAAGCAGATCCTATGCTTTGATCTTATTGTTCATTCTTTTACTTTCACTTACTGAAATTATTTGATTTTATCAGTGCTGTAAACTGGTTAACTGACTAGCCTTCACCACAGTCAGAGATGGGCCTTAAAAAGCACCGTACATTATTATTATAGTGGTATATGTGGAGAGGCTAGAGACACTGAGGCAGGGAGACAGGAAGAAAGCGAGTCAGAAAATATATGACAGAGCGAGAGTAAGCACAAGTGGAATACACATAGGTAAATGAAACAGATATATGCAGGTGTATATTGCCCAACGTTACAGGGTGCCCTCATGTCTGTCTTCCTTCTGGTTTCTCTCTTTTTAGTTATGCTGCCATAGTTA
>JBCNYH010000002.1:24711007-24730593 GCA_039654325.1 Tandanus tandanus
AAAAGAAAGAAAAATAGTGGGAATTGGAAGTTGGGGGGTTCAACTGGAAAAACTGCCTGGGTAAGGTTTGGAAAAAAAAAAAAAAAAAAAAAAAAAAAAGAGTTATTTCCCTTAGCCTCTTTTTCTTTTTTAGCAGGAGAAGCAAAACTCTGTAAAAAAATTTCTAGGCCTATTAAAAAAAAAAAGATTTTTCTTTAAAACTGACCAACTTGACTTAGCAGGTTTTGCAAGTAGACTCCTCATTTAGTAGTAAAAAAAAGAGAGAAAGACTGAGCAAGAGAGAGAGAGAGATTAGGAAGTATATAGAAAGTATAGCCCCAGACCTCCTAAGTGAATCTGTGTTCCTCTCTCCTCGTGCATCCTTCTCACCTTTTTTACCTTAACTAGTTTGCATGCCTGAAAGCGCAGTGTACACAGTACAATTGACAGATTTAAAAAAATAAATAAATCTTATTAATTTAAAGCTATCATAATCACTAAGTATGATGCAGTTTATTTTAAGATTCCTTTTTATACTCTGTCTATTCGATTTGTTGCAAAAGTGTAACAAGTGTCCATGTGCCCCGTTCTATATAAGAGCACCAACTCCTGTAAAGGTTTCAGTATGACCCTGACTAAGGAGCTTGATTATTTATTTATTTTTTATTACAAAAAGTCTACAGATAAAAAATGTGGCCAGATAAACTGTACAGTGCTTGCCAAAAAGGATGCTGAACTGATCCTTGGGGATGCTGGATGTTGCCTGTTTCACAGTGATGTCCCTATTTACCTGTTAGCATAGCCCAAAAAGTAAGAGTGCCATCTTGTAATGTTTTGGCTGTTATTTGGCGTACTATTAAAAAAGGTGACTGATTTGTAACTCAGGCATGCTCCTCCATTCCCCAAATACTATTACTCAGTCTAAGCAATAAGGTTGCCAGGAAATTGAGGCTAGACTAAGACTAAGTGCACCTTTAATTCAAAGCTGCATTCTTGTACCTCATCCTTCATTCCCTCAGCCTGACCCCAGCTTTTCTCACTCAGGAATGGGTTCAATCTCATCTGTACTAATGCACAGTAAAACACTTTGGGTCTTCTAATGGCTAAGCCAATCCTTAACGCTACAGAGAACATCATAATCAGCCATACTCAGTCTGTCCAAAGTATTCCCACCAAGCCTGAAAAACACATTCATACTAACCCGCAAGTCACAGTGTTCACTATGCTACAAGAGCAGCAATGGCGCATGTGTAAAACTGAGCATGCAGGAAGATGCTCTCCGGTTGTGGTCGAAGTGTGACATACAAAACAACATTTTAAAACGTATTTCAAACATTTTCTTCCCATTGTTCCTTTCCTTCCTCTTCCAACATCAGCATTAAACATTAAAGGGGAGATAAGCTTTTTCCACTTTTTTGAACCATAAATGTTGTTACAGTAGCCATATTAGAGTGTCAAATAATGAGGTTAGCAAGTTTAAAATGTTTTTCCCCCCATCTGGGCTGTTTGAGCTAGCACTAAACACGTTTTTTCCATTTTTTTTTGGGGGGGGGGGGCAAACTCCTGCATCATGGTATGTGGGGCCTTCTGATTTGTTGGCTCTATCCCACTGCCCCCCATGCATAGCAGTATCTCCGTCCCATTCTGCCTCCCAGCGGAGCTTTCAGTTCACAGGAGGCAACCAATCAGAGCAGAGTAGGCAAAGAAAACAGAAAGACCATAAATAGGAGGAGGAAGCCCAACAGGCTGCCGGTGAACGGTGCAGTTTCTTGGATTATGAATCATACTTTGGTTCTCCAGTGGAATTCGAAAGGAAAAAACTCAAAACTATGGGTATAATATCTGACCTTTAAAGAAGCTCTTCTTCCTCCGACTCACAGACTGCTGTGGATGCAATTTGTGCTTTCTTGTTTTTATCTTATATGGGATTATCTCTTTCAGACCATGCTCTTTGTCAATAAAGTCATAATGCGTCGATGTGCAGAGACATGTCCACATTCAGCAGAAATCGAGTATATTTAGGAGACGCGTACATTTTTGTCAGGTTGTATTAAGCCATGTCCACTGAAGTATATTTGGGTCCTTACAGGCTCCAGTTGTGATGCTAATAAAGTTGGAATTGCAACTCTGCAACTTGTTCAACACGGTCCAAGGTTGGAGAAACTGTCTGGTGTGAAATGTGTGATGCAGCACATTTAGACAGTTAGTCCCATGTACCAAACTCTTCTTTTTCATCTATGCCATTATAGAATAATTTTTTTCCCCATTCTTTGCCACCTTTATC
The DNA here is from genome assembly GCA_039654325.1 of Tandanus tandanus. Taxonomy (NCBI): domain Eukaryota; kingdom Metazoa; phylum Chordata; class Actinopteri; order Siluriformes; family Plotosidae; genus Tandanus; species Tandanus tandanus. The sequence continues at coordinate 24,713,271 of JBCNYH010000002.1, forward strand.
TAAGAGGATATGCTACTATTATAAAGTTATTTCATACACAGTATGGCTTTCAGGTTTTTTGATAGACAGATGGGAGAAAAGGCAGAAAGGGTGTAGAATTAGGATTTTTTTCTAAAGTGGCTGGGGGACTGGGCAGCTGAGGATTTGGTTAGTGCACAATCTGAAATAAATCTGTCAGAAATGCAGAGACGAGCTGTGAAGAGGGATGACTCAGTAACTTGGCTCAACCAGCAAGGCTCAACAGAGCAGCATGAGAGTACAGGCATCTCTCCCATTTCTATGGCACTCAAAAATAACAGTCATGAGAAGCAAATAAGCATTTTCCACACAATAAACAGAAGTGTGATTTCCAAAATAGAATAGCCGATTCAGAAAAGGTCAGAGATGAGTAGGGAATAAAAGGGCTAAAACAGGTTTTGATGGCAGGGGTCGGCGCAATCTAATTAAAACTGCACAACCGAATGTGCAACAAACACATCTTGTTCTGTAGCTAGGAGAACAGCCAATTAAATGGATTCCTGATCAAACAGGCATGGGCTGTAAGCTGCACGTCTTCTCTAGCACTAACTGCACTAACAAGATCCCACACTAGAGTTTTTTAGGAGCCAGGGTCACAGAGAATGCATCCCTATAGCACTTCAGAGGCAAAAAGACAAAATGAGACAAAGATTAAAAGGCAAAAAGAGAATGACAGGATGGAGAGGTAGAATCCCCCAATACCCAGACTGATCTAAAAGCCACTGATCTTGTACCATGGTGCTCCATGTTCCAAGTATCAACGTCAGCACAACTCCAGGCTGCAGAACAGTGTGTGTCTGTCTAACACATATCAGAAAGCAGGCAGATGGTGAAACCTGTGCTGCTGTTTGTGTTGGACCGTATCACGTGCTCCAGGTTGGCAGAAGATGAGCGGGCAAAATGCCATGGTCAACAAATCAAGGGGAGATAGAGAGAGAGAGAGAGAGAGAGAGAGAGAGAGAGAGAGAGAGAGAGAGAAGAAACATGAAAGAGTGCAGGTGTCTCTTTCCTTCTTCTCGTCACAAGTCCACCAAGGACTCTCAAAGGACTCTGTAAAGGAGACGTGGAGGAAAAGCAGATGGCCAAAATTATACATTCTGCTCATGGATGTTGTATGCTGCTCTAGCCAGGAGGTGGCTAAAAACGCATCCGAGCAGCTTTGCAGCAAAGCCAGCCTGGTGTGTCAGATCCAAGCAAGGCTGGATTGCCCAGGTCAAGGTGACTAAACAGTCAGTGAAGCTTAAACACACACACACACACACACACACACACACACACACACACACACACACACACACACACACACACACACCTCAATAATCTTCTCTTTGAGAAACATCCTCAACCCTCCTGCCTGGCAAAATGTGGGAGGTAAATGATGCATGTAAAAATGTACAGCATTTTGTATGTGTGTTGACACTGTGCTGGGTATCCAAGCATGCTCAGTGCAGTCCAGTGGGAATTCATGTTTGAATCTCTGCATACGTGCATGTGTTCATGCAGTTACTGTTCTGATAAAGCTCTCTGCACAGGAAGGCTCTGAGCAGATGGATGAGGGAGGAGGATGGGCAGTCACTCCCCCCAGTGCTGGGACCTCTACTCCCTGCTGAGCTCCTCAGGCCTTGCCAAACCCTGGATTTTCATGTAAAACTGGGCTGCCTACAAGAACGGTGCGTTTGGGCCACAGCCGAGCCAGGAACCCCTGCTGCTGCCAGGACAGGCGCTCAGCAGTAACGAGGCAGATGGCTAGGTCTCATAAAATTAACAAGAAATAAATAATACAATGCAGAAAGAAGAAACACCGCCCCTACTGGCCAGAAGGAGAGGCAGGACTGCATATGACACAGACTTCCCCACTGGATCGCACCTTTTTATTCAGGGCCATGTTAGGTTCGGGTTATGTAAAGCAGGATGTCCACATGCGAAGTTTCGAAGTATCCCCACACCTGCTGTTTGCAAACACTAACTCAACTGCAAAGCTGGGAATTTCTTTCTGTCAGGATTAAATGGTTGCAGCTGTGCTATGGTGCATAGGTTAAGAATAAAATGCGATTTGTTCTGTCAGTTTTTTCACATTAAGGCATTTACATATAACCAAAAACATCTATTTATGCATTTTATTTACACTTAAACCACTGACAAGTAAAAATGAAAAAGAATTCTAACAAACCATTAAGTTTATAAAGTTTTTTTTCTTTTTCAGCTCCCTGTTATCATGCATACAGCAGTGCACCAATTTAGACTGAAAAGGTCGTTTTACCTCTGATGATGGTCAGCTTGGCCTGGACGCTGACCTCTCCTTCGCTGTTCTCCGCTACACACTCGTAGATGTTCTCGTCTCGCGGAGCCCGCAAAGGCTGGATACGGAGCACTGCTCCTGCACCTTCATCAAATTCTACTGTCTGAAGAAAAAAAAATGTGTATGTATGTGAATCCTGGGTATAACAATCCATCCCCGATATATTTTACAGCAGTGATATTTTAGCAGTTCCAGGAACTTCATGTATATCAGTGAATAAATAAACTGCCAGGCCAAAAAAATATCGCACACACGAATATGTTGTTGTTGCCTTTAGCCTTGCTTACAACATGTAATCATCATGCCATTGTTTCAACAAACTTAAGCAACATAACATTTATTTCCATCCAGTGTTGGGTTCAATTTTCGCCGATGTCTTGAATTGATGAGGGACAAATTGAACCACTTCATAAAGTCTTCTCCGGCACATCCCGAAAACTTTCAATAGGGTTAAGGTCAGGTCTCTGGGGTGCCAATACACATGTGAAAATGATTCCTCCTGCTCCCTGAACCACTCTTCCGTTATATCCGTTCCATCAGGGAAGAAAAAGTCCATTGCTGTGATAACCTGCTCATTCAGTACATTCAGGTCATAAGCTGACTACATTTTATTGCCATATTAATGTTGCTGAGCCTTGACCTGACCAACTGGAGCAACAATGCCTGGGGATTACATGCTGTGATCAAGGATAAATGCACTCCGTGAAAAAATTTGAGTGTGTGACTTTTTTTTGGCTGGGCAGTGTATTTGAACATCCTGTTCCAAAGGCATAGCATTAATATGGAGTTAACACCAGTTTTAGTCATACAGATTATGAGTACATGTTTTTTTATTTGCAGATATTGTATATATTGCTTATAATTAATCAGGGGTATTATGAATCATTATCTTTAGCTTTATTTATGATGGTTGCTGGTGTGTGTTGTTACCAATGAACTTAGCAATTTAGCATCTATTTTGTCTGTTTATTAGTGTGATTAATAGACGCTGTGCTTATGTCACATTGTATCACGTATTATTGGGACAGGTAAATGACTACATAGCCTGAACAACTAAGAATATACTAATAAAACTGTGAGCTGTACATTCCTCCCCCGGTTACCACAGATGCCATATAAAGAACTGAGTATCTAGAGCATGTAAGATCTTGCACTGCACATTATCATTCATTTTACATAAATCTTATGTATATTACATAACTAGTCTCATATTGTGGGGGATTTTAATTCCACTCTATTTCATCTGATGTCATCCTGAATGGATGATGCAGGGACAGACTGCCATTGTTAATCAGTAACTGGCACTCTGGGTGGCTTTTTACAGGAGACGTTAAAGGCACTGCTAATGAGACACAGTACAGTCGGTACCCACTGGCCTGCCGAGTGCATGGATCAATATCAAAACAATGGCTGGAGGGGAACTTCAATCAATTTAAGGTCCTCATAAAGCCACTTTTAAATGATAAGAAGATGATCATTTGAGCCAAGATCGTTAAAACACTTGGGACTGAACCGCACAATGAAGGAGAAAGGACGAAGCAGGCGATCTATGGACGCGTTATGGAATCTGTCGAGTCAAGTTTTTTATCCGTCTTGAACGTTGACGGCATGGTTACCACTGAGCCAGTTTTAATTACGGCGCGGTGATCATCAATCAGGACTCTAGAGCTGCCATCTGTGCGCTGACAGAGGAACACAGCAGACAAACATCATAAATAAGGTGCCGCTTGTCTCTGCATAGAGCATACGACACAATGCTAACAGCAACATTCACATTCGGGAACCAGTAAATACAAGAACAGGATGTTGTTTTGAACAGTATTTGTGTTTTAGTGTGATGAGGTGTGTTGAACTGCATTAAGACCCATCGCTCTGTGCCTCACCTCAATGCGTTGGGAGTTAACACGCTTCCCTTTTTTATTCCAGGACACTCTTGGTTTGGGGTCCCCTGTTGCTTGGCACACAAAGGACACCACTCCTCCAGAGACGCCAATCATGTCTACGGGAACTTTGGTGAATCTGGGTGGAGCTGGGTGGATAGAGAAGACAAATAAGAAATCATATGCACCATAAGCTAATTCAATTTATCGGAAGTCAGCTGTAGCAGCGGAAACTGCATTACGAAATCAACAACAAATTATTAGCTACATGTTTGTTGCCTTCACAATTGCCGCCAGAACAATCATCCAGAACACAAAGAAGGAAAAACGAAGGTCTGGAATTGGAGTGGGTTTATGGCTTTCTCATCTGAGTGATGGAGATCTGTTAGGAAAAGCGGGGAGTACTAAGAAAGAAAATATAATAAAGAGAGACAGAGCGAGTATTCGTATGGTCCAATAGCACTTGAGCAGAGAGATGACTTGGTGCCATGCATCAATATGGCAGTAATTACGCTACAGACAATCTGCACATTCTAACCATTAATATTTGAAAGGAACGATGAATAAGAAATTGCCAAGCCTTTTTGTCTTGATTTTAATGCACCTGCTATTGCACTCATCCCAAAACTCACACATATCTCCAAATAACTAATGGTGTCTAAAATAAAAGATTTATTATAATGATTTTGCAAACATTAAACATTAATATGGATATGAATAAACAGGATCTAATGATATTAAGGGAAGAATGGATCCTAGCCCCTAAATCAACTAAAGACAGAGTAAATAAACATCCGTTAATAAAGCCATTTCTTTTTTTTAGACGACAATTTCATGCCAATCCAACATTATGAGGCTCTAACATCTCTTTCTCTCCTAGGTGCCAAAATTTACTTTGGACAGAAGGCAAATCTAAACACAGCTAGACACAAGAAGAAGCTCTCACGGGCAACTTGTTAAAATCCAGCAAATGCACATATACGGAGAAATGATCAAACAGGCGAGCAAGCACATCAGATTAATTATTAAGAGTCTGCAGGCTGGGCAGACTCCTTAGGAAGAGAGAAACGCACATGAAGGAGAGTTCCTGTATTCATGCATTACAAGAAGAGAGGCAAAGAGAGGAGAGTGCTCGAGCCAAAGCATTATAAATAAATGGTTGCTTTGCAAGTCCAACGTTCATCACTCCCTGATCATACACACACACACACACACACACACACACACACACACACACACACACACACACACACACACACACACACACACACTTGCGCACTCATTTTAAACTGTGTGAGTCATACAGCTTGTTGCAGAAAGGATCAAACGTGGTCAAGCCACACTTTGATGTCATGTTGCCGTGAATGTTGCCAAAGCTATTTCCTCCATCAGGAATTAAAGATCAGAAGTAAAAAGCAGCACATAATCTTAACAGGAAGTTAAGCTTTCTAACACAATGACATTGTAAAGGGCATGAAAATGCATTGGATAGTTACCGACCGCCCAACTGCCCAATTGTATTTTGAGTCTGACATTATGGCTGGACTCCATCACCACATGATTGAAGAAAACACACTTAGCATGCCAATAAACCAGCTCGATGCCAATATTCTGACTCAGTCATGCTGTATGAGGCTTTGAGTCAAGTATGTTCATATGGTCTGACACAGGGGAGGTTGTATATCACGTAACCAGAATCACTCTCTGGAACAGTACGACAGTCGCTCTGGGGTTTAAACAAACACCGAGATGTGACAAGGCAGAATGAATTCTTTGACTTTTTCACATTGCACACAGCAGGTTTATAACAAAACAGTACCAATCCCATAATATCTGAAATCACTGGCATCAGAAGTATGTAGTACATGAACTAAGACAGGTTCTGGTATCTCCCCTCACAGAGAACACCTGAGTTGTTTCTTCGTTCTCTTGCTGTTCGAGTGAATGATAAGTCCTTATGACTCACACTGTGGTTCTAAAGTGATTATGGCTATGATGCACTCTATCTAAAATGAGAACTCTGAAATCTTCACCACTGAAAGGGTGCACTGCGATGGCCTGGCGAGCTGTCCAGGGTGTGCGCTGCCCTCGTCCGGAGTCGGCTGGGATGGGCGCCAGCCTCGCCGCGACCCTAATTAGGATTAAGTGGTTCAGAAAATGAATGAATGAATGTAAGGGTGCAAAGTCAAAAAATGGATTTGCTTCTGTGGATTATCTAAAGGTAGCTAAATAGATTGCCAAGGCATTACATCAACAGATGTTTACAGTCACATTTAACTGACACTTTTTCCCCCATAAATTACATTAAAGAGAGATTTGTGGGCTCATCAACTGGGAGATGAAGGGGAGTCAGGTGAGATGCACCAAGGAGGATGGTCATGTGATGTACAATCTTAGACAGATTATACCTCTGGAAAGTCGGAAGCAGCATCATTAAATTGTAAAGGTCTGTGGTTGTGAAGCAGGAGCTCAGTTCACAGACAAAGAAGAAGACCAAAAGAATAAGGTTGTGATTAGAGGTAACAAAAATGAGCTTCCTCTGTAGACCTGTTGGCATCAAAAATCAGAATCAGAATCAGAATACTTTACTGATCCCGGAGGAAACTGTGTAAAAGTAAATCCTCTAAACTAAGAGGAGCCAGTATTGATGGTTTAGGAACATTACAAGGATGACTCCTGGTCAGCTCCCAGTAAAGCTGTACTATTCATCTCCTGCGGTCAGACTGCATCGCACCAACCCATTACTAACTACATTTACAAGGGCCCTGAAAATCTGTTAATCGTCGGAATCAGGGTTGATCAGAATGGATTTTCATAATGAAAACCAGCTTCAGCAGAATTAAATACCCCATTCAAATTTAAGAGAATTAAATAAAATTGAAAGAGGTTGTGTGGACCCCTGATAGGTCAACATTAGTCACAATCAATTAGATTGCTTTTTGGCACCTGCAACTTTCTGTACATGTTCAGCATGCTTTTGCAGTGATGACTTTGTGATGTTTTCATACCCAAAATACTATTCCGATTATACACATGGAACACACAAACATGCATAGCATCACACTTTTATGGAAATGGTGTGCATGTGTACATATAAATGTAGCTTCTGATTATTTTCCTATAACGCCACTCCCCATCCTGCTTTATTTCTCACTTTAAGGTCAATTATGGGTATTAACATTAGGAATGATTATTATTAAGGTAATTGCAATAGCTGTAGCAGTACGTACTAACGTAACGCCTAGAAGAGATACTACTTTTCACTACCTCATCAATGCCTTTACAACATTTTTTTCAATATTGTTTTACAATTGGCACTTTATCACATGAATTTGACAACCAAACAACCAGCAAAGAAATTCAGAGGTGGGTGTAGACAAGTAAAAATCTGATGAAGAAGCTAATAATGTTACACTGCAGGTCCATGGTTGTATGCACAAAATGGAGTTAGTTACATGGTAAGTCCTATTATCTCGTACTTTTACAGTGTTTTTCTCTGACAGTGTATTCCAGAGTACCTTACATATGATCAGGTTTTTGCACTAGTAAAATCCCAAGGTGATGACCCCCACCCAGCTGGGCATGTCAAGGCTTGCCAATACAAGAGACTGAAATGTTCACACCATTGTCAGGTAGCTGTTCGGCCATTTTTCTTTCATGATAATATTAGTGTGTGAATGTGAAAGTTGGAGTAAAGCAAAATCTGTGACAGGTTTGGGGTAACAGAGCTTCATCCAAATGTATAAACTTTATGCTGAAGTTAATAAAGTCAAAGCAAATAATCTTTCATATAGCTGGAGACTGACTATAAAGAAACATTCTAACATGATTATTTCTGTTTGCTGCATTGTAATTAATTCACACAGTTCCACAACAGTTTTCTTGGATGCCCCATAGCTAGAATAATTTCTTGTGTGTTTTTGATGTAATACTGCTCCATCTCTACCATTTACAGTATGTTTGGGTTGCCTTAACTGTTCATATTTTTTACATATTAAAGTACTGTGTTTTGTATTGAAAATTGTGCTTGCAGATTTAATGAACTTGGGAATTTTTCCTCACGTCTCTTACAGTAGTATATCACCATTCTGATATATTGCCACAGCTATAACAGGAAATAAAAATGTACATCTTTAGCACAAACTGTAGGGGAATTTTTAATTCATACTTGAAGAGCTTTATATTCGTTACAATTTTCAGAGCCAGTGTTTTGGCATTTATATTTATAGTTTTGTACAATTTATAATAAAAATTTAAATAGAAAATGTTAAAATCTTATTCGTATTTAATTTTTTTCTATTAAATTATAATTACATAAATTGATTATACTTTAATATTCTCTAATTTGCCTACTTATACAGTATTTGTATCCTTGTCTCCTTTCCATTTTTTTTTTTTTTTTGTGTGTGTAATTAGAATAAGGTCCAAAATTATATTGTGCATAAAAAAGGGGGTTCACAAACCACCAGCATGCAGAAAAAATGTTGGGTGCTACAAGAAATGCATGATTTGTAAGATTTTTGAATATTGTTGAATATTACATATGAAGAACAAAACACTAAGTCTCTGACTACTCTCAGCCTCTCTAACATATACAGAACTCATAAACATTAGCTTTACAAGACTATTAGCTGATCAGAAGATAAATGTGTGGTCAGCCAAGGTAAGGTGGAATTTGTAAAAGCACAATCAAACGAAGGACTGGCAAATCATCCAGTGCTAACAGGGAGAAGGAATAAGCAAGTGAGAAAGTAAGGGAAATTTTAAAGCTGTACTGTGAGTGGAAGATTTGACCATTCTAGGGATGAAGGCACTTCATTTTTTTTTCCAAATACATCATCCTCTTTGAGACGCTCCATCTGGACCTCTTTGATAAGAAAGCTCCTTCTACCCCCTCTGTTCAGTGTGCCTCTCAGTGTCGGCTCTAATGGGAGGCCAGAGGTGACACACACAGTTTGATGACTAACGCTATAATCGATAGAAACCTTTTGAGGCTGAAAAAAGGCCACCATTATGAGCGGAATTAGAGATGTGGAAGCACAAAATGGCAGGACTATTTACAGATTGCTTTTTTCAACAAGCAGAGAAGAAAGTGAAAGGCACTTAACGTCCATCTTTTTTTTTTAAACAGGTACCTTTCAAACACTGATTGAGGCTAATCTGAAGGGGGAACTGAAACAATTGGGCATATTAAGGGTATTACACACTCCTCCTGTTCAAAGGCCCAATTGCTGGTGTGTGTTCCCTGTGCACACTAGTGCTCTTGATTAAAAAAATACACTTAAGAGCTCATTTGAGTTCCATGTATTAAGTGTTCATGGCATGTGTCCACTTTACAGCTGTGCCAAACTATGACTGAACAAGAATCCTTTATACATGCACACATCTTATGCAGTTCATACAGAGCAAGGGTGTATTTTATGGGCTGCTGGACGGCAAAGGGGCTGCTTCACCACGGAGTCTCCAGCTAGAAGCCACCGGTCTCATGAGACACACTCCCTGTCTCTCTTTTTCTCTGTCTTTCACTAATTAACACAGCTTCTGACCCCAGTGTAACAAAATATAATTACTCAGCACACCAAGACCTGGTCATCACTATGGAAACTTCCCTCCATGTCACTTTCTCTTATGATAGATAGTTGACTGTTTTTTCTCCAATTTTTCTAATGGAGAGAAGAATAAGAAAACAATCATCTTAGACCTCCTTGGTGAGTCTGAGTAGAGGAATTCGGGAGGACTTTATGGCAAATAGAAGGATCTTCATAGTGGAAAATTGAGGCCACGTTTCTGTTTTTAAATTTGCCCACTCTTATTTCACTGATCAAAAAGCTTACAAGATTTGTAACTGTCTGAAGTTTTGCTCTGCTGGTTGAAATCCTGACTAAGTGGTCTCGGTCGGGTGAGCAGGAATGGCCTTGTTTTCTGAATCAGAAGGATGCTTTTAATTCTTTCTCTCTGTGTGTAGCGGGGCAAATTCAACTCATTATTATTAGCCAAAGCTGCTATCAAGAGAATCCTAGAAAGCAGAGTTTTCAGGTGTCTTCCTTATTGTCAGTGCAAGGGGATAAAAGATGGCATGTCTGCATTTTAGTCTTGTATGTGTGGCAACTAAAAATGGTGACTGACCTCACGCCGGTTAAAGGAAGCATGTATCAACCCCTCAGATCACTACATGTTTTGTGATAGAGGACAATGATGTAATAAGGTGGGAATTGATTGCTCTAAATCAGAAGAATATAGGTTTGAAGGAAGAAACTTGTTGGACTTGGTTGTGACATCAAGTGATAATTTTCCAAAGCAGTAGGATTTAGAAATAAGACATTTATGAGGTCATTTTGAACAAATGGATCTGTCCTTTTAACACTAGTTAAATGAATCCTCAAAGGCTGCATCAGAGAAGCCATGTTCACGGGCTCGTCTTTCATTTAGTGTGAATATGATGCCTTGTCCAGAACCTTTCTGTCATTCAGACTGAAAACCTCAAAAATCTGGCAATAGGAAAATAAGAAAAATAAAATAAAGAAGCACTAACAACAAGAAGCTGTGGGCTGTTCATCAAGCTTGTTTCAGAGACCGTCTACACCTACAAGGGGAAACACTATGGAGACACTCAGGAAGGCAAACATGGTTTTAAAATGTCTGTCTGATATAAGAGTCTTAGAGAATCAAAGGAAAAATATAACATTATTCAAAGCCTCCTGAGGAAACAGGAAATGGTTCACAGGGTTTGCATGCATGACCACCTGCAGACTTCTCTGAGTGCTTTAGAAGCTGCTTTTGGCACTAAAAAGAAACATAAAAATATTTCCCTCTTCACTGACTTTCATGTGTGACTGCTCAACTGAGGTGAGTATGTAATGATGATAATGATGATTGGAGCTGTAAAAATGTTGAAATGTGATGAATAAAGTAAGCTAAAGACTGAGACTGAGATGTAATACATTTAAAACACTGAGATGCTGGATAGCTAAAGCATACCAAACATGCCTGTATACATGCAACTGCTGTTGCCTGTGATGACTAAAGTTTGGTTAATTTCTATATATTTGCTAAACCACATCAGCAATTCTGTGTAACATCCTTTCTATAAGGGATTCTGAATGGCACAGAAAGCAGTAATTGGCTAATGCTGCTATGGCATCCCTATCACTGTCAATCTTAATCATTATTTTACTAACACTCACCCCACCCCCCCAAAAAATACAATAGAATAAATAAATAAATAAATAAATAAAGCAAAAATAACATAAGGGCATGGTTCATTTTGATCTGCTCCTAAATGACAAAAAAAAAAGAGTTCCCTTCATCTTCCTCCTTGAATCATATTGTGAGTATTATCCTTGATTTTTTTAATACTGAAACTTCATATAATTTTTTTCAAAAACAACTTTCTTTTGGTTACACCACTCTTGTTCCCAGCCCTTCATTTGTGGGTTGAATTTGTGTACATTTGTTTTTTGTTTCAAAATAAAAGGTTATTAGATGTACATGTTATAAAATAATAAATGCTACAAAAAGCTATCATATTTCCCCTTCACTTTTTGTTTTATTTATTTATTTATTTGTGTTTGTTTGTTTGTTTGTTTGTTTGTATTTCAAATTCATTTTAGGAACAAAAACTTCCTGTGAATTAGAATTTCTAATGTGCCCATCTATACCAGAGAAAAATCTATAGAATAGCCAGCTTTGAATTTCCAGATCCATTCAGTGCAAGATTGTTCTAATGTATTGCAGTGGCATTTTTTTCCATACTTGGATTCATGAAAATTTGATTGCTTCTGTGTCGTTCAACAAGTAGAAATTATTTTCAAAAACAGGTCAATATTTCATTTTGTTTTTTAAAAAAGAATTTCATGAAAAAAAAGAATGTGCTTAGGACAAAAAAAGCCATTCTGCTGTTTTCACATTTTCATTTTGAAGCAGACCAACGAGCCAAGGCTCTGACCCAGAAGCTATGGACTTCGATGCCACTTCGCTCTGGACAGTGCTTCTGTTAGCATTCGCCACATTTCAATATCAAAGCATTCCATGCTGAGCGGTGGATCCTGAAAAATGCCCTCAATCTTACTCTCTCTTACTCTCTCTCCTGAGGCCACCAGTGGATATATCTGTCAAAAAATCTCAAGATCAAGCCACAGAACTAAGCCAAAGCTCACCCAGCTGATGAATAATGCCTTCAACTCGCCATTAGAAAGAGAAAAGCAGTTGAGTATTATTTTTATTATTTTGTGATGCATTCTTTAAAGCTGCAGGTCTGCCTAATTATCCTTGTGTAGCGATCGTTAACTGGTAGATCACGGTGAAGAATAAAAGTCAATCAATGTTTGAACAAAATGGCCGCAGTTCAAAGACTCAAGCATGTGCAGCAGATAGATCATATGCAGTTGTATCAATTATTTAGTTGAAGGAAGCACATTGAACCAGAGACTTCTTAAAAGTAGGTTTATTTATACTTTCTGCTCAAATCTGTGTAATGAAGGTTAAAGATGACTAAAACAAAAGTCTTAAAAAACAAAAGTAGAATTATACATTGGAATGACAATTTGATGGACTGGGTATCCCCCCCTTGAAAAAATATTTATTTAGCGCACCACAAACATAATAATATATCGTTTAGCCCTGCTATTGATTGGTAACCCATTTAGAGTATATCCCACCTCTTTCCTAAAGTCAGCTGGGATTTTTTACTAACTTGAAATTTTAAAAAGGCAACTGTTATCATCATCTATTAATGTTGGTTTATCATCCAGACATGTGTAAGCAAGGCATTTTATGTAAGTAGAACTTAAAATTTTTTTAGTTGCCCTAAAAGGCTATCATGCTGCACTGAGTTGCGATTTGCATATCTGCTTAATGATGAAGCACTGAGAGTGATTTAGAGGCAGTGAGGTAGGAGGTGGTGCGAGATGGTTGAAGTACGAAGGTCAATTGCGATGCCATCTGTTGCAGATGGTGACAACTATACCAACTACTTCAACAACATGGTGACAGACAAGACTCTGCAAGACATGAATCAGCAAAGATGAAAAAGTGAAAAAGACCAAAATAGTTAGAGAGGAAAAGCAATTTAATGTAATAAGCATCCTGAAACAACCTCTGTCATTTCGGTGATGCTGGAAAACTGACGCTGAGTGGAGCTGATAGGAGACGTTTCAGATAGGGAATTTAGAGTGGCAGGTGGACTTCGATGTGGTGAGAGATGTGATGGAATAGTGGAGGAAAAAGCAGGTAATGAGTGATTTTAGAAACCACCTTTACACGGAGTAGACATGCAGACGGAATGAGACAGGTGGTAAGGAAGACAGCTAAAGAGAGAGTTGGTGAGCTTTCCCAGGGGCAGTGAAAATTTTCACTTGGCAGCTTCAAAGAAAAATTAATTATTGAAATCGCCCCGTCATGTTCAACCCAAGTCTCTCAAAAATATGAGGTGTTGGCGAGGACACACTTTGGAGACATACTTTTAAAAAGATTGCACGAGGTCAAAATTCACTCAGCAAACAAATCAGGGAGATTGAAAATGGAAATATAAGAGGGGGAAATGATTTACTGCTAGTACCATCAAGAATTGGTTCTTGTGGTCCGGGACTCAGCTAATTTAATTCTCCTTATTAAGGAACAACAAAATCTGTTTGCTCCTCTTCCTGAATGTAAACCGAGCTCTTGATCATGAGAATAATTTGCTTGTCTTTCCATGTTTTCTGTCTTCAGCTCTATACATCATTATGTTCCGTTTTAGACATGAACCATATTTATGAATCTATGCTATATACATGGACCTATGACCCATATGATGAGCTACACAAAGTAAATTTTATGTGTCGCTGAATTCAAAACAAGTTTTATGTGGCACTGCAACAAGGGGCTAACCTTAAATGGTTTGTTGGAACATTTGATTAGCATAACTATAGCAGCAGCCTACATTTGACTTTATTCACTAGTTAGCTCTTAAAATATTAGTCTTACCTGACACACTCATAAGCCCATGATGTATCTGCTTCCCCGGAGCCTCATACCTAAGCCACCTCTCTGGGTAAGATGTTCTGCTGTTGATTTTGCCTCGAATAAATGTTAAGAGTAGATGTATTGATGCTTGGATGAATGTTTTAAATTCAGCACTTGCAACCACAGTCACAGGTCCTTTTCATTGAAAGGGGCTGAATAAAAGGTGCTTTAGTGCCCAATAACATTCCAAAGGTTTTGTGTTGGGTTTGTAACACTGCTGTCCATGTGAAATTCTTCTAGTTAGTGTCACACCATCCAACTGAGCATATTCTATGTTTTGGGGCCTTGACCTGAATCACTAGATCAGCTGTAGCACCAGAAGTTGTAACACAAAGGCAGAAGAAACGACCTTTTAAAAGTGAGTGTGACAGAATAAGGTCAATTGCAGAGCTGTTGCATTTCACTCCACTTGCCCAGCCAGTCTATGTCACTCTACAGTAACAAGTAATACCCAATTCAGCTGTAGTTTCTTTATGAACTATTTTCATTGACAAATAAAAAAATATATATTTTTTTTAACCATGCTGTCTGTGAAATGTCAGTTACTCTACAAGCAAGCTTGGTTCAGGTTGCTGCCTGAGTTTCTGACGCATGATAATCTACCCTTTTCCTTGATATACTCTTGATTCTGGTATGATAAATGCAGACAAAAAAAATTTAACAATTAGTGAAGTTATTTTTAAACTACAGATATTCTTACTGAAAATACTGCATTTGTGATGTTCCACCAGTACAATTATATTTATTTTAGAAACACTATTCATTCCATGCCAAAGATGCGGTCTATGTGGGCAGAACTTTTTATAAAAGAGCTCATAATTTGAAACTTTTTCACCAATAGCAAGTAAGAATATTTCAGTATCACAGTGTTGATCTTCTATAAAAGCATTTCATTGTATTCTGCTTCCCCTAAAATATCACAAAATAACAAGCAGTCTGAGGCAATGTGCCATTACAAAAAAGAAAGTAATGCAAAATAGTACGTGTTCTGACTCACCCCATATACTTTAACATAGATTCTTTACCAGAGTCTTATTGTGTTTAAGCCATGAACCTGGAGAAAAACAGAGGCCTCATTTATTGAGCAATAACTCAATGTGTGTTGAGGCAGGCAAAAACACAATGCAAGGGATTTTTCTGGTGCAGAAGTGACCGCAAGGGGGTGAGCAGGGATATTTTGGGCGACACATGCTCTCAATGGACAGGGTGTGTGAGGGCTGGTGGTTTTAGAGGGTGTTAGAGAGCAGAGCTGGGTGTAGTCTGTGCACGGTTTTGTCTGGACACATGGGGCTGGCTGTTTTTAGAGTGTATTGCACTGGAGGAGTGTGGGAAAATGACCATTACCGCTGGAGATAGAGGGGTTATCTGATTAACTGCTTCCTCTGAGGACTTTGGGCAAAGACAGATTTTTTTATTTTTTAACTTATAACAATTCAAATTTTGATGTTCACTTGAAGAAAAATATACTTGGAACATTTGATAGTTCCAAGCAATCTGATGTTGAGTTGTTTTAATGTCGTGTTACACAATGTAAAATAGAGTTGGATTGAATTCAGTCAAATTTCTTGGCACTTTTTACAAACACAATTATTAGGCATTAATTAATGTAACATGCAAATAAGAGAAGAAAGAATGAGAGAGAGAGAGAGAGAGAGAGAGAGAGAGAGAGAGAGAGAGAGAGAGAGAGAGAGAGAGAACATACTAGATTGCAGCAAGCCTTTTTATGTACTGATAGATAAAATATATAAAGTATTTTTAATCTTTTTGTTTCTGTTTTTGTGGGTGGCACGGTGGTGTAGTGGTTAGCACATCTGCCACAGCGCAAGAAGGTCCTGGGTTCAAGTACAGGTCTCAGGCGTTTCTGTGTGGAGTTTGCATATTCTTCTTCCCATACTTGCATGGGTTTCCACTGGGTACTCTGGTTTCCTCCCAAAGTGCCAAAGACATGCACATTTGGCAAACTGGCTGTTCTAAATTGCCCCTAAGTGTGAATGATGGTTGTGAATGGTTGTGTGTGTGTTGCCCTGCGATGGTCTGACGAGCTGTTCAGGGTGTACCCTGCCTTTGTGTCAGCTGAGATAGGCTCCAGCCTCCCCGTGACCGTAATAGGATTAAGCGGTTTGGCAAATGAGTGAGTATATGTTTTTGGCAGATAGTAAACAAAATATTTTGTATTTGTTCATATAAAAAAAAGGAAATCTCACTACGTTTCCCCCTTAAAACTGTATTTAGAATCATCATCATCATCATCATCATAATTATTTTTAATACTGGTGCTACTAGTTCAACTCTTCACAATGCCTCCTTCAGTAACAGGACCACGCCTTTTTCACTGAGACGGAAGGGCACAGAAGCTACACCTACTTGACATAAACTGACAGGCACAGAGACCACGCCTTCCTTCACAGTGTCTCCTTCATCCATTCATTTTGGCTTGTGTGTGTTTGTGTGTGTGCTTGTGTGTGTTTCTGTACCTGTTTGCAGCTAATCTATTAAATGTAATGCAAAGATCTCACACACACAGACACACACACACAGACACACATCCTCCAGGCTTTATTACTGCAGACAAGATTTATTCAAGAGCTCTTTTTTCTTTCTGATTAAAAACGTCTCCTCCACTTATTGATTTATGGGAAAGGGTCGACATGGGAGAGGAAGCTAGTGGTGGTGGCGGTGGTGGTGGGGTAAGCAGGGGGCAGTGGCTATATTGGATGAGAGGATGACATCATGTTTTTGGCAACCTTTTGCAAACGAGATGACATGCACCCACTATAGTTGGGGGGCACTGGTGAAGACAGAGACAGAAAGAGAGAGAGAGAGAGAGAGAGAGAGAGAGAGAGAGAGAGAGAGAGAGACTCTGTTTAGTAGGGTGTGTTCAGACTGTTACAGGGACCACCTGCTTAGTGTGTGTCTATGTGTGTGTGCGTGAGTGTGTGAGTGTGTGTGTGTGTTGTGTAAATGTTTGCCTGCGTGTGTATATGTGGGTTTAATGCTTTGAAGCTCTCATCGAAACAGGTGCATGTATGAAAGACTTTGTAATTAAGCTGCAATTAGTGCTCAGAGACTGGGAGAGACGGAGGGAAACGCTGCACAGCCAATCAGCATTGGACAGTGTGTATAT
>JBCNYH010000002.1:24749975-24761326 GCA_039654325.1 Tandanus tandanus
ACACACACACACACACACACACACACACATATACACACACACACACACACACACACACACACACACACACACACACAAGTGTATCATAGTCTGATATAAAAGAGAGGAAGGATATAAGAGGAAAGAAGAAAGATACAGAGATAGGCTTTAGGTCCATCCTGATACAGTAGTTACTGAAGTGTATGAATGATTGAATGAATAAATTAAGTGGTATTTAATGAAGTGACGAACAATGTTCATGACACCATATGAAGGTCTTGAAGTTAACGTTCATGACTCCCCATGCAGGAATTTCAGTTGAGGGAGCATTTCATAGTTTTTCCTAGATGGAGGTTGAAATGGAGTTATAAGCTTTAGTCAAACAAAATATAACCTGTCTACTCTGTACATATCAGTGGTATGATCAGACACCTGCGATTGGCCAAAATCACTGATTTAAATAAAGGAAAAATACTATTTCCTCACAGGGTGCTTGTTCCTGAGCAGTTTTGGGTTAAAAAAGGCCCTCTTTTTCCACCAGTGACCCGGTGACCAATTCCTGCAACTGCTGACAGTAAGACTGCAATATAATCAACCTAATACTGTTTTAAGTTTGTTCTACATCATCATATACAGACTCTAAATTGTATTCATGGAGGTACAAACAATGCAGCTACCTGTTCATTTCTAGTAGAATGTTGATACGTATTTCTGTTAAATCACGATGCTCGCTATATTGACACTGCTGACAATATGAACAGTCATATTGCAATACAATAATTTATCAATATATCTCTCTGCCCTATTACAAATTGAGACACACCTTCACATTTGTCAAACTGGCCTACAGACACTCAGACAGGTCTCATCATAAGGGCATGTGTCCTGGACATAAGGGTATCAGTCGGAGACTGAAGCTTTTCAGATTTAAGAGCCTGATATTTCTCAGTGCATTGGGGCTATAGGTTGTGAATACACAACCAGACAGCCTGACCTCCTGTTCCAGTTCAGGCAGGACACGTTACAGTCAAGCTTCGTTTAATTTCAGACCTGTTCCAACACATCAATACTTGGCAAAAGAGTGACATCAAGATCTGGCCTCCATTCAAGAGTACCAGACACTGAGAAGAGATGAGATTGTCGGCCTTCTGGGAACAGCTGAGAGTGTTTTAAAGGGCAAGCATAGAGACTGGCAGATTACCCCCTGATATGATGAAACCTGAAATTGATTCTAGGCTAAACCTTGATTTCTCTGAAAACTGGAATTACATTTTTGAATCTTGGAGCTGCATCAGCAAAATTATTAGAATTATGCAAATCTTGGATGGTGCATTGGAAGTGTGTGGGTAAACCCTTATGTGGACACCTGGCAAGCTGATCAATTTAGCTAGGCTGTTCAGGAAAGTTACACTTTTGTAATTATTCTTAGCACACAATTACACTGCCACTCACTACTATTGATAGATGACAGATTTGGAGGGGAATTCTATTGGTACAGCAGTGCTAGGCATACCTACATGTCTAACATATATACCAGCTTAGCAACATTGCCAAAGGGAGCATGTCACAGAAAGCCATCAAAAACAGTTCACATCCATGAAAATGAATGAGACCAAAAGCCTGGACATGGCAAGTATTGTCATTAAGGTCACTTCATACCTCGCAACCACTTTTTTCCATTTCTGTTCCTGAATTGGCAGAAGCAAAATAGGGGCAGTGCCAATACAGCTGTTTAATAGATCGAATAAAAGCTACTGCTTGGCCCTTCAGGAATATCTTTAACCCTCAGCAGGTAGAGTCGGCGGCACTGTGTCAGAGTGGTTTACACGTCAGCCTCACAGCAAAAAGGTCCTGGGTTCAATTCCCGGGCACGGGCATTTCTGTGTGGGTTTCCTCTGGTTACTCCGGTTTCCTCCCACAGTCCAAACACATGCACCTTAGCACATTAGGCTAACTGGCTTGTTTAAATTGACCCTAGATGTGGGTATGGATGGTTGTGTGTGTTAGCCCTGTGTTGGTCTGGCGAGCTGTCCAGGGTGTCCCCCACCTTTGCCCAGTGTTGGCTGAGATAGGCTCCAGCCTCCCCGTGACCCTAGTTGAATTAAGCGGTTTGTCAAACGAAAGAGTGAGTGATGAGGTTGGAGAGTTTAGAAATGGTTACTTGGGGAAAGGTTTACACAAGTCAAAAAGGCCTCCCCTTTCTGGACCAGTGAATAAAACAAGCTCATCCAAAATGGACAGCTGAAGCTCAAGGGGGAAAAGCCACTTGGTCTTTTGTCCAGTCTATAACTGTCTACCTTCTGTGAACCTGTGTCCTTGATAGCCTCAGATTCCTGTTCTTGGCTGACAGGAGAGAACCTGATGTGGTCGTCTGCTGTTTGTGCATGCTGAGATGGTTTTATGTAGTCCATGGATACAAAGAGTGATATATAAGTTACAATGTCCTTGTTGGCAGGATGAACTGACCTGGCCATTTTCCTCTGGCATGTCTTATCAACAAAACGTTTCCACCTTCAGAAATTTCACCCACTTCCTTTTTTTTTTTTTTGCACCATTCTGTGTAAACTCTAGAGTCTGCTGTGAGTGAAAATCCCAGGTCAGCAGTTACTGAAATACTCGAATCAGGCCACCTGGCACTACTACACCACAGTTAAAGAGAGATCAGAGAAATTACACATGTTTGATGTGAACATTAACTGAAGCTCTTGACCTGTATCTGCATGACTTTATGCAATGTACTGCTGCCAGAAGATTGGCTGATTAAATACCGTAACTACATAGATGAGCAGGTATACAGGTGTTCCTACAGACACACTGACCAGCGATGTCACAAACAGCTGGTTCAGCGAGCCGGATTCTTTCGGTTGGCAAAACAGACCAAAGGAACCACTATTGTGTTCAGGTCACATGTGAATTATTGAATGATATTCTTTGCTATTTTTGTTCCAAGCATTTTGTTAAAGATTTAGCCATCCATTTCTACAGATTCAGAACAGCAGAAAATTAAACAGACAAAGGGCTCTCAAATGGACATCCATGAAGAAAAATGCATGACGGCCTGTGTAGTGAACATTTCTTGATAGGTACGTGAAAAGATTTCTCACATCTACTACTTGTTTTATTTGACCACAAATTTTTAGGTTTCCATTTGCTTGTTTTTTTGCATTTTTCTAGCCAAGTTCTGGCCTGCTGATACTACAAGCAGTGATTTCTACCAAAAGTAATTTCAAACAGAACTGTTTTTGTCCCCCCCAGTTCGCTCACTCTCACTCACTAGGGTCGTGGGGAGGCTGGAGCCGACAGTTCCATTCGGTCATGAACAGCTCGCCAGAGCATCAAAGGGCAAAACACACACAACCATTCATACACACCTAGGGGCAATTTGGAACAACCAATTTGCCTGATGTGCATATATATGGACTGCTAATCCCATATTCTTTTTGTTCAACGCACCCATAACTCAAGAGGTTTGTCTGCAACAGGTTGGGATGATGTAACTTAAGGATTCATTAAACAGGCTGAACATGGCTGGAGTGATAATAATTACATTCGTCAAAAGATTTGTGTGTGCAAATATTCAAAGAAAGGTTCACATTCATCCACTTGCTAACTATGTGTTCCCGAGTTTTGTTGCCAGCAACCAGTTAATCATGATATCTTCCATTGCAACTTTATCCAAGTTTGCAATTTGCTTTGAAATCGTTGTAAATTTTTCACTGAACTCCACCATTGTGTTCCTCTGCATTCTCCTTTGTCTTCTGCCAACCAGCAAATCTGCATGCATGGAAAACATGAATCAACACAAAAACACTGCAAAGGGTCTATTGTGTGGGTGTATCTGGAAAGGTTTATATGGGGTGACAGTGACAGGTGGGCAGAACCTAAATTCTTCTTCAAAACTGCAGTTTTAGATAAAGGGGGATTTTTGAGTGGAAATAAACTTCATTACGACAGTATAAGAGTAGCCGTTAATGACATGCTTGCTATCTTTACCCGTAGTTTCTTTAAAAATAAAAATTAATTAAACTTTCTGTTCAATTATACCATACAAGCTCATGATGTTCTCATGATGACTAAGCTTTTGTGATAAAGTTCAGATCATGGTTGCAAGCAAACAAAACACATTTCCTAGGAATGTGAATCGAACAACAACTCACGATTCAATTCGTTTCCGATTTTTGGGGTGACGAATCGATTCAGAATCGATTCTTGATTCAAACCGATGTTTGATTCATAACCATTACAAAAAAAGGGAGCCAATTTCATGAGTAACTACATTCTTCTATAAGATAAGAACAACTCTTCTATAAGAAAGAAAGAAGTTATATTACTACACAACTGGTTTTGTAGATGTACTGATCCGGAATCAGCAATGCTTGCACTTCGGATTTTATAATTTCCGGGTAAGAAGGAGCTTGTACGGAGCCCCTAAAGGGACATGGGGGGGGGGGAATAGGTTTCGTGTGCGCACGAGAAACCTATCCTTTTTTTCTTCCCCGTGTCCCTTTAGGGGCTCCGTACAAGCGTACAAGACGGCACTGGCTGTATTTCTTTTTCCTCATCCATGTCAATGCTAGGCTAAAAGCTAGTTCTGTACCCGGCACTCACTGGAACAATTCACGACGGAGGCCGTGTGTGGACAAACGGTACGCGCTGTGAGTAAGGTTGGAAGTGCTCGAAAAAACGTGTTCTTAAAAAACGATTCTTGAAAATTTGAATCGATTCAGAATCGTAATAAATAAGAATCGCGATTCATATGTGAACCGATTTTTTTCCGGCACCCCTAATATTTCCACCAATTTTCTAAATTTTAGAAAATTTCTGTTTAGTCTTGACACCCATTGCTCTTATCATGGTTCTTTAAAAAAATTAAAATAAAAAAGGAGAGATATATTACTTTATTGCCTCTTTTAATCAACAGTATTCAGGTTATTAGCATATTGTTTCTACAAACATTTCCTGACATTACTGAACCCTACCACACCTCAGACTAGCAGCAGACTTACTGAAGTGAAGGGAAATTAAGACTGTAGTGTTTTTTTTCTTCCTCTCGTTTACTTCCCCGCTGCTGTAATTACATGACAGGGCTGTGGTGAGCGGGTGTGGGAGGCTATAATCACATTCTAGTTGAGACCGAGCTTGGCAGTAAATGCAGAAATGCACAAAAAGGAGCGTGAGTTCATGGCTGGGCCAAGCAGAAGCACTAAAAGAGAAAGACAAGTGTTAAAGACAGAAAACAGATGGCAGAGATTGGGGCTAGGACTCCTGCTCCTCACCTTTCCTCTGACTAAGCCTAGAAAAACAACTGGCCATTTTAGGTTCTCTTCTCAAAGCCAGGAAAAGGTGGAAAAAGAAACACTTAAAGCATGTGCTACGGCTTCTGGACTCCACAAGGTCGATCTTACTCTTGCTGACTCAGTCATGGACTGCAAAAGACAAAAACTATGAAGTGGAAGAAATGTATCAGAGGCATCATGACCCCATTGGTCATGTGTGATAATGCCAGGGTCTTGGTAGCACTGACCACTGGCACTTTACACACTGGACAAAGATCAATTTCCTCTAGGGGCGAGTCATGAATTGAATGTTCAGACTGTAATATATTCCCCAACGGCTAAAACAAGGGATTGATGGAACAGTGACTGCATTTGTGTGCCTCTTCTCTGTAAACAACCTCATACACACGAGGCTATTGTTGAAACCGTGGCCGTGTGGGCGCCATGAGAGCAGAGTGCGCTCCCGAGCTCAAATTCAGCCACCACAGCAACTGGGCTGTTTTACCAAGTCTCAAAAAAATCTCCCAACCACCATTCGGAATCTGTTTTTCCATAAAAGTGCCTCCTGACCACACCGACTAAGAGGTTAGAGTTGAAGGGTCAAGCAGCTGGCAGAGGTCTACCAGGCTTACTTTGCTTCATGATTCTGCATTCCAGCACTGCAAGGCTCTGGAAGAAAGCTGTTGCTTATCTGAGGGCTTTTTTTTAAACAGCTAGGCAGAATCTCCTGGATCAGGCCTTCCATTTAATGGATTTCACATGCCCTTTATGCTCAGTTATGAGCAGAGACACTTTAGAGATGTTGGAAAATCCTCTGTTTGGCATATCCATTAAATATCCCAGTTAACGAACACTGTATATAGCTTTGGATGAGCAAATGACAGAATACAATTACATTTTAATTTAAAAGTATAGAATGTTTAATAGAAATATATATGCATACATATATTGTCAAAACCGTTTTAGAGAAATCCAGATGTACAGTTTCATCTCTAATAAATAACAGAGAGGCAACAGTGGTGTGTGTGTGTGTGTGTGTGTGTGGTTGGGGGCGGAATCCCTGAAATGGCATGAACTTTGACAGGAACCAGACTCAGAAAGCCCAGCCTTTTCTGATGCACCTTTTCCACCAACGTGCAGTTGTTAGTTCTGAGCTGGTGTTACTGTTTATTCAACTTGCAAACCAGTTTTCTTTTCCATGGGCTAGAGAGCTACTGTAGAGCCACGTCTTATATTATTATAAGCCTCCACTTTACCAGTAACACTTGCATCAAACGGAACTATTTTCCTTGAATTTAAATTTAGCAAAACAAAGTACAAAGAATGGTTAATATATACATATTGACCAAACAATTACTTTATTTAGTTTTTAAGATAATATGGAATATTCACAAATATAACATAATTCCTCTCTATATAGTAGGCCTACAAAGAAATTTGAAATATTAATTTACAAATACATATATATCCAAAATGTCTCTATATAATAGGCCATTCAGATTACAAATATGATACAGGTACATAAATTCTCTCTATATAATAGGCCTACAGATAATTTTACTAATGTAAATTAGTAAGAAAGTACATAATTACTGTTTGTTTGCATAAACTTACACTATCTGATGTAGAATTTACTACATGTAGTATTTTTACACTTAATTACACATTCTGTATATGATACATGTACATTTGTTTCAATATCCGAATAGTTTAAAATAATAGTTTCTAAATATCACATGCATTTTATATTAACACAGTCACAAAATAATAAACATAAGTACATGTGTGTGTAAATTCTACAAAGATACTGAAAACGCGGAATGATTTTCCGCATCCTGGTATCTTTCTGTTTGTACAGTTTAACGCTGCGCACGAAGGCATAATTAAAAAGTAATAGTAGACTATAAAACAATTTAAAAAACAAAGAAGTTTTTAAGACCCCAGCAGGCAATGTTTTGTGTCTAGCAATATAACTACATGCATGAAGACTGCATGTCCCAGAATGCAACATCACATCCATTCAATCATTCTCCTCTGACACTTTCCTTGCATCTCACAATCCGCGAAAAGTCCCATCCATCACTTCATCATTTCATTTATTTTACCCACAGTCTTATTTCGTGTCTACAAGATTCAGTCACATGATGTCTATTTTTAGCTACTAAGCCCTGACAACTTTAATAGTGTAACTACGTTCCACTTATAATGTAGAATACTGTATACGT
The DNA here is from genome assembly GCA_039654325.1 of Tandanus tandanus. NCBI lineage: Eukaryota > Metazoa > Chordata > Actinopteri > Siluriformes > Plotosidae > Tandanus > Tandanus tandanus. Next base: position 24,757,456 of record JBCNYH010000002.1, read on the forward strand.
ACTGTAATAGCCAACAGCTTGAATTGCATGCATAGTATCCATGACAACAGTGCTCGAGTCCAGTCGGCCATTACGCTCTTTTTTTCTAGCCTATTTAACTGATTATTGAAAGAACAACAATAATGGTCCTTCTCCTTTTAGTCATTCTATTTTGGCCAAAACACACGTTCACACACACACACACACACACTCACACCTAGGGGCAATTTTTAACAGCAAATTAGTCTGATGTGCATGTCTTTGGACTGATGGAGGAAACCGGAGTACCCGGGGGAAACCCACACAGGCAGGGGAGAACATACAAACTCCACACATAAATGCCTTCGCCAATCATGGGATTCAAACCCAGAACGTTCTTTATGCATGGCAGACGTGCTATCATAACTCACAGTGAACTAAATAAATGGAGAAAAGAAAGTTATTTTTACTGTGATTGTCCCTCGATACCATGTGAGTCACTGTTACAGCACAAGTGGAGCAAATTCCAATCTGCTCCGAAATCAGCTACCTGGCTGGTCAAAAAAAAAAAAGTCCTCTACTCTAATATTTGGATGGACTGCCTTTATCCTTTATTACACCGCATAATCACCAAGGCCTTGTTTCAAAAAGCAACATCAGAACATTCATTTCCATCCAGAGTTGGGTTCATTTTTCACCAACATTTCAAAGTGATGATGGGAAAATCGAGACACTCCATAAAGTCTTCCCCTCCACATCCCAAAGACTTTCAATAGGGTTAAGACCAGGACTCTGTGGTGACAGTTCATGTGTAAAAATGATCCATGAACCACTCTTTCATTATTTGAGCCCCAATTTAATATCTGTGCCATCAAGCAAAAAAAAGTTAATTGATGTTGATAACCTGGTCATTCAGTACATTCAGGCTGTCAGGTGACCTCATTTAAGTGCAACATAATTATGCTAAGCCTCGACCTGACCAACTGAAGCAACAACGCCATGTCAATTATGTGCTGAAATCAAGGCTAAAGGCGGTCCAACAAAATATTATACTGCGATAATTTTTTTTTTTTTGGCTGTGCACTATATATTAGACCATTTTTGTGCCACAGATAATGCCTTCCACTAAACAACCAGTATGCTATCTAACATGATTCAGCATACTAATTAATATGGAGGTATGCGCTTCCAGACATGGTCTATCATAGAGAACATCTCTGCTTTCTGAAGCTCAATTTTTTTTTTTATTGGAGATGCTGCCAACGGACAGTACATTAGCTCCATTTTTATTTATTGATTGATTGATTTATTATTGGTAGTCTTATTAAACTGCTCTGGCTGAAAAACAGTTCTCTGTTTGTTGAAACTTGAAGAACTGATTTGAAATTAGGCCCTGGCTCCGAAATGTCCTGGGAACTGCTTTGCTGGAAAAAAGAGCCCTGGGTGATACAAGATAGTGGGATTATAAATCATTACTCTTCTACAGCATATTGTGAATAAGAATTGAATGAGTGTCCAGCCTTAAATACAAGATTATCCATTGGTCACATTGAGCACAGTTTTTGGGAAAGGCAAACCTTTTTGGTATATATGTCGTACATCCACAAGCGCATCAAATGAGTACATGTTAGTGAGTACAAAACAATGAAGGGACAAGAACTACAAGAAAAAAAATACAGGTGCTACCAATTAACCACCTGGGTTCTTTCTCTTTAAAACATTAACATTCATAAACCCCCATCAAGCCACACACTCTTCATGTTGGGCCACTAATTCTTAGTATTGTTGCACAGCCTGAAAGCAGCATTGCCAGTTTGAAGATAGCTATTCTTCCTCTTGGTTGCGCTATGAAACTAGCCCTCTCGCCCGATATAGAGACTGATGAGGCGAGTAGGGCATGAACTGAAAGAACAGACTTCAGGTCCTCATCTCTGAAGTGATCTGACAGCTTCTCACATTAAAGCTCAGTTGAGCAGCCACATGCCAACGGCTCCCTCAGGCCAAGCCGAGGGTTTCAGCGGGGTTAAAAAAACAGGTACAAGAAAGAGAGAGTGGTGCACTGTGAGCTTATTGCTGTACCACTCCTGTCTGCTGGCTACGCTCAATTGACTAACGTCACTGAAACAATAACCGCAAATAAAGAGAAAAGACAAGGGGAGTATATTTTATCCTGCCCTCTGACAGAAGGAGTGGAGGAAAGACGGAGAGAGAGAATCCAAGCCAATTGAACCGATCAATCATTCCACCAAGCAAAAAAAGGATGCGGTTCCCGTTTTCCCCCAGGGGCAAGACAGCCTGATTACACACTGATCAATTTTTCATTACTGTAACAATCAGCCAAGCAGTGAAAATGGCTGGGAACTGATCCATGTACTACTGTGTGACCTACAATTAGTAACTGTGCTGTTAGCTCAGCTGTTTGTCTGTGAGGTCACACGACCCACCTCTGAGATTTAGGATTGCATCCTGGCCAGATCAACACACACACACACACACACACACACACACACACACACACACACACACACACACACACACACACAATCACACATACCAATTAACATTCCTAATCGAAATGATAGCATCAGGCTGTCTTCCATCAGTCTTCCTTTATTGGCTGGATGTTTATTAGGGAGGCAGCTTTGCCAGTTGCTGCTTTCTGCATTTCATTTTTCTACTTCATGATTTTATTTTCAGATTCCTGCTTTCACACTGTGGCCTGGAATGTGAATACCTTAAATAGGCCTAAGTCTTTTTTTCTGATTTTAAAGAAAGCACTAGAACTCTTTAGATCACCTTGAGGCCTGGCCTCCCGGGGATACTTGACTTTTCAGTGGAAAAAAAAGAAATTTAAAGTGGATAGCCAGCTGCACAACCATAGGCCGTCTTGTACTTGGATTTTTAGCTCTGAATTCCATCTCAAAGCACCTCTTGGTAAGACAGGATGAATTTAAAGTTAAGTTTCTCTGAAGCAAATCTGTTACAATTCCCGTTGTCAACTCCTCAACACATTAAAAAAAAATAATAAAAACCCTTTGGCACGTTTGAAATGTATGCAGGCAGCACTCCAAGTTTTAAAAAAAGCGTTCAGAGATGGTAGCAGAGTGGCGTTATGTGGCGCTGCTTGAAAGGACCCAATTGTTAACTTTAGAATGGGGCTGTCAGTGGATAAGTGTATTTGCTTGGTAAACATGTGACGTGAGTGCTGTCTCTTTCCATCTGTTTGACTGTGGAGGAGCAAACTCTTTCTTGCTGTAGAGAGAAAGAAGAAGAGAGACAGGTTTTTTTGAAGGACCTGGTGAAGAAATGAAGCCTGCAGCACCGCTAACAGCCTGATCTGTTCAGCTGTCGTCAGCGGCACTCAGTAAGACACCGTCTGCTCCATATGGCCTGATCAGATCCGCTGTCTCAGGGGAGATGTGTGTGTGTGTGTGTGAGAGGGAGAGGGAGAGAGAGGGGGAGAGAGAGAGAGAGAGAGAGAGAGAGAGAGAGAGAGAGAGAGAGAGAGAGAGAGAGAGAGATGCACGGTAAGTTGATTAAAGCTTAGTGACAGTGATGAAATGTTTCTTTTTGCTTCTTTAAGTTTTAAAATGTAGCTTCAAGGCTATGTGGATGACAAGGAGTCTTACAGCTACCAATTTAGCATCACACACAGTGTAGGACTCAATCATTACCCTGTACGTGGAATATAGGAAATTGTATTGCTTGTTACTTTCTATTTGGTCTGATGTGGGTGTGTGATGTGTGATCTCCATATTTGAACAGTTCCCACTGACTAGCACATAGCACTGCTTGAAATATCTATCCATTGTTCTTCGAAAATTTCCATTTTCACATGGGTTTCCTCTGGATTTTCCAGTATCCTCCATCCTCAAACCAATATATACTGGTAGTATATATATATATATATATA
>JBCNYH010000002.1:24767045-24779985 GCA_039654325.1 Tandanus tandanus
TGTGAAAAGCAGCTTGAGCAGTAAGTACACTGACACTGGAACAACCATTTATATTTAGAAATAATATTATATTTTTACAATACGTGTGAGATGGCAAAAGGCATGTGTAGGAAATATGCAGATTTTTTTTTTTGAAAACGAAAGTGTAAATAGAGGCGCACAGGACTAACGCCGGCCACCTCTTTATAGAAGGGGTGGATTTGCGTGACCTGTGCATCATTTTGCGTGTTTTTCTTTGTTAAAAAAAAGTGCAGATTCGTGTGACGTGTCATAATTTTACAGGTTTTTCTTTGTTAAAAGGGGCGGATTCGCGTGACATGCAAAAAACAGTCGCTAGAGCCGTTCAAAAACAAGCAAAAAGGGCCGAACTGCTTCCAAAGCTCTTCGCTCGTATTTAAGCCCCTCTTAATTCGCACCGAATTTTGAGCAGGTCCAAAACTTTGTCCATGCGAAAATGGACCATTTACCTCGAATTCGACCAACTACCTCCGAAATATATTCAATTACCCTCGAACTAAAATTCACTTGTACATTGCTTACATGTGAGCTAGGCTTAAGGGATATAATAAGCTGTTTATGAGGGAGGAAAGGAACATGCTTGGTTGGTAGATTGTTTATGTACCCTGAACTATAAGTATTTGTTATACAGTACGCTTTCCTGGTGGTTTGCAGTTAAGTGTAATTATCATACATTCTATTTATCATTTATTATCTATTTATTTTTGTCTGTTTCATGTTAAAAAATGCCATTTTAAACAAACTAAAAAGGAAAAAAGTCAATTTTTCTGAAGCTTGTGTTTGGCACTGATAGATAAAATGCATAATTCACTGAGCAGCGTGAACAGAGCAGATTCAGATCTGAGCTAGAGAAAGAAAGAGATTGTGTTATATACTCAGATCTTGCACTCCTCTCACTAGCTCGTTCTCCTTCTCTCAATCTTCCTTATTTTTGTTTTCTCTCCTCCAACATCTCTCTTGTCTTTCAGTCCCCTTATCCCTATGTCCATCACTCCCTACATTATTGTTTTCCCCATACCAACCTCTGAGAAAGAGAGCAACAGTGAAGAGAAAAAGCGTGAGGGAGGAGGCTTTCATACAAATGGCTTTGTGCAAATAGGACACTGTGTTGGTTAACAAAGTGCAAAATGATCACAGTGAGCCATTGTTTACACTCTCTCTCTCTCTCTCTCTCTCTCTCTCTCTCTTACCCTCCCTCTCTCTCTCTCTGTCTCTTTGTCTGTGTTTCTGTCTTATAGACATTGCTGTAGTGCTTCGTGTCAATTGCGACCCTACTAGTCCACAAGAAAGTCATCAGCTCTTCTGTGTTGTTGTGATAGATCTCTCTGAGGTGATCTGGGAAACATTTCTAAACACTAAAACTGGCAAACTAAACTTAGTTTAAACTCGCTTCATATCTGGGTAATACATTCATTCTTTCGCTGAACCGCTTAATCCTACTAGGGTTGCGGCGAGGCTGGAGCCTATCTCAGTCAACTCAGGGTGAAGGAGTGTACCTCTGAGTGACTTGCCAGTCCATCGCAGGGCCAACACACATACAACCATTCACACTCACACCTAGGCGCAATTTGGAACAGCTGATTAGCCTAATGTGCATGTCTTTCGACTGTGAGAGGAAACCGGAGTACCCGGAGGAAACCCATACAAGCTTGGCATACATGCAAACTCGACACAGAAATGCCCTCGCCAAGCCTGGGACTGGAACCCAGGAGCTTCTTGCTGTAAGGCGAATGTGTTAACCACTGTGCCACCATGCCGCCCCTGGGTAATACAATGATGTGATATTAATATACGATACAATTTTCTAATTAAAACAGCCGATGCCGTGGTTTTATAACTGCACTGCTTACTCATTGTTCTAAGTAACATATATCTTTCCTTAAAGGGTCAAAATATACCCCACACCATATACACATCTTGTAAATGCATACTAACAACATAGAAAATCAAAGTACCGTTGATGCAATGCTCTACCTGTGTATTTAACCTTAGACATGCTGCTTATATTAACCTTTATAGAGAAGTTTGACGTATGGGGAAGGCTTCCGGTGCCTGCGGCAATTTAATCACGCAAGCAATCTGAGCTATTTCTCCATCTCCTTCAGACCATTCAGCATGCGAGTGCATTAGCGACCCGAGCGTTCTCGAGTCAGCAATTCCAGTTTTAACCTCAATCTCACCCTTTTCTGAGAGAAGGAGGGTAACACCAAACAAGCGCTGAAAGGAGTCAATGTCAAATGCATGGGGGGAGTCCATTTAGATGAGGACTCTGAGTCAAATTCGCCGGTGCATAGCGGGTTCACAGACAGCATTTTATTATTCCATTCTGGTATTTAAAGTTAAGAAAACTGCCAATGCAGAGACTTGGATAGGGTCACGGCAAGAAAGCCAGGTTTGCTGTGGAGGGAATCTGTGAATTCGCTACGCCTCATTCTTTTCGGTGAGATCAATCACATTTATAGCGATATTCTCAGGCAGTGAGGACTTGGGCAGGATAATAGCATATGGATATTGTTATTGATATTAAGATAAATTCCAGCATGGAACACCATTCTGTGAGTTTTATGAGCATCATCTTTGTTAAACAAACATTTAATCAGACTTCTGGTAATTTAATTCACCAGATGCAGTTGATCAGCCAAGAACTGCTTGGTACTGAAAACGTTTGCTAGCTTTTATTCCCAAGCTAAGAGAATAGTGTATAATTCCCTGGTATAGGTCCCTGGATTGATAGGATTGTTGCGTGTGGAGTTTGAATAACTTGAAAGCAGGTGGACTTGCTATGCTAAATTGTTCTTAGGTGTGAATAAGGTGTGCACGGTTCTCTGAGATGGCCTGACGTCACATATAGTATATTCATATTTAATATATTTGTATACTAGTATATACTAGTATATAAGTATATTACTGCCCCACCCCTCTAGTGTTCCTGAGATAGGCACAGTATAAATGAATGAAATAAGTGAAACAAGAGATGGGCGATATAGCCTAAAAATAAAATCTCAGATTTTTTCAACCTGCACCTGATTAACGATCCTGGGTTTTTTGTTTTTTGTTTTTTGTTTTTTGTTTTTTTTTTTTAAAGAAAGGTTCAAATAATTTTTAAAGGAAAAATGTTAATACAAAAAAAAAAACAACACATTTCTAAATTGGTTTAGAACTGGGATTGCTGCTCAATAACTACTTACAGCACTTTCTCCTTCAGGATCAATGAAATGTCGAAACAAAAATATATTTGTAATTTGTAAAGAAATAACAAGACATGAACTGCTTTTACAATTTATATTAAAGTGTCTTTATTCATGTATTTGTTTATTTATTTAGCTAGCAAGGAAAGCGTAAGGCATGGCATGGCATGCTTGACATAATGGGGCGGCGCTACTTCAGTAAAATACTTTTGACTTGGTAGCTCATATCTGGAGTCGATTTTATGCAGCATCTAAATAAAGTTATATCTTTGGTGATATGAAATGTCCCTGCATCTCTAATTTCTTTTCACCCAGGGTTCCTTCAGATCGCATGGATCTCTACGTGAGAAGGATGCCACTATTACATTATTATACTCTATCATTACGCTATTATACCCAGCTGAAATAAGTTTGTTGTGCTGCTATCTTTAGTCGTATCAGATTTTAGACAAACCTTACAGCAGACAGTGGTTTGTGCTGTCGGACTTTGCATAAGCGAACCAATTCTAAATTATAGAGGAGACGTTGCCAGTTTTCGAGACGAGATCCTTGTTGACGCATGCACTGCCTTCTTTCTAATGTGCTGGTGTTCAATTGGTGGGGTCAGGTGGGTTTTTTTTCTATTGGAAGGTGGGTACCAGGGGAGAATATCACAGAACAAGCGCAAGGCAGGAAAGAATCCTTGTCAGATATTGAAGGTTAAAAAAAAAACCCCAAAAAATTACATTTATAATAATTAACAAACCGATTTAATCTCCCAGCTTTAAGTGAAAGTATCATTAAACCATATTATATACACTCTGTTATACTGAACTGGCATCTCAGTAGAGATGTATATATGGACACAAGTATCAGAAACCACACAGGTCTGAATTACACTTACCTTTATCAAAGTATACGCAAAATACCTGCCACATGTATCATATGTTTAGAGCTACATGTTCACATAGTGCAATGCCAACATTGATAGTGGGAGCAGTACAGCATCATGTGTCCCAGTATCCACAACTGACTGAAGAAATAAACAGTTAATTTTAAATTGTATACTTGCATTTATTTATGTGCTATTCTAGACCGTTACTGATGGCTAACAGTTTCCTATTACATTTCCTATTAGTGTTTCTATTTTAAAACCTCTCATGCAACATTCAAACCTAGCAAAAGGCCTGTCTTGTTTATCAGCCATCCAGGCTGCTATTAAGTGGATGCTGTTCTAAATAATAAAATGTATTTAAGAAAGTAAGAAAAAAGTGATGTCCTGTTTCAAGTATAGACTTGTCCAGAAGCATGCTTTATGTAACATGTTATGCCTTAGTCATTCAGATTGCTACATTATCTACATCACAGTATAGGCATCTGATGGTGCGTCAGATACCAAGCATATCTTGGCTGATTCATTGCAAAATGTAAATAAGAATACATAGAAACTATACTCGTGCATACTACTTTATCAAGGAAATGTGCGTTGAATACGGTAGTGTGATATTTTTGCAAACTGTCAGCAACGACATGTTTAACCGAACCACTCTTCTGGCAAAACCAATTAAAACCTCAGCTGAGAGCTCCCTGATACCCGTATGAATGGCACGGCTGTTCCATTAAATTCCATCACATATAAACGCGAGAGCTGCTTTCTGTTTGCTTGATTACACACACACTCAGACGAAGGAAGGATGGCTGACACATCCCTCTAGAGAAAAAGTGACCCGATAAATCTAATGCTTGTGTGTGGCATCATTAATCCTGGTCGGTTGGCCATGTGTTACATGTCACTCACCTCCCGCAGCATTTGCAAGTCAAGTGGCGCACTTCAGATTCAGAGTCGACATGCAGGAGGCAGATAGCATCTTCCCAGGGAACAAAATAGCAACAACAACAACAAAAAAATCAACAAAATCACTGCATACCAAACATGAACTGCCGGGACGAGGCCTGCTGAGACGTGAAGCACAATGAACGGCTGCGAACACGGAAATGGAAAAAGATCAAACACACCTGGGCCTGATATCAATATGCTTCCTTGGAATATTTAGGAGGTCTCAAATCACTATAGTCCTCAACCATACCTTGTGCACTTTTAGCACTGCTGGATTCTTAAATCTGATTGGCTCAGAACACATTATGCACCTATCCTATGTTACGCGATACTAAATGTTCATTTACAGGGACATGTATGGCAGATGCTTCACATAATCTCATGCTAATAATATACATATTACAAGAATATTACAGAAAACATATTTATTGACTGCGATGGCCTGGCGAGCTGTCCAGGGTATACTCTGCCCTCGCCCAGAGTCGGCTGAGATGGGCCCCGCGACCTTAAATAGGATTATGTGGTTCAGAAAATGGATGGATGGACATATTTATTGATATGGTGGAGGTTTCTCTAAGAGGACTATAACATTTATAGAAGGAGTCTACTGTTGGTGCTTTGTAACAGACAGTATGTTTTTCCACTATAGGAAAGTCTTCGGGACAGTGGAGTTAATGTGTGGCAGTTTCTAAGAAATGTGTTGTTTGATGGTTTTGTCTTTTTAACTTCAAGAAATAGGGGGAAAAAGTGAGGCTGGTGAAGAAACAACTGATTATGGATTTATATAACATAAAGAGCTGAATAAAAAGAAATAAAACTTTTTTGTGTGTGAATTATTTTCCTAAACAACTTATTCTGTGATTTTTGTAACAGCATATCCTGTGTGTATTCTTTACATATCCACTACTTAATCTCAGTTGATTTCAAAAAAGCATGTGACTTTTCATTTTTAAAAGTGAGACACTTTTATTTGTGTAAAAGGTTTTAGTGTTACTCTGTGATACTTCAGTAAAAAGTGTGTACCGTATGTGTACACATGAATGAACGTTACTGTGCTCTGGACTGCACATACACAAGAGAAAACAGCACAGACACCAGGAGCAGGCTCACCCCTCTCTAACACACACACACACACACACACACACACACACACACACACACACACAGAGTGAGAGAGAGAGAAAGCGAGAGAGAAAGCGAGAGAGAGAGAGAGAGAGAGAGAGAGATGATGTTATCCTGAATATAGGCGGTACGCACTCATTACACAGTTTATTATACCTTTGAGAGCTGCCATAATGATGTGGGAATCCCTTAACAAGGGGCGGAACAGCATTTTCAGTGATCACAATAGTAAAAACCATCAGTGGGCAAATGTTTCCAGATGACAAAGATGAAATAAACCCAAAGTAAATGAGGGATTTTCTGGAAACCTGAAATTTCTTCTGCATATGAGCTCTTTTTTTCGATTTTTACCCATGGCAAAGGCTAAAAATAGAGTAACTGAGAGAAAAAACACACATTTTTTGTATCAGGCTAGAAGGATGTGGTGGATGAGAATTGAAAATAAGCTGATGAACAGAGAGAGAGAGATTGAGAGAAAGCGAGAGAGAGAGAGAGAGAGAGAGAGAGAGAGAGAGAGAGAGAACATGAGTGTGTGTGTAAGAGAGAGATTTATTTATTTTTGATTTATTATTTATTTACCGCATAAATACTGACAATATTTCGAAATACACTTTTCCATAAAAAGGAGTTAAAATGGCATTATATGGCAACGTGACTAGAAACACTTCCAGGCCTAATTACAGCATCTTATCTTTTCCATTATGCTTTATATGATAAGTGTTGGGTATTTAGGAAAGTATTGTGTCATATAGTATATAGCAATTAAATAATATTAAGGCTTTATTTATTTTTTAATACAATTGCTGAAACAGAAGGAGGGTGATGTTTGTTGGTGATATTTTAACTAAGCTTTTTTTATTACAATAAATATTTCAGATTTTATTTTCACACAGCAGTTGAACTCTGGATTACAGTGACTCCTGAATTTTCTCCAATCATGTGTATGTTTTAAGCTCTTATTGTACGAACTTTTTCACAGGGAGAAGTATGGAGGACGATCTACATATTCTACACCATACAATAAATGCGATGCATGTTAACATGGGACATGTTAAAGGTTTTGGCTGAACACAGGAGAACCACCCTAGCTCACGAGCTAAGTATATCTTATTCACCCATTTTACATCTTGTTTTGGTTCTGTGTCTGTTTACAATACCAATAACTATACCAAGGCACATGAACAGAGGAACAAGCTTGCATCTGTGAAATAACTTGACAGTGCAACACCGAGTCGCAAAAAGTGGAAAAATCCGAGATCAAGTATTAAGAAACAGAAGAAAGAATCTGATTTCTAGAGAAATAAAAAAAGATGGCAATGTTTATGACTGACATCACGCCCATTGCAGGGATCATTGGCATACAGGAGTAAGCAAATGGTTTCAGAAAGACACTGTTGCTGATTCCATTTTATTTCCAACAGCTAAAACTGTATTCCATGGTTATTTAATATCCCTGGTAAGTGAAAGGGCCCCATTAATATGTGTCCCATTAAAACTGAAGAAGCCTTTCCGATGAGAGGTGAAACATCATCCATCATCAAACCAAATGTCCAGTTGCTTTCGACTCACACTCAAGACTACCAAGCAGTGTACAGCTGTTATAATGTAAGTGATAACATAAACGGTTTCTTCTACCTTCCACAACATTAAATTTATCTTTAAACAGATAAAATGTATGATGTCATTCACTAATAAAGTAGAAGTAGTAATTGTTGACATAGTGCTGTGGTATAAGAGGAATACAAATTCAGACATTGCTGTAATAAGAATATAATCCACTATAAGATGGGAACAGTGACTTTGGAGCATGACAGATCACATAATTACATTTTATCACCTTAAAATGTCCATCAATTATCTATACCACTTATCCATCAGGTTTACAGATAAGCTGGAAGCAATTCTAGCTCACTTTGGGTGAGAGATAAGGTACACCCTAAACAGGTCAGCAATTTATCGCAGGGCTAACACAGACAGAAACAACCATTCACACTCACATTCACTAATCTGGCCAATTCAAGGTATCCAACTGACCTAAAGTCCATGTGTCATGGACTTTGGGAGGAAGCTGGAACACTTAAAGGAAACCAATACAACACGTAAACTTCACACAGAAAGGACCCATTAGGCCACAAGGTCCAAACCTGGAATGTTGTTGCTGTGAGGTGATACAGCCAACCCTGCACCACTATGCCACCGAATACTAGCTTTCCAATTTTCAAGAGGAAAATTAGGGAAATTTTAGATTATCTGGCAACATCTTTCAGACTAATTACTGCAACTTATCTTTTAAATATATAACTAACATAGTATATACAACTTATTTTAAAAGCAGCATACATAAATTGTGTGATTGTATTGTGTTTTATTTGCTGTTATCATGACCTGAAAATGCAATATTGGTCCATGCCTGGTGTGTGTCCACATGCATATGCACACTGCGTTCCTGTTCACCACACACTCCCGGAAGCGGTGAGGACTGCATGACTTCCTGTCTGATGCTTACTGCTCGATGGGGAGGAGTGAGAGTAGGCACAGGAGCTGACTTCAAAGCTTCCTAGTAGAGGTGTGTGTGTGTGTGTGTGTGTGTGTGTGTGTGTGTGTGTGTGTGCGTTTGTGTGTGTGCGTTTGTGTGTGTATTTATAGACGATAGAAAAGATGGAGCAGAGACCAGAATACAAAAGGGGGTTTTTGCCCTCGCTGCGCTCCTTACAGCCGCACTGGGATGAGAATAAAAATATCCGTCACAAGCAGGCATTCAGTCAGATAAATCGAGAAGAATCTAAACAATAAACAGACCATAAACAAACTAAATAAAGGAGGTTGGCGGTTCATTTGAGACAAAAAAATAAATACTGTAGAAAAGCTTTGTTTGGAAATAAAAAGAGGGAAATTGCCGGGCAGGATTTATAAATATATTTATGGGGAATGATTCTAATGGACTGAATTTAAACTTGTAAAGAATAAAGCACGTAAGGGTGTACTGAAATTATAAGAAATAATTCACAATAGGTGGTGTGATGAAGCAGATATACTGCTACCATCTTGAAGCTGATTATTATCTTATAACAGCATGTTCTCAAATGCTTTTTCCCTTCTAACACAGCATATTATTAACAATTACAACCATTTCAAATTTAGAAATGAAGCCAGGCCTTGAATTTTATCCATTTAAAGTTACATTTAGTGTCGGGGAACCTCCATGAAACCAGCCTCTCGTTTACTTTCTTTTAAAGTCAGTAAGACACAAACAAATGCAACTTATTACTAGGAAACCTTGTATAATATTTGTAAAGCAAACATGATATTGCTCAAGAATTCAATTTCTAATATATTTTTTTAAATATCCACATAGCCTGAGCATTCAAAAGCAGAAAATAATAGTATAACAAAATGTATGAGTCTTCCAGGGAATACTTGTGTTGCCTGTACTGTTTACTTCCAATAGTATTAAGAATCTTAATATTTAGAAGGGAAAAAGGAATTTTGAGGAAAATAAAATAGGAGGTTCACAATAACATTGTTCTGAAGATTCTGTGAAAATTTACAGATGTAGGTAGAGTTGCAAATTAATGATGGCAAACCCCTTGTAGAGTATACAAAAACCCCAAAACTTGATATAATACAAAAACTACAAGGGCACTCATACAGTGCATGGTATGTCCGCCAGGCACAAATGGATGATGGTGACAAATGCATTGATTAACCTGAAAAATCTACGTAGGACTGCAGGATTTTTATACCTTGGCATAGTTATAATGAAATGTCTCCCCCAAATAGGCATCTCATGAACAATTATTCAGACATTTTCACTTTATTAATTTATGTTTTACCATGATTCCATGTACGAATGACCACCAGAATTGCATGGTTTGTTGCTTGTTCCACACCCACACTGTAGAAATAAAATCCACATTATTCATGTAATAAAGTAGGAGGTGCACACTTACATTATGTTTTGAAGATTCTGTGAAGGTTTGGTAAAAAATCCATTTGGGGTAAAACCCCCCACCCCCCAAACCCGCGCCCCCCAAAATATCAGTTCAATAAAAATAAGATTCTGTTAACGTTTGGTTGAAATTTGATGACTGGTTTAGGAGCAGTTGAGGATTACAAGCAGGTGTGACAACGGACATCAATGATGACACCGACGACACGTCACTTCAGCTTCAGTGGCAGACGACACAATTATTAGGGCAGGGCAAAGCTGTACTGCAGTGTGTGTGTGTGTGTGTGTGTGTGTGTGTGTGTGTGTGTGTGTGTGTGTGTGTGTGTCAGGTCATGGCGCTCTCTATGCTTACACACACCTATTTAAAAATGTATGAAACAGTGCCTGTGTGTGTAAAATCCCTTCACATGCTGGCTGAAAGGGATGAACAGGTAGCTGAGGCTCAAAACATCACGGCTAAATCACTGATTCTGTTTAAAAAAATAAATAAATAAAGATTTTGAGCTTCAGTGATTTGCTTCACTTCATGTGTTTAACACTTCCTTCTAATTTGCTCCACTTTTAATCTGGGCTAATCCAGTAACTTAGCTTTGCTCAGGCTGATGATTCTGTTGATGAATAGAGATTAAAAACAGCCGTGCAACTTATTCCCCGCTCATTCATCCACCGTTAATAAGATTATCACCACCACAACAGCAGAATTACAATATAATATATAGATTCCGGCATGGCTTAAAAGCAGAGTTCCCCAAATGAACTTTTTTTCCATTCAAAAGTCATCATTGTACCAATTTTTTTAAAGTATAAGCCATATTTTTCAGAAAATTTGAAGCACTGGAATACGCCTTGTTTGACAGAAATACTCTATGTCTGTGGGACTCAACAAGTGGAGTCTGGTCTGAATGCTGGCCAAGACATAAATCTGACCTAAAGAGAAGACCTAAATATCATCTAGGTGGCTTTTAATAACAGACAGTAAAAGATTCTGCACTGGTTTTGTTTGTTTAAAAGGTTGTGCGCGCTTTACCTTTCCTCATTCCACCTCAGTTGCATGTTCACATTTCCTCATCTATCAGGTCCAATCACAGCAGGTGTAACAGCATCTCTATGACAACAGTACCGCCACAGGCAATTTATCAACCAGTCAATTTTCATTGGTGTTAGCAAGCTAGTATGTGGAGGTAAGCATTCATGCAGAAAGAGTAAAAATGGCAGTTCATAATTGTCCAGTACTAAGAAGAAAAACTTTATTACTGAGTGGACTGAGAAATATTCTGAGTTCATATTCCACAAGGCAAAGAAGCACAAAACCACCATGTAATGTGTGTAATTCATAATGAGATGGTGTCCACTGTAATCAGTGGCAGCACAGTTCTGTACTTGGTGGGACATGACTGACGTGCCTTTCTCTGGTCTTCTGAAAATTTGGTAAGTGGACCTTTAGTACCCCTGCTCTATGCTATTGATATAAGGATTCTGTGATCAGCATTTTTACAGTCCCTGCAGGAATTTACTAGACACCATTGCATCTATTCACTCAAATTAATCCAAACCTGCCAATTTAATCCATTCACTGCAACGTTTCTGCAAATCTGGTCAATCATTGTATTACACTGGCAATCACAAAAAAAAAAACCCCACCAAAATTTCACCAATCACAGCAGTCTCCTGCATAAACCTTGAGCCATACTACATCACCAAACACCACTTCATTGTTTACATTTTTCAGAATATCGAGATGCGAGCATGTGAACTATTTTTGCAATTTTCACATAATCCCACAATTTCACTGCAAAAAATGCCTAAAAACATTGCAACATGCATAAATTTTTTTTTTTAATCTGCCGCAAACTATGGACCACAACAATCAGAAAAAAGCTAGCGAAATCTTATAGGGACTGTTTTTAGCAGTTAAACAGTGTCTTCTCTTCCGAAGAAAACATTTAAGTCATTAATTTCTCGGGAAAGAAGGATTTAACCATATGAGATGATTTAAAACACAATAGAAGCAAGAGATTTCACACTTTGTCCTGTTAAATTTTTTACACAGCATTCGTCTGGTTTGCGGGTACCAGAGATTGACACACGAACCCAGTGCAAGTGAGCCTATGGTGCCATACACACATGGAGCCAATGGCTGTACACATATGGCCAGATGGTCATAAAATGATGATGGTTATGAAAATCAGGTTGATGTTTACCATATTCTCTAAACGCATGGAAATCTCCGCTGTTAGTTTTCCTTTTATATTAAATAAGTTATATCTAATATATCCCCATTGAATTGCCAGTGTATCTGTTATTTGATTAGATTTTTCTATACTGTATTAATCCTGCAAGGGAAATTACTGCCTCTGCATTTAACCCATCCAAAGTGAGCACACATACGTAAACAGTGAGCACACTCGGAACAGTGGGCTGCCACACACATTGGGGGTGCCTGGAGAGCAGTTGGGGGTAGGTGCCTTGCTTAAGGGCACTTCAGCCATGAATGTGGAAGAAGGGAAGGTGCAACTCACTCCCCCACCGCCACACATTTTTCCTGCCCGTTTCGGGAATCGAACCAGCAACATTTCGGTCCCAAAGCCGCTTCTCTAACCGTTAGGCTACAGCTGTATTTCCTTTTGAAACAGGGAGTGATGAGAACACTGGCTTTAAAGCAGGCAAGATACTAGACGACAAGATCCTAACAAAGAGAAACACGCAAAATGATGCACAGGTCACGCAAATCTATTTATCTATTTACACTTTCGTTTAAAAAATAATAATAAAAAATCTGCATATTTCCTACACGCAACGTGCCTCTTGCCATCTCACACACGTATTATAAAAATATAATATTATTTC
>JBCNYH010000002.1:24790742-24803699 GCA_039654325.1 Tandanus tandanus
GTGTGTGTGTGTGTGTGTGTGTGTGTGTGTGTGTGTGTGTGTGTGTGTGTGTGTGTGTGTGTGTGTGTGTATCTTCATGGGGTCCTCATTACAATAGTAGGTCATCTTATCAATCTTCAACACTTTGGGCACAAAACGTTCTTTTAGGTTAGGAGTAGGAACAACTTGCTTGAAATAAGGTATGCCATGAAAATACCCCCACAATGAGGGTAATAGAAGACTCTGTGTGTGTGTGTGTGTGTGTGTGTGTGTGTGTGTGTGTGTGTGTGTGTGTGTGTGTGTGTGTGCTCATGATGAAGCACGACCACATAGGTCCCAGAGCACTTCACCATTAAGCATCATTTGAGCCACTCGACTGAAGCCTCTCCTGGCGTTGGTTTTTTATTTAGCGTGCTGTGCCTGGTGCTGCTTTTAGAAGCTCTATAATTAAGAGGAGAGAGGGGAGACCAGGCACTGACGGAAAAGTGATAACAGGAAGGACATCAATACAAATGTCGTCTCCTCCTGGAACGTTTTATTCAGACTGCAGTTACATTCAGGTTGACTTTATTTATATGTATTAGTGAGATACTAATAATGAACTAAACAATAACTATAACACACACACACAGGCAGCTAATAATAGCTTTTCTACAACAGTGCTGTTGAATTCTCAATTTTAAATGGTCAGGCATTCAACATTTCTTTATTATACGGCTCACCTAAATACTCAATTTTGATTGCAGCATTCAGCGGTCTCTTATTTCTTTATATTCCATTATACGGCCTTTGCATCAGAGTCCTAATTATCCTGTCTGTGTTTATTTTGCTGTAGTGACTGGCTCGCTGTACATTATTCCAAGACAGCTCTAACAGCAGCTCTGGGTGCAAACATCACAGGCTTATATTAACACGCATGTTCTATGTTATCGTTTCTATAGCAACACCTCAATAATGGTCTACATCATATAAGCCAGATAAGAATTTTTTTTAAAAAAATGCATTGTTATTTAATAATGAAAAACTTTGTTACTGTGAAGTTTTCTGTAAGAAGATACAGTATAATATAGTGTATTATATAATCATTTTGGAAACCATCCCCAGTGTCAATGCTTTGCAACAGTAACTTTTCTGCCAAACAAAAATCTTCATGAGGGAGTACTGCACAATGTGTTAAGGTGAGGGAACATTATAATGTAAACATTATAACAAACATATGATATTTACAACAGAAATAAAAGCAGGGACTAATTTATCTTGTTGTACAACAATGTTGGGCTTTGATGAAAAAAAAATTTAATATTTGTGAAGTAAAATAAGGAATGAAACACATAATGACATGCTAATTTAGAAAATAATCAATGACAGGGTGTTACTGTTAGCACACTTTAGTTTATAATGTTCCTATAACAGATTTAAATCCAAGTGTTTTATGCCTGATGTTTACTGTGGTATGAATGACAGGGGTAGTGTATTATCCTGAAAATTGCTGTATATTTTAGAACTGATTTATAATTCCCATTAAAAACTTTTACCGCTCCACCATCGAGCGCCTCCTGACCTACTACTGTAGAGTATGGTTCAGCAGCTGTACTGCAGAGGACAGGAAGGCCCTGCAGCGTGTGGTGAGGACGGCAAAGTGGGTAATTGGAATTACACTACCCACCCCTCAGTGACATTTACACTGGCAGACTTCAGAGGAGAGTCAGTGGAATTATCAGAGACCCCACACACCCAGGACACCCCCTTTTCTCCCCTCTCCCCTCCGGAAAAACGTACAGGACAATAAAAACAGAACAAACTAACAGAACAAAGAACAGTTTTTACCCACAAGCTGTTAAACATGCAACCCCACCACCACCACCGTCACACACACTGACTGAATAAGTATCATTCAGACCATCTTCCTGGACAGTGCAATATTACTCTTCTCAGTGCAATACTCAGCAGGTCTCGAACGTCATACTACATTACAGCACCATGCATCTTATGAATAAAAAGCTCTAGCTCTTGTGTATACCATGCACCTTTGACATATCATGCACCCTTCTGTGTATGTGTGTATATGTGTGTATATGTGGATAGTTGTATATGTGTGAATATGTGGATAAATGTATATGTGTTTGCATATACAGGATATATGTATATGTGTCTATATGTGTACATGTAGCTATGTGTGTATATGTGTATGTAGGTATATGCACATATATAGCTTAGTGTAATTCCTCAGTTGTCTTTTGTGTACTTTTTTTATAATTGCTGCCAAACAGAGAGATGCTAAACTGATTTTCATTGTTCATGCAACAGTTGACAATAAAGATCTCTCTCTCTCTCTCTCTCTCTCTGTTAACGCCTCATATAAATCATATTCTGGGTATGTTTTATTGGGTTGCAATGGAATTTATTTATATTTCTCATAAAACTAAAAAAAGATTTAAAATGTATTTATTTTTTATTAAATAATGCACAGTGAAGGGAAGAAATGCAACTAAATTTGAATTTATAAATTTGGTTGCTATAACCAAGATTATACAATAAAAGATTTTGGGTTTTTTTTTCCAACCACACTTCCAAGTCCCCAGATAGAGGCTTACCTGCAATTTTGAAGATTTCCAGGTAATTCCAGTTAATTCAAATATATTCCCTTTAATCCCCATAAAAACTTTCCAACTTTGAAAATTCCCAGAATTCCACCACCCTAATGTTCTATGAATCATTATTATATTCTTACATACACACTGCACTGACACAAACGGCAAATGAGAAAAAGCACCCTGTACCACACCCAAGTGCACACCCAAACTTTGCTTCCAACACTGATGTAAAAACACACAGAACTCCCGAGCAACATAGAGGTAAGAAAGCAAACCATTCAAGAAGATATGACATTAAAAAACACACAGAACAAAAGAACTGAAATTCTGAACTGATGAAAGCTTTGAGACCGCAGTGTCACTGTGAACGTCCTCCCCCTCTCTCTTCTTACACTCTAGTGCAGCCTGTGATTAATTCAGGCTTAGTGAAGCGCGGGCACACGTGTGCCTCATCTTCACTTGCTTTCATTCTTATGCAAGTTTACGTGTGCATGTGCCTGTGTATCTGTAGAAGCATCACGCATATGAGTGCACCTGGTACACCGGAGAAATCAATATCAGGATGACATCATCATTCAAAGAAAAATACAAAGCAAGGACAACTAACCACTTACTTCAGGTGAGTGTGTGTGTGTGTCTGTGTGTGAATCTTGAAGTTTGATCTTGCTGCCTTGTGAAAAATGGTTTCGAAGTGCCTGTCTGAGGAAATCTCCATCATCATTAGGACTTTGTGAAACCTCCTTCGAAAGCCAAATCCCTGAAGTTCATGGCGCACTCAACCATGTAGTCCTCTCTGATAGTCAGCATTAATGATTAAAAATCACTGCTCATAGACACAGAGTCAAGAATATGAAGAATAGAGCTGTGTTCCTAACAGTGATGCACTTGCCAAGTTAGCCAGAATGGAGAATACTCTTGTCAGAGTTTGAGATGTACTGAGGACTTGGAGCGAGTAAAGGCTTAAGTACACTTCAGCGGGCACAAATGTATGCCTGGATGTCTCCAAAGTCGACTTAATTTTCTGCTGAGCGCGTGCAACTACAACTTTATTGTAATAACCACCTGACCTACCAGCAGCGGCAGGAGCATGGTCTGAAAAACAAGACAATCCCCTGAAGAAGAAGATAAAGACAAGAACACTAAAAGCATGCATGCAAAATGTAGTTTTGCACCATGGCAACCTTGAAGAAGAGCTTCCTTAATCTTTAATGCTGATATTACAAGAACAACGAAATAAAAACTTTGCGGCAACTGCAGCTACTCCCACCTTGTGGGCAACATATTCCTGCACGCTCTGTTTTGCGCAAGTGCAGCCAAAATGCATTGTCTGCTCAAACAAAATTTGGGTGCCGTATTGACAGATTGTGTAAAAGATTACATTTGCATTATGCACATGTGCACCTCATATACTATTTGAAATTTTATTTAAAGCGTCTGAAAGCCACACCCATAAATTCTAGTGCAGCTAATTAACCGTGCTTTCATATGGCATTTAATTAGTCTCAAAAGACATGCATGTATATGCACGTGATACGAGCACACAAACCAGTGTCCATGAGCAGAAAACCATCCTCACAAGGGAGTACTTCGACTGCGTGTCAGCTTACATCCCATGCGCGTGTATGTGCAGATTTAAATCAGAGAGAAAACTGCGAGAGGAAATGAAGATATAGTACATGTATGAGAAAGCATGAGTCACTGCATGAGAGAGAGACAGTTAAGTGTGCAAGACAGGCTGAGTCATTCCGTGAATGCTGAACCCGAAGTCTTCAAAAAAATTCTTGACTTCCAAAACTTTGATATTTAAAAACTTGCCATGACTTTCCGAGGCTCGGAACACGTTATTTCTAAATTCCAGGACTTTTACAGGATTTTGATTGAGCGAACCCTGTGTGGAGGTTTGCCTGCTCTGGGTTACTGCAACAGAGCAATATGATGGCTCCAAGAAAATGGACACGCTCCCTAGGTAGATATAAAGAGCTTATTCTAAGCTTATAGAAACACAGTTATTTGTAGTCACAGGTTTATACGCTAAGAAAAACATACTTTTGAATAATATATTCCATACCGTATTCCATTTATGCTAATACATCCCCCTAAATCCTACATAGCGGACCTTTAAGATAATCAAACCTTTCCGTGTAGTCCGGAGCGCCTATTAAGCAATAACAATCTTTTTCATTATTAAAAAAATTCTGAGACTAAAATATCAAACATTGATTTTGAGAAGAAGAAACTCACTTCATATGCACATTCTAAGGTCACAGAATTGTATCACGTGATCCACAGGATCTAGCTAGGGGCAAAATAACTCCCACTTAAAAAAAAAAAAACGCTCTTAACCGTGTCAACCGCACCTCAAGAACACACCAGCTTTTGACCTTACCTTCCTGGAGCAGTGCTACAAAATCCAAGAACTGCATCATGCGTCCTTCTTCCTACTCAATGCTTTAAGATTCAGATATACTAAACAGTTACAAAACGAGAAAACCACACCATCATTGTGATAGATCTTGTTCTGTCTCTTCTAAGTTTAAAGCTGCTTTTTGTTAATGATGTGCACACAACATGGGCGTAGGATGATTTACAGTGGCACTTTTTTGGCACTCTGATCCGGCTCTTTTGCTTAAAAACGACTTCTTGTTCTCATATGTATGTGTGCTGCTTTAAACAGTCATATATCTTCATATAAGTCAGTGACAAAATGGCCAAACTCAAAAAACACATCTCAAACGACACAGCCCTCTGCACACATGCAGACATGACTTTGAGCATTGTGGACGCCGATTAATCAGGCCATCTTTATCTTTATGCTAACGCCATGCTCATCACCTCAATCTCCCTGCTGGCTCCCCACACACACAGCTTGTACCTCTAGCATTCATTCGGCTCTTGTGCCAGATGGATAGCTTTTTTCCAAGTTTCTTTTCAGCTTGTGAGGAGACCTCACATGCTGCTCATGACGACGATCCTCCTCTGTCCATTTTTGCTGACATTCTCACTCTTGCTATCAAATCACAGTAACATTCCGCCGGGATTGGGCAGCACAATGGAGCTTCCACTCGCCTGGGCAGCTAACTAAAATGATCATGCTTTTCCACCCCTGGAGGGTACAAACACAATCTACTACATCGAAAATATTAACTGGGGAGAATAAGGACTATGGATACCCATCTTCCTTTCCCCACAACAGTTTATTTACATTCAGATAGTTACAATAATGAATCGGTTACAAGTGTTGACGATACAAATTAAGAGTGAAAGACACCTGTAATAACCATAAGGGCTGATCGAGACAGGTGGCCACAAAGGTAGTACCTAGTTTCCTAGCTAGCGAAATTAAAATATGAAAGCCTAGTTAATTAGGTTTTCAGAAGACTTCATGGGGCTGGACCTTACACTGAAGCTCCGATGGTCTGCCCTCTGTTCTGGTCATGATACCATAATCCTAACAGATAGCTGGCTTCTTAAAATGTACCTTTCTCCCATATGATTCAAAAGGGCTGATATGCTTTGAGAAAGTGCAGCAGGAGCTGATCAGGAAAAGCAGAAAGGTGTCGTTAGGATTTGTAAGTGGGGATTTATTGAGGAGGAGCGGCTGGCTCATCCCCTACAAATCCCCACTTTTGTAACAAAAGCCAAACGCAGCTTCACGCCTCACTTCCTATCTTCCCCCATTACCAAAGCACAAAATAAATAAATAAATAAATAAATAAAGGAAAAGAACTGCTGGAGGCAGATGAAAAACAAAACCCGTTCTTTCAGAGTAAATCGATAAGTAAGGCGCGCCTGTCACCCTCTTCGCCACGCCAAATCTTACGGGTTGCTGTGCTGCCGCTTTTCCCTGACGCGCCATCACTTTTAATCGGGATTATCTCCGCTGACACCGAGGGTTCATTTGTTTATTCAGATGCTTTTCACTTTTTCCAATTAAACTGAACTGCACTGGAGAGTCTGAGGCACTTTTCAAGTAAAAAAGAGATGGGGAGAAAAACGAGACCGTAGGCTGTGTTATAAAGGGGGTGGTGGCTGAGTCTGGACATGTTAATGGCAGACAAAGCAGGCAGCAGTTGAGCTTTTTTTTTTTCCCTGTGGTTTATCACACACCCATCTGAGCATCAGAGCATGAAGTGAATCAACACGGATGACGTTCTGTGTGTAATTTATAAAAAAAAAAATCCCTTTAATAAGCTTGATTAAGGATATCTGCAATACCAAAGCTGCTGGCTTATGACGGTTTCAGACTGTATACAGTTACGTAATGAATACTCTTTATGTATGAGTTATGAGAAATAAAACAAAAGACACAGAGGCACAAAACTTGCTCACATAATATCTTACCTCACAGCTGATCAGAGTCGCTGTTGAATCCTGGTTCAGGCGTTAAGAATGTTTCATGGTTGGAGACTGAACAATTTCGGGTGCCTATTAATATTGGTGCTTGTGACAGTGAAGGCCATTCCAATAAAATATAGTTATATAATTTCGGGAATAAGCCCACTGATTCTTTAAAAGCATCATTCAAAATGCTAATTACCTACACATTTCCAGGTAAAGCATACATACTAAAAAAACAAAGCACGACCTCTTGAGGCTCCTACCCCAGCAACAAGCAAACGTACAGCCGGGTGGTACTTATATTTCTGAGAAAGAAAGGGAGCCATGATTTCCACTGATTCCTAAAACTAGGCCTGTATTAATAAGAGAGATTTCCAGCAGCGCTTAATCACGCTGTGACAATCATGCTAGTTAGAGGCTGCCGAGCTCACTGCTTCTCCAACCAAATCTTTTTGTCATTCCTAATTAAGCAAACACTGCTTTCATTAACAGGCACATATTTGGTCTAATGTTTAACCCTATCTTGATTTGATGGATGTTCAGCTGCACTCCCTCCCCTCCCACCTCCAGCAGGCTCCCAGAGGCCATGTTTTCTTACTTGCATTACAAACAATTACACACATCTCTCTGGTTCCCCATTGGTTCCACAGTTCCATCACCCCCACACCGTCAGCTGGAGGCCACACCCTCTCCCAACAGATGTCCTCAGATTTGAGTGAAATGACAACAAAAGCTCCTGAAAAAAAGCCTCCCGGCCTAGCCAGCATGCCCCCACCCCCAAGGTCTCGTACAAAAGCCAGAGGATTAGCCTCTTTTAGCACATGAAAAAGCCACCCCCCTTACCACCTCCACTCCTTCAGATTCACATTTGGCACCGATGGAGTGACTGTACCCTTCTTTCTCCTCCTCAATCATCCCAAACAAAGCCCTGTTGCCCCCAGGCTTGCATCCAAGCCAACCAATGCAACGGCAGCTTTAGCAAGCTTAGTCCAGCTCAAATCGTCTCCCTATTAATGCCCTCGGCTTAAAACAACACTGTTAAAGTTTATGTGACACAGAAGGAGGGACCGACAAGCCATGAATATTTCACAAAAAACAATATTACTATTATTATTAAACTGATTGGTGCACTTGTTATTCTTATAGTTCACCAGTTGCCATCATTAATAATTCTTCATAATTGCTACTTTATCTTTCAAAAGACTTAATTTGTCAGTCATTTACTCTTTAAATCTGGCAATAAGACACCCTGTAGTTGATGCACCACTCCAACTAGCCATGAAGATCAACTCACAAGCTCTGGGATTCCAACTGCATGTCCACATGGGATATAAACCATCCGCTCACATCCCAAGTGGAGAATAAATGGGCCAATCACATATGGCCCCCATGACCTCCAGCTGTGAAGAATGAACTTGCTCTGAGAAGCTCCCGAGCTTCATAACTCAGGCTACAGTGAGTTTATGACAGGCCTGCATTGTCTGAACCCTCCATCAGCTCAGACGTGCCAGCTGGCCATCAGGTTTAAAATGCTAAACGTTGGCCAAGTAGAAAAAAATCACACGTGCACAGAACAACCTGCTCCCTAGTCCCTGACATGTGTTAATCAGGAGACACCATGGAATAGCACGGGTGTAAAAATGGTGTCATGGGTGGGAGGGGGGTGGGGTGGAAGGTACGCGAGGATCTACTGGATCAAGACCATCGAAACCGTCAAGCATAGCTGTCTGAAATTCTCAGTTTAATCCGAGACCCTTTCGCTTTGTGGAGGTGAATGCTACGTCACAGCTTTATCAGCTGGCCTCAGGACTGGTCTACATCAGCCAGTCACTCCACATCCACACACAGGCTAGCGGGAAAAAGGAGGATGATATTAAACTAGTGGGATCAATCCTTTCGTCTGCGACGACTCCTGTAGATCTGCTCCTTATCTTTTCAGAGCTGCTAACCTGCTGTTTCTTCTGTACAAGAGGCCAGCGAATAAATACAATTTCTGTTTGCTTCTCAGAGATTTTGTCCTGTCTCTTTTTCAACATGACCTGTTTCAGGAGATAGCAGGCTATTAGATCATCTTTTGTTCACAGATGTTAACACAGACACCTTTCCTAACAGCAGCGCCCTGACCATTTGCCTGCAGCAATAAAATTAAAGGTTAACCAGCTCTGATCCAGAAAACAGCATGCTTTACTCCTTATTCTTTATCCCTCCAGCCTGTTGTTGATTATTTTATCAAAAGCAGCACACCCTGATGTGTTTTATTCAGGTGCGTTTACCAAGACATCCTCAAAACCAAACAAGATGCTAAAGATATTTCGAAGAAGTCTTGCGTGCAGTGTCGCCTGAACGATGGTCACATGGACTGTCAGAACATGCACGTGATAGCGCATAAACTTCGCATATGAATGCACTGCATTCAATTTTATCAGCACTGTAATACAAAGCAGCAGATTTCAGATACTTGTATGATGGAATGGAGAACAATTTAGAACAAGTTCATGATAACTACACCCGACTGAACATTCGTCGTTGGATATGTAATGCAGTTATCCAGCCCAAATGGACACAAGCAAATGGAAGTCGTAGATCCATTAGCTCAGCAGGCTGCAGGAGGAGGAGGAGGAGGGCCAATTTCAAAAACACAGTGCTTGTTCCTTTATTACTGCCAGACAAATTGCACCCACCCAGCTCTGAAGAGCACCGATTTAGCACTCAGGACAAATTAAGAGGAATAAACACAATTAGCTGGTAGCGCAGACGCACTTGCATACATGCCTCTCTCCTTCTGCCACTCTACATCGCTCACTTATTTCCCCTTTCCTTCTTGCTGTGTGTTGGTGTTACATGGCGCTTTGGTGCAGCTGCCATTAATGCTTCTGCCACTCAAGACAAACGTTGGTAATTGCAGATCTCTCACTGTTACACAAAGAACACTCATTTTATCCATGAATGCAAGTGAGCTGGCACACCGCCTTCTTAGGATAACCACTCTAAAGGGTTTGAGTCTTTTCAGCCCCAGTAATTGTTTGTTTTGATCATACAGCGTGTTTCCCTTCATTACTGTTTCCATGCGCTACGCCCGACCAAAGCTGGTCCTATTTGAATTAGGTGCATTGACTGCAGGCTACAGGCCATTCTGCTGGCCTCCTGACACAAAAACACCTCTTCTTCTTGATTAACATAATTAGCTGATGTCCATCAGTGGAGTACAGTAGGTAGATTATTAGACATATATCACCGTCACTAAGGTAAGCGAGTAAATTAAAGGCATGATGTAATCAAAGCATGTTGGAAACAAATTTGTCATAAAAGAATATAACCAGAAAATATTCCATATGCATATCAGCACGTCTATTACCGCTGTGTCAGCAGAAACACTGATGTCGGCACATCCCAAATACTCTCATACCAACTGCCTTTTTTTAATTAATCCTTCACTCATTCTAGGAAGCAACAAGTAACTAACTAACTAACTAAATAAAGAAATTAATTCACTCATTAAAAATAAGTAACAAAATGTAAATAAGGCTAAAGCAAGCTGCTGTAGATGAGCATAAACTAAAACATAAACTAATCAGGTGTGAAGTTGGTTGATTTACTTTCTTGGCTTTGTACGAGTTTCACTGGCAGATTAGCATAGCTAACCGCACCTCATAAAATCTCCATACACATTCATTATATATAATATATTGCAGGAAAAAAGTTTCTTCCATTTTTAAAAAATGAAAGGTCTCCTGTAGCCCTGTTGCTTGCTAATGTGGATGTGGGCTAAAACAGAATAAAAACACACTAAATCAACAATGTGAGGGGGTAGTATTCATAACACAGTAATTACTCTTATCAAACTGCACAACCAAATAAGACACCTCCTAAAGTGCTTTGAGTGAAATTATTGTTCCCGGGAATTAATAAAGAAAAACAAACCAACAAATTAATAACAATGCATGTTTTGTTTCTCAGAAAACAGAATCTGGCCCTGGAAATTAAAATGAAGCAAGCTTCGCATTAATAATTTCCCCCTAGTCTAAATAAAAATTTCATATTTAGTAGAAAATTCAACTGTGATTTAGGCTTTCTTTTTTAGTGTGGATTATGAGGATTCAGTTTTAATCCATCCAGTTCATTCAACATCCTTCAGCTGGGGTCAGGGATCAGCTGTGATTAACTTTTTACAATTATCAGTTACAGGGTAGGCAATTCCATATTGCTTTTTTCTAAGCTAGTATCATAATTGTAATTGAAAAGATTCATATGTGACATATGACAAATAAATGTACTAGGCTGGTAAAAGCTTTTTGAGACACATTTTACTTAGTAAAGTTAGTAAAGTCAGTATTTTTAATAGTATGGTGGCCAAAGTCTTTTCGTTTAAAGGAGCTGTGTCATGATTTTGCCCAAATTTAGTTGGCAAAAATATTCCATGAACGTCCAAAATACTTATCTATATTTGTTAAATAGCCAATCGGCTTGTAAATCAAAAGGAGTCAAGAGTTTGGGAGATCAATATGGAGTCGATGAAAATGGTACACAACATGGACTTTTTGAGCTGAACAATTTTCAAAGACTGAGAGCACATTGCAAAGCCCTAACAAACAAAAAGGAATTAAACCCAAACTTAATAAAAGCGTCTGTAAATCATTAATGACTGTTTATATTGGAACACACTGTTTCATTAACCTTTTTTTTTCATGTTCGGTAAAAAAACCAACAACTAATAACACAGCACATATGGGAGCAACAGTGTAATGCAAAAAGTAGTGAAGAGTCATGTGATCACCCCGTGTTTTCATCAGCAATTCGAGACTAATTTGCATAGCAATACAAGCTGTGGTATTCTTTTCCTTCATATATACAAGCACACGTCTGTGTGATGTATGTGAATATGATTTAAAGCGAGTATGATTTGTATTTTTGTGCCTAGTATAAGCTCACTAGTTTAAATCTGATTTGTTAGTTTGATATCTGAATACTGTTATTATTGCCATTAACTTGCCTTAAATGAACTAGTGGAATCAGATCCTATTCTCGCGGTCTCGCACTCTCATGAAAGTGAAACAGCAGCCTTTTCAAACTGGCTAATGAAAACTATTAAAAGGATTTGAGCAGATTTTGCATATTCTCTCCGTGCTTGCATGGGTTTTCTCTGGGTACTCCAGTTTTCTCCAACAATACAAAAGACATGCACATTAGGATAAACGGCTGTTCCAGTTGCCCCTTGGTGTGGATGTGCGTGTGAATGGTTGTATGTGTGCTGGCCCTGCGATGGCCAGCGAGCTGTTCAGGGTGTACTCTGCCTTCACCCAGTGTAGGCTGAGATAGGCTCCAGCCTCCTGGCGACCCTCATAAATTTAATCGGTTCAGCAAGTGAATGAGAGTAAAAAAATTAGCTGGTTCAAAGAAATACGTTCCCTATACTAACATAGTACACAGTTCAAATTCACAGCGTTCACACACTAGGAGAAAGTGCATACTGTTCAGTGTGAGAGCGTACGTGCTTGTGGGTCGCCATGGAAACCAGCGAGCGCGCGACCGTTGCCAGTGTGCTATTTAAATCCACTATATAGTAAGCAAGTGAGGTATTTTTAGACATTGTGCTTTTTTTCATTACTATTCTACTTTCGGGGGAATTATAGGATGTGGTAGTTAAAGTAACATGCTGGTGTTGTTTAAAAGGGGTGCAGTTTTCTACCAAAGATCAGAAAACATGAATAAGTCTAACTATAAATAAATAATAATAAAGATAACGCTTTAAAAATGGAATGTGAGGGTTAATATAATATAAGCTATATATGAGTGAATATAACATGATTAAATATTAAGAGTCAGTTTCAAAAAAGCCTAGAGGTTTATAAAAAAAACAAAACAGACCTGTATGCTAAATAATTACTATATGAATTAGCATTACTGCAGGTTAATAAATACATGAATTAGCATTACTCCAGGTTAATAAATATATGAATTAGCATTACTCCAGGTTAATAAATACATGAATTAGCATTACTCCAGGTTAATAAATATATGAATTAGCATTACTCCAGGTTAATAAATA
>JBCNYH010000002.1:24818981-24833262 GCA_039654325.1 Tandanus tandanus
ACACACACACACACACACACACACACACACACACACACACACACACACACACACACAGACACACACACACACACACATACACCTAAAATATTCTTTTTTATTAATTAAAGAGCAATATGCTGTATTCTTCTTCTTCTTCTCCTTCTTCTTCTTCTTCTTCCTCTTCTTCTTCTTATTGTTTTATTATAATTATTTATTTGTTTGATTTTTGTTTGGTTGACCAGTTATACACTGCCCAGCTCAAAAAAATTCTCACAATCTAATAATTTATTTGTACTGCCTTTAGCCTTGAATACTACTGGCATTTGCATTGTGGCTTCATTTGGTCACATCGTGGCTCAGCAACATTATTTGTCAATATAATGAAGTAACATTGACAATGTAAATGACCAGGTTTACATCAATGTATATTTTCTTCCTTGATGGCACAGATATAAAACCGGGGCTTAACTGAACTGAATATAATTGTGGCACAACTGAACCTGCCCCACAAAGTCATGACCTGAACCCTATTGAAAGTCTTTGGGATTTGCTGGAGAAGACTTTATGGAGTGGTTAGATTTTCCTAACATTAATTCAAGATGTTGATGAAAAATGAACCCAAATCTGGATAGAAATAAATGTGATGTTGCTTGTAGAAACAACGCCATGGTGACTATGCACTGTAATTACGGCTAAAGGCAGTCCAACAAAATATTAAAGTATTAAATTACAGGAATACTTTTTAATTTTTTTGGCCAGACATTGCACTACAATATATTGGAAAACCCATGAAACAAATTCTGTTTACCCTTTATAAAGCTATTTGTACCCGGATGTATTGAAATTTGCATACATTTGTGAAAATCTCAATTTCACTCCAAGAGGTGAACATACATAAACAAATAAATAATAATAATAATAATAAAAAAACAGTGCCTGACTTTCATTAATACACAATGATAGAAATTTGTTTGACATATTTTTGACAAAACTGTATCTGATTCTGAGAATTGATTCAATGTGCTGCTGAACTCAGATGATCATTATAAAAAGCTCCATACATGAATACACACCTCAACCACCAGTAATATATGCCCTCTTCCCGTCTCACACTGTTTGTGATTATAGCGAAGCCCCATGGCTCCCACAATAGAGAGACTAATCTAAACAAGGACTGGGTGATTTGGTGGAAGAAAAGAAATCGCCCACGCTGCACTTTGGCCTCAACTGGCTTTAACAGGGCTGGGCACGCTGAAACTCCAGCATTCATTTAACTGCGAACCACATGCATCACCTGATTATTAACAGAACTCATGTATCTCAAAAACTACAGTTGTTATTTATTGCCATTGATTTCTGTGCATCAATGACCCAAACTTACCCCCCCCAAAAAAAATACAATCTCGTTGTAACATGTTTACTGTTATGTATTATGCCTTATCTACAATTATCGTCAATATATTTTTAAAAATAATGAATATAACTTATTGATTCGGGAATATTGAGATGTTCTAAACAAGTAGATATCACATGTATTGAGAAGGAGGCTCCACATGTAAAAATCATTTTAGGGCAGTGTTTGCCCATACACTCTCAGAAACAATGATACAAAACTCAGGAAGTGCACTGAAACAGATGCCGAAATGAGTAGCCTACGTAATCGCAATCTACGGGGGTTGTCATGGAACATTTTATTTAGCTCTCTTTGTGTTGGTTGCTGCTTTGTGTTGCTACCAATTAACTATTTGTAATGGTTTGAATGTTAATGGTTTTCTTTTTTATTGTTTAAATGATATCTTCAATAGGAAGTACTAGAATGGCAAACCTAAGCAAGCAGAGTATCAGGGAGCCACAAGGGGGGTTTAAAAAAGATTTAAAAAATACTTTTTAAATGACATAAAGATGTTTTATCAGGTTATTTGTACTTTACCTGAGCTCATTATTCAGGTAGGGCGTAGTGGTTAGCATGTCCGACTCCCATAAAGTACGTCCTGGGTTCGAGTCCCATACTTGAGCGTTTCTAGCTGGATTTTGCATGTTCTCCCAGTGCTTGTGTGGGTTTTCTCTGGGTACTTCAGTTTCCTCCTTATTAGGCTAATTGGCCTCCAAATTGCCCCTAGGTGTGAGTGTGGATGGCTGTGTGTGTGTGCTGGCCCTGCAGTTATCTGGTAAGCTCTTTAGGATGTACCCTGCCCAGTGTTGGATGAGATAGACTCCAGCCCACCTGTGACCCTAGTAGGATTAAGGTTCGGCAAATGGGTGAGTGATGATTATTCAGGTAAAAATAATGTGCGCTAATGTGCTTAAATCTGCACAGTTTGAAATCCCACAATTCAACCCACCGTGTGATACTTTTACTATGGCTAAATGAGGTTTGCTTGGAATTTCACGCTTGAGAACATTCACTTATGTTCATTCATCAATATCTTTTTTTTTATTATTAATTAATTAATGAATTAATTTTTTAAAAAATATGAGCAAATTATAGTGGCACCATAGCTCAGTGTTTAGTGCTGTCACCTCACAGCTAGAGTCTGAGTTCAAATCTCACGGCCAACAAAACGAGTCCATGCCGTATTTGAGTTAGAGACATTCTGGTGGCACAAGTAGGACCTACGCAGTAATAGGCAAGTGGTGTTAATGTTATGGCTGATCGGTGTATATACATGTTATTAGTGACTGGTGTATATACTGTATATAGTCATTTCTTGAAAACATCTTTTAGAGTAAACTTGTTGAAAGTACAGTAGATAGATGCACCTTTCTAGGTAAAAGCCAAAAGCACAAAAGATGGCGTGCTTGAGGTTACCATGCAAAACATCAAAGAATGGAACAGTTTAGTGTCCTTTTTTATTGTGTCTGTTGTCATTTCTGTAAATCTAAAAGCTAAAGCAATAATTGTATTATATTTACACCCCCCCCCCACACACACACACACACACACATGCACACACCCTAGTGCTGTGTTGAAAAACTGATTGCAAATATGAACATAAATAAAAAATGATCCTCTTATGTATGCGACACGCCACTTAATCAGCACCTCTATTACCGCAATGTCTAAAAAGCAATGTGCCTTTGATTCCCAAATACCATGAAATAATATAACCAGGCACAATAAAAATTCATCACCTTCAGACACGCAAAGCTTCATTTACATTTCTTTAAATACCGCTGTAAATAACTGGAGCGTTGATAATTGAATAATGGTAATTTATTGCTGTTTCTTTATAGTGCAGTACAG
Source organism: Tandanus tandanus (assembly GCA_039654325.1). Taxonomy (NCBI): domain Eukaryota; kingdom Metazoa; phylum Chordata; class Actinopteri; order Siluriformes; family Plotosidae; genus Tandanus; species Tandanus tandanus. The sequence goes on from JBCNYH010000002.1 coordinate 24,822,208, forward strand.
ACCGGAGGAGGGACTCAGGGGGGGCCTGAGGGTGCATTAAGCAGCCTGACAGGCATGCCGGCATGCAGACTCATGCACAATGCCTCAGGCACAGGCCATAAAGATTAATAGAGCTTGGTTTAATTGCAGGCCTCGTAGGCGAAGAGCTTTGTGTCATGCGGCGCTGATTCCTGCTTATTCCACCCAACTGGAGTTAATCCTTTTGTTCAACAAGGTGCACACACACTAGAGATGATCAGCACACACCTGCCCTGCTCATCAGGGAGGATAACCCTTAATACATGCAGATGCTTAAAAGATTCCTTTTAAAGCAGTTTCCAGGCATTTTGTTTTGAGTTTTGGCATCTAAATCGAAGAACAAAAGTTTTAAGAGTGCTTAAGTTTGTGTGCTAGAGATTTAACTAAAAATATGCATGAAGTAGAGGGAAAAATTATGTGTGCATTTCATGACCTTACTTATGAACTTAAAAGTTAAAGGAAAGTTTCCTAAAATGCATTTATATGAAATAAGCCGTAAAGGTTGACGGTTAGTCCGGTATTTATATTATTCCCATGGATAGTTGGCGGTTTCGTGGCAGGCTGACAACAGAGGAAATATTGTTAAACACAAATCCTATGGTTGTTTAATTAGAAACAATCTAAAAGGCTAACGATCAGCTTTTCCTGTTAGCTCTGAAAAATTAAAGAGCAAAAGCTGTCCTGAATCACAAATGTTGAGTGGTGTTTAATGTCATATTAATAAGGAATCCACTGTAGAAATATTGATGATGGTGAAAACACTACAGTACCGGTACTCATTTAAAGTTCTAGAGCTCAAAGAAGCTATATGAAAGAATTGAGCCCAGATAATTACCAAGAAAACAAGATAATGAGCCCGACTACACGATGGCATGACATGTTGATGGTATTAGCATGAAATTTGAAGTATTTAAAGCAGATCTGTTTCAGGTGAGTATATATATTAGTAAGGTGCACTGGAAGGTGCTAAAGCTGCATCACTATTTAGGTAGAAATGAAGCAAGGATTAAATTCCACTTCACCAATAACAGTTGGTAGACCTACTGTACACTGAAGGCAATAACTCAATTGAAAATAGACCAACGTATAAAAAAAAGAAGTTAAATCAGAATTTTATTGAATTAAATGTTTTTTCATTAAAACATTTAACATACATTTAACATACATTTTTTCTTCAAATGTATGTTTGCTTTATATAATTCTACACTATTCTACACATTTTCTTATCAGCATCCTTTAAAAACCCATATGCGTGGCATTAAATCTTATCTCTCACATACATCCAGATATGCCTAAGCCCAAGGCTCTTCACTCCTGAAGTTATTATCCTTCACAATATGCTCAGTGTGGCTGTGGATTCAGCTGCTGCATCCATTCTCTCTACAAATATGTGTTCTTATAGCTTCGGAGACCCAAATGCAGCCCTCGCACACACACACACACACACACACACACACACACAGACAGTTCTACTACCAACTACTTTTAGCTCGATGGTCTACTATTAGCATGGATGGTGTAAGCCTAAGTGGTGGCATCCTAGGCCCGGAATGATTTTATAGCCAGTATGTGGCAGTAAAGGTAATATCAGGTTAGTGTAGATGTAAGTAATCCAACTTCATGATCACTGTTGTAATTACAGAAATGACAAGCAATTCAGGTAAAGACATTTTATGAGCATCAAGAGCTTTGAATATGGTATATAACAGTCTAATTGGCTGTTCCAAATTGCCCTTAGGTGTGGATGTGAGTGGGAATGGTTGTGTGTGCTGGTTGTGCAATAATCTAAAGAGCTGTTCATTGTGAACCCTGCCTAGTGTCAGCTTAGATAGGCTCCAGCCTTTCCACAACCCTTAAAGGACTAAGCAGCTTGGCAAATGAGAGAGAGAGTGAGCTCTGCAGACCCCATTCTCATTATAAAGTGCTTTTTTGCAGTTTTTCCTTTGCTTTTAAGATGTCACTAGTGAAATGCCTATGTGTTTTACCTTCCATTATCAGTTCATTTTGGCTGAATACAAAGGTTTCCCAGCAGAGCGACCCCAGAGCACGGGTGTAGTATCTCTTATTCACCAATTTTAATTTTTATTATTATTTTTTTTACATCTTATTTTAATTCTGTGTCTGTTTACAATCACAATTACAAGGCTGCATGACCTGAACAATTTTGCACATTCGTGATAACCTGGAAGTGGAACACAGATACGTAGAAAATGTAAAAGTCCAAGATCAAATATTAAGAAATTGAAGAAGGCATACGGTTTCAAGAGAAATATAACAGGAGTAGCCAAAACAGGCCAAGGATGCTGTGACTCTCATCTTACCCAACACCATTTTATTATATTGTGCTAACAGTGTTCTTAGGGTGATATTTACTCAAAGTATAAGAAAGAAAATAAGCTCTAAGCAAATATTTCATCCACTGTTTCGGCAATACTTTAAAACATGATTGCTGTAAGGTTGTAGAGGCAACCATCTGAGATAACCAGAAAAATGTCCTCAGAACACTTTGGGATCCCTTCACCACTAGGCCCTGCCTCTTTGAAGGTGGAAGGTAGAAAGTGCAATAGTACCGGGAAGCAGGAAATGATGTGGATGATAACTAAATTCCGCTTTGGACATATATTTTAATATAAAGACTACCATGGTATTTTACTAAACTATTAACTAAACAATATGGTCCATTAGTTAAGGAGTAAATGTAGGACACCAAACACATGTTGGCTAAGGACATTTGGTCTAAGCAGAACTTTGTGTAATTTTTTTTTTTTTTTTTTATAAATGTAAATTACATTAAATTAGTTATGTTATGTAAACATAACTTTTTAAAAATCAGAAAGCTCCTCACTACTTGGATGGAAACAAACCTAATAATATGTGATAAGTAAAATGTCCTGAGTATGGAGGACTGAGATTGGACAGAAATATAAAAATAGGAAGCATGTCTATTTTAGACTATGACCTGTTGCTCATACCTCTCTGACGTTTTTAAAGGCTCTGTAGCTTCATTCTTTAGCTCTTCTCTTCAGCGTCTTTTTTTTCTTCTTTCTTGCCCACGTTGCCTGCACCTTGAGAAGAACATAGAATGAAAGAGAAACGAATGAAAAGGATTACAAAACGATGCACAGTTTTCTGCAGTAAAACTTCATCTTGATGAATGCACTCGAGAGTGACCAAATGCTCTGATTACGGGAGGAGACAAGAACACATTTGCATTAAAGTAGACCATTTTACAAAATGTTGCAATCATAACTTCTTTACAGCTTGTTGAAACCAGTGTGAACTTCCGCTTAAGTTTTATGAACCTCCTAAGTCCAGATTTCTTTCATGAAAATTATTTATTAATTATTTATCTTTAGTCATTTCAGTACTAGATCCAAGTTGCATTTATAGCCTGATTATTTTGGATTTATTGAGGGTTGGATTAAATTTATTTAAGTGAACAATAAAACAGGATAAATGCTATGAGAGAGAGAGAGAGAGAGAGAGAGAGAGAGAGAGCGTTTCATGTATATTTAGCCCCCCACCTCCCAGTTTTGGTAATCCAAACTTCTCATGTACTAAGAATTTACACAATATACAGTAATTAACACTGTAGCTCAACGTGTGCATTTAAATATGTATTAACCTTCGTCTGAAACTTTTGGCCCAACCACAATAAAGTATTTCTTAAGTAAGCAAAATCTCATATGGAACGATGAAAAAAGTAGTTTAAGTTATGATCCATTTTCTCCAGTTTGATTAACTGAATTTGATATATTTAACATATATTTAAAGTTGGTTTCTTTTTCTTTGCTAAATTTTGCCAAGAAAAGAAGCATAAACCGGTTAGGCTGCAAATCAAATTGAAGATATCTGAAATATTGGTTAGTTGCATTTTATCTCTGATTAATTAATTAGCAAACTATGTGCTATGACAGATTAGTTACTTTGCAAAATGCAAAACGCAGTTTTATAATTACATAATTAATAAATGCTACTTTTATCAAATATTGAGAACATGTAACTATAACAACTATTTAACTATTACTAAAGTAAATACTTTTAACTGAGAGAGATTTTAATTCTTTTTTTTACATTTTTTTTATTCTTGAAGTTTTTTCCCAAACATTTTTGCAACTTCTACTTAAACGTTGTTTGTGATATTCATCACTGTAACATGCTATGCTTCACTGACCGATTATTGAGAACCATGTCGTTTGCTTAAAAAAATAGATGGAAAAAAGGGATGAATGTCAAGTTTCAAGTTTATTCGTCATATACAGATAACAATGAAACATCACTACCGGCAATGAAATTCTTGGACTCAGAGCCCCCTCAATATTGCACTTAAGAAACAAATACTGCACATAAAATTAACATTGAGATAAAATATAAAGTAAGAATAAAAACTATATAAGTAAAAACAATAATGTGTGTAGTCTTTCAAAACGAAAGATCGAGCTATCGAATTTTAGCATTATGGAGTAAAGCATTGCTATCCTTGCACTCCAGTCTTAACGTTTTGCACTCCAGAGACAGGCATTTCCTCATCAAACCCATCACTGTCTCCTTCTTTCTTTCTTCCCAGGAATAACTCGGGGCATGGTTTCCACAACAACCAGCCCTGACATGATTCCTCTTTCTGGCAGGGTGCTTTAATTCACACCTAGCCAATCATAACAGTTAACGGCTGAGAGCAATCCCAGAGGGCTCCGGGGCTGCACTGCATCCTCACAAGCCTCTCTGCCAAGTAGCTTGTCCTGGGAATATGTGTAATGTACAGCAAATTCACTCCACACAAACACACACGTCACCATTCCTGTCCACTGCATTCTATAACTGTGTGAATACTAACCTTACTATATGATGCAATGTTCTGTGTTTAAGAAGAAGAACTATGAGTCATGGTAGTGCTTTATTGTATAACATGGGCCATTCGAATGGTAACACCTGTCCCAGGTTAGCAAAAAGCTTCCATTTATCAACACATTATTATATATCATGGGTAAAATTGTAAAATTAAAAAAATTGCAAAATTTAAAAAGTGTCATACTTAATGATGTTTTGGTGAACTCATGGTTACATAGCTAATGCTAACACCATGGGGAAAAAAACGATGAGAAAGCTATCAATTGCTGCAGGTTGGATAATATAACACGGGTTGAGGACTGAATCATTTTTTTCCCTTCAATACCCAAGTAAAAGACCAATCACGTTTGTTTTCTCATGGCTTCAAACATGTTGAAAGGGAAAGCAGGCACTGTGGCAACAGATGGTGAGGCATCAGGGGGTATGGTAAATTGGGAGATAGTGGATCTATGATGAACCAGTACACCACAAGCCTTGTTACTATGAACAGCAAGTATTGGGAAATAAGAAAAGAAAACTGGTGTTGCTTCTCCAATGTGGCTTCTGAATATTGGACTACATTATGATAATGATGATTTATTTATTTATTATTATTATTATTATTTTTTTTTCATCCCCAATATTTCTAACTGTGTCTAATTATGACTTAAGAACCATCCATATGGCATGGACTTCATTCACAGCACTTGCATTCATCAGGGAAGTGCCACAAAACATGTCATTTTGAATTATTAGCCATCTTCTGTGTTCAGTCATGATCTGTTGATCTGACGTTACAAAAGTTTAAAACATCACCTAGACTTAGAATCCCGTTTGGGAGATAGAAACTAATACCTCCTAAAAAACCATTAAAATTTTTATTGAATTAATACATGGTACAGCTCCGGGTACTCCGGTTTCCTCCCACAGTCCAAAATCTCCCCTAGGTTTGAGTGTGAGTGTGAATGGTTGTGTGTGTTGGCCCTGCGATGGCCTGGCGAGCTATCCAGGGTGTACTCCGCCCTCGCCCAGAGTCGGCTGAGATGGGCGCCAGCCTCCCCACGACCCTAATTAGGATTAAGCGGCATAGAAAATGAATGAATGAATGAATGAATAGTACATGGTACAGACTACAAGTATACTTTATACAATACTGATTTAAAAAAAAAAAAATACAAATTTGCAGACTCTTCTCATGAACCATCCTTCTGCTAACTAATTCCCCACATTACAATATTAACCCAGAATTTAAAAAAAAACAGACAACAAAGGAAACTTCACTGCAGAACCAAAAGTCCAGGGATGAAGTTACACTCTAACTCCACTTCTAAGCTTAACCGTTTACCACTGAAACCTAACCCACACAAAACTGTCCAACCTGAAACAACATATTAAACTCATAAATCCATTCTGAGACACACTCCAACCCCTGGAGTTTTACGTGAACAGCAAGGGGGACTTAGAGTACGCTCATGAATCAAGGATCCCAACTCTCTGAACCTCATAAACAAAACAAACATTACGAGTAACAGTTCAACTCAGAACTTATTGGTTATTGGTCTTTATATCACAGTGCTGTTGAAATCATAAATTGTATTGGGCAGAAGATGCTGATGCACTTTTTATATTCTGACAGTAGTTCCGACTGAGAGGCAAATCACATGCCTATATTACTGCACTCATACTCAGTTGTTATCCTTTTCTATAGTAGCATCTTATTTACAGTAACTTACAGTATATGACAACACTTCAATTAACCTAGGCTAAGTTAAAAATAAAAAGAATTAATGTGCCAGGTTAATATTCTGCACTGTGGTTATTTACTTGAAGAGGGAGGACAAAAGAGGCTGATGAGGGACAGACTGTTTATAGTGGCTATTAGTACAGTAAGTGATAAAAGGAACTAGCTTGTTTGGGCATGGGCAAAATGGTGGCGTAGTGCTTAGCACTACAGCAAGAAGGGCCTGGGTCCGAGTCCTGAGCTCAGGCATTACTGTGTGGAGTTTCTCACGCTTGCATGGGTTTTCTCCCACTGTCCAAAGACATGAATATTAGGCAAACTGGCTGTTTCAAACTGTCCTCAGGTGTGAATGTGTGTAAATGGTTTGTGTGTGTTGGCCCTGCAATGGTCTGACGAGCTTTTCAGGAGATAGCCTGCCTTCAACCAGTGATGGTCACCATCCTCCCTGCACCCCTAGTAGGATTAAATGGTGTGGTAAGTAAGTGAGGGAGTGAGCTTGTTTCATTGACCTTCTGGTACATAATATGTAACACTAAATAGGTAAAAATATGTCAAAATGTCACTTAATAATTGTAAGAGCGAATACATGTGATACAAAGCAATCTTTAAAAAATAATAAATAATTCATTATTAACATTTCCAATAAACAATTTATCCAAAATAAAGATTGGTGCAAATCAAATAAGTGCTCATATGAATAATATTAATAATAATTTGTCCACTGGGCAATGTACTTTGTTATCAATAAGCTTTGGTTGCTAAGCAACAAAAAGGGCAAAGATTAGGGCATTCAGTAGACAGAACTATGACTTAACATTAGCACATAATGGGATGAGGTGGGGTATTTTAACTGTTGTGAAGCATGTCTCCTCTCACTGTGTGATTTAGCTGCAATTAGACAAAAAAATTCCGTAAAACTTATTATTAAGATGCATACGCCATTGTCACAAAGTACATAAAATTGATTTCGTATATGTTTTAATTAGGCACACAGCTTTTCATAATCTGAGAGATACGCAGTAATTCACTCTTCATCTACCTTTTTTGGGACATAAAAGTGATACTACAACATGACTACTCATTTGGCCTGCACCAACATACATTTCACACAGAGACGCTAGTAAATGGGTTAGAATATAAAAACGGATTTGAAAACAAATCCCTCGTAAAGGCGTGACGGTGACACTGCAGGCAAGGATATGAGTCAGATGCCAAGGCTTTGGGATACATACAAATGGCATGAAGGGTTTGTTACCACGCCGGCTGCACGACGCTCAGTCATGGCCAGGTTTCACATATGGAATTACGTTAAGCTAATTTCTAGCAACACTTTTAGTGCAGGCTTGCTGGCAGTTACAGCACTACAGATTTCACACCGAAATTTACCAGAAGATGATTGTGGGCGTCAGCTCAGAGAACAAATGCCAAGTATCATGAATGTACACAGCACAGTAATGTTACCACAGGGCCACTCTCATCCACATGCTCTACGATAGACAAATGTAGAGCCACAATGCAGTTGTCTAGCACATACAGTCAACTCTACTAATAATACACTCTACTAATTCATTGTCCTCTTGAGCCATTGTTTCCCAAAATGCAACATGTAAACCTCATTCCAGCTCCAGACGTTATAACTCAGAGTTGCATTAGTGACAATGTTTAGTGCAAATAAGTGCAAAAGCATTCATATAAGCAGCAGCTTTCCAGAAGGAATGAATAATAATCACCACAATGGGTCAGGGTCAAGCTGAAATTGGAGGGTCTACAATAAATTGAAACGGAAAAAGCAGAAATAATTTGAACATATTAAAGACACCACAGTGACAAAAACCATGAAAGAACTAGAGTAACCCTGTAGTTTCATTGCATTTTATTCCTTGAGCAAATGTTTTTTCATCCAAGTGGTACACAATCCAATCCAAGGCATTGCTTATGCCCAAACAACATGGAACTAAAGCTGGTTTAAAGGCATAGTCTGCAATTTTTTAGGTTTCTTAAAATTCTCTTTACATTCCAGCAGCAATGAATAAATCAAGTGCTTTGATTATTAAAAAACAAACAAACAAACAAACAAACAAAAAACCAAAAAACAAACGGGGAAACAATCAGTGGCAGTAACAGGGCTATAGGTAGCCTGTCCAATCATTTCATTCAGTCATAATTAAATGACTGGATGACCTCCCTCCCTACTTGCAGATGCATTCCTTGTGTGTTGCCAGAGTCTAGCACAAGCCTATGCAGATATAATGCTAAAGCTAGCGATATAGTTGTACAAGAATGGCAGAGAAAGGGCAACGGAAAATTCCAGTTACACCTAGTACCCCAGTTATACCTACAAACCTTTGCATTGCTAAACAAATAATGGAAAAAAGACTGAAGTAGGACAGGCTATGGTGAAAAAGAAGTAAATACTACCAATACTTGCTATCAGAATTATACTTGAAAACTTGAAAGAATGCTCCTCAACTCGTAGATTTAAATGCAAAGAATTTTGATGCTCAAGTTAGAATGACGTCCAACCTTTCTCCACCAGAACATTTTCTGTAGTGGATGTTACATAAATTATATAATTCATTAAAATATTATTTTTAGCAATTACACAGGAACAGCATGATCTGATTGGCCTGCCCTCTGGGATTAAAAAACATTATCCCGATACCCATGGTCATTTGGAACAGCTGGTGTCATATTCATTTTAAAAAAAAGTATAAATAAACAATAAAAATCTTGTTTTAGTTTGCCTTTCTTTATGTTTCTATGGAGTATATACTACAACTCTGAATGAGTTTTAAAAAATCCCATTAGCTACACAGGGGTTAAGTCTGCTCGGCAGCATGCAAAACCCGCCTGATCTGCCCCTGTAATGGTCAGGCTCATTGGATGTTGCAAGATTGAATAGTCCATCTCAAAAATTATTCAGCAACATCCACCTCGCCTTCAGCACATAATTGTTAATTAGCTGTTGCATGTGTACATAACATAATCTGTTGTATGTGTACTATACACCTTACTTGATAAAGAAGAATGATATTTAAAATGTGTAATCACAATAAGTTTTCTCCAGGAAACAAGTGAGAAGGAATCTTTCTATTTTGCTACAAGAAAAGAACTTGAACTTGACATACTCTTAAATCCAATTTCCAATGTGGGAAGTAGGACTTTCTGATTACCATGTGAATAAAAGTGGTGAAACCAGAGTGAAAATTGGTGTGTCTTTTCAACAAGGGCAACAACTGAGGGAGTTATCTGTTTGTTATTTTTCATTCATTCATTTTCTAAGCCGATTAATCCTAATTAGGGTCGCGGGAAGGCTGGCACCCATCTCAGCCGACTCCGGGCAAGGGCGAGGTACACCCTGGACAGCTCGCCAGGCCATCGCAGGGCCAACGCTCACACAACCATTCACACTCACAGTCACACCTAGGGGCGATTTGGAACAGCCAATTAGCCTACTGTGCATGTTTCTGGACTGTGGGAGGAAACCGGAGTTAGTTGGACATGGCAATCAGCTATGCTTTAACACTCTCGTGCGCATTCATGTGTTTTAGAGAAGTGCAACTTGCTGTGGTACAACAGGAATACAACAATTTGTGCTGTTCTACCACATCACACTACCCCTTTGTTGAATATCTTTCCTAAAATAACACACTCTCCATTACTGTATTACTTACATATCATAAGAAAACCATTATTTCAATACATACCTGCTTCCATTCATTTGGTAAAACACTGACACTATCATGTTTTTGTGGCAGGCATGTGAAAAAGAGGAACAGGCTTCATTTAGTAATCAAGATTTGAACTCATAATAACCTTCTGATTATCAACACAGCTGATTTACCTTATTGCAAATTATAAGTCACTCGTAGTAATTTGGATTAAAAAAACAAATACCATAATCTCAGCTTTAATGCTCGGTGTCCTTCAGTGACACTGTATAACTTCACTAGCACATGGCCACAGATGTGTCCTGGCTAACTCACTGGGCCTGGTGGATTAATTACAATAAATCATTCATATATGCACACGCTCACTCGAATATGACTCCCACTTATAGCTAAGCTTGCTTTTCATTCATTATATTGCTCTGAAGGGCTTTTGCACTGACTTTTTGAGTTACACACACACACACACACACACACACACACACACACACACACACACACACACACACACAATTCAACAATATTACCATTATATTATAATTTTTCTTTTTCATATCAATATGTAAACAGCCTCCAGAGATATTAAGCATGTTGGAAACAAGCAATACTAGCCAAATATGTGTCAGAGACTAGTTAGTGGTGCATGCAATTAACAATTATTAGCCAAAGGCAAGGTGGATTTCACTGAATAGGACTGATTCAGTGGCATCCACCAAGCCTGGCAAAATAAATAAATAAATAAATAAAATAAAATAAAACAAAACAAAACAAAAAAAATGTAAAAAAAAAAATTATATATAT
>JBCNYH010000002.1:24853648-24868297 GCA_039654325.1 Tandanus tandanus
ATGGCCTCGGACTTAGAGGTGCTGATTCTCATCCCAGTCGCTTCACACTCAGCTGCGAATCGCTCCAGCGAGAGCTGTTCGGAACTGTTAAGTGTTTTTGTATCAGCTTCTATCATTGGAATAAAATATAAACCCAACTACAGTTTGGCAACAAAAACACATTGGCAAATGATACCCTTATTATAAACCCCCCCTCCCTTTTTTTTTTCTTTTTTTTTTTTTCATCTGACTTTTGACCAGAGACACTCCTGTAATAGGACCAGGGGTGTTGATGGGCATTACTGGGTGATCCCTGAGACCTTACTATGTGTTTCTGACATATTATATATTTAAACTTTAAAGCTAGAATTCATATAAAACAAAACAATGGAAGGAATAAATCTACTTGAAGTCTGTAAAGTTTATTAATCTTTACTAATTTAAAATTTGTCAGATGTAGCATATGTCAACATAATATTAAAATTCTATGAACAACACAAATTGTATAAGGATTTAATAATGATAATGATGATAATAATAATAATAATATTAATAATAATAATAAAGTGACTGCCACCATTCTATGAACCATGAACCATTCTACAGCCCTGTCTAGGATCCCACCTAAGTCCCACCTATACCTCCAGTATACATGAAAATTAGCTGCTGATCTGACTATGAGAAACTAGAGCCCCAAGAACGTCTGCTGTAATGAGATGAGGGGAAACTTGCAGGCCATAGCACTTAAATCCCACTGAGTACATCAGTGTCCATCAGACACACAGGAAGGAGGAGGCAAAGGCTCTTAACTGCTCTTAGTCAACTTGAGGATGGCCCAGAGAGACAGATCCATGTGGAAGCAAAGCCTCTGAAAGACATACTGCCCTATTTTAACAGGCGGCAAGTGTGTAGTCTCCTGTGCATAAACTGTCAATCATGAGCTTCTGTACCTCTCCTTTTCTCATGTTCTCTCTCTCTCATACAGTGAAAGTATGTGGACACTTGATCACTACTGTTGATTCTTCCGCAGATTGTTACTAAAAAGTTGGAAGTACATATGTATATTAGAATATATTGCATTAGAATTTTCCGTTCCTGGAACTAAGACACCCAATTCTGTTCCAGAATGACAGTGCCCTGCTATACAAAGCAACTTGCATGAAGACCTGGTTTGCCAAGCCTGCATGGAGACCTGACCTAAACCCCACAAAACACCTTTGGGATGAAAAAAGCCTTTCCAGAAGAGTGGAGGTTATTGTATTGGCAAAGCGGGGGACTCAAGCCATTTTTTATGTTTGGTCTACATAAAGCAATCGAACAAGAAATTTAAATTCTTCATACAGAAAGTTGCACTGTTGTGGAAATGTAGAGATCACGTATGATTTTGAAAAATTATGCATTTTCAAATGTATTTACTTTTTATCAATAGCTAATATCTATTTGCAACATAGATGCTGAATGCTGGGTTTTGGAGGTCAACTGCATAAATAATTGATTGCTCCAGGGAATAAAAACTACAAACATAAATAAAAAAGAAAGGTTTCTGCTCCAGACAGATTTTGAAACTGGGCCTACTTACTCTGTCTGGCCTACTTACCTATGACTGGGGAAAAAAAAGGAACGATTTGTACCACACACAGTAAAGGCAGCACAGATGCAGCAGGCACAATACAACTAATGCAGCAATGCTTTGTGTATTTTTTAAATGAATTTATTCTCAATATAACATTGTAGTCAATGTTATACAACCTCAAGAAACATGAAGCAAGTCAACTACACCTTTAGAATGCATCAGCACAATATAAGACACTCAGAGCAAAATTTGCCTTCTTCCACATAAATGAGTTCACACATGCCCACAATTGACTAGTGTGACTAGTGTGATTATCAGACAAGAAAGTATACCCCATCCACTCAGAATGCATGGCCAATTATTCAACATTCATAATACCTGATGTTCTATAATGCCTGTGTGTTTTAATTAGCCTTCTGGAGTGTTAGATCAGCAACTAGAAGGTTGATAGGTCAAATCCCTACACAGCCATGTGTATAACCCTCCAACTGTTCATCTGTATGAACCAGATTTTTGGGTTACATGCTGCTTCACTTTGGATTAAAAAAATCGAAATAATGAAATAATTAAACCAGCAGACTGGAGGGAAAAGTCATCCTGCTTAGCATGCGACAGTGTGCTAATAATAGTAATACACTCAGTTCTTGCCAGCCTCGTGGCGACTCACAACTGTTTGTGATGACTGATTGCATTGTTCTAGCTTATTAATTAGATGCTGACCCACAGTGTAATTACTTCAAGGCAAGTTTACTTTGGGAATAGACACAACAGAACTGTCACCATGCTGCATAGACAGAACTTCAATGTATGAGCATGTCCCAGATTGCACTTTTCTTCAGCACATTTGTAGTTTATCTCTGCAAATACTGCAATAATATTCCCATTTCGTTGTTAATTTTTTCCTTTGAAAACAAAAGGCCTAATTTCTTAAATGGAAAATAATCAAATCAGTATTTACCCCTCAGCCAATTATGGCTGGATGGGTATTGTCGTTGGCTAGGCGGCCGGGTGGGCGGGCAGGTGGCGTGACAATAACTTTGTCCCGGCCATTGCTCATGCACAGGCCAGCTTTCTGAAATTTTGCGTAGGCACTCCCTATGACCTAAACCTGTGCGTGGGGTAGCTTATTTGCATATGTGACCTTTGACCTTGGCACAGTGACCTTGAACATATAAAGTTTGTCCAGGCCATTGCTCAGCTCATGCACATGCCAGCTTTCTGAACTTTTGCGTAGGCACTCCCTATGACCTAAACATGTGTGTGGGGTAGCTAATTTGCATATGTGACCTTTGACCTTGGCACAGTAACCTTGAACATATAAAGTTTGTCCGGCACTTCAGGCGTCATAGCTGAGGGGTTTCGACGTTGTATAGAACAGCTATTTTTGTTTCATGGTATCTACAGTATTGTGCAAAAGTCTTGAGGCACAATGAAATGTTGTAGAGCAAAAATTATTTCAAATATCATGAAATTAAAATCTGTCTACTTTTACTTTTTAAGTACTAAAAAGAGCAGTAAACAGTAATATATGAAATAAAGGTGTATTCTGATGAAACCCTGATATTGTACTTGTTTTCAAATTTTCCCCAGGCTTTCTTATTGTAGATATATCACATTAACAAACACAGAAGCAAAAATGGTCAGCCTGACAAAAGATGTCTAAAGCCCTGCAAGCTAATTGTGATTTTCCTCAGACAGTGAATGTCACAATTTGATTAAGCTGTTGAATAACCATATGCTGGATCATGTAATGTTGATGGAGAGAGAAGCAGACATGAATCTGAATGAGTTAGATGCAGTACATTGAGTAAACAAACCTAAGTCTAATCAAGTCAATCTGTGAATGAATATGACATAACAAAAGAGAATTTCACCATGTAATGCTTTTCTTAGGCTGCCATACCTGCTCTTGAAATCTGAGAATTCATACTCAAATTGTATTTACTCAGAGTTCTCAATGGTGTGTGTTTGTTCTAAGCTAATGTAGATACCCTTTCCTTTCCCCTTAGCACTAATGCACGGCTCCAACCACAAATCAATGATGCTTGAATTATGAATACCTCAAGCCATTACTGCATTTAGAACAAGGTGGAGAGAAAAGAGCAATCACCCATTAAAACCGCAAAGGAAAAAAAAAGATTGACCACAGAGGAGACGAATATGAAGCATGGCTTGTCGTCTTAAGGAGGGGATGATGGATAGAGTCAGTAGGTGTTGTAATGGCTTCCACTTGTCTGGGCAATGCTAAAAAGTGAGGAATTGAAGGGAACTGGGGCACTACGTGCACAGATGAAACTGTCACAACAAGGCAGTGATGTCAGACAGGACATGCCTCATAGTAATGTCGGGTGTGTGTTTATGTGATGGGGATTTGTAGATGTAACACCCTTGAAGTACTAAGAATTAGAAGTACATTCAACCAGAAATCTGCACATAATATTGCTAAGTACCAAAAGAAATCTCAAGGCCACGCTATATTTGTCCTTTGTGCTACATCCTAGTTTTATTAAAACACTTTTGTGCATCCAACAAAACACATTTTCTACTTTTTCACTGATCAAGTGAGAGTATTGATCCCACAACAAATTAAGAAAATTAGTATAATAGTATTAAAGCATGGATACAGAGGAGAAAAACAAGAGGAAAAACACAGAAAATATTAGCTCCATGACAAAAACTTCTTTATTAATATCAGTTACAGATGAAAACGCTGCAGTCTAAACATACATTTGTGAAATGCAAGAAGCAGGAAGCCAGTTCCTCACTGTAATTTCTGAGACTTGATTAGCCCATGGAGATAATTGTATGTGTTCTTTGGATGCATAGGCTAAATGGAAATCCAGGCTATCTCTTTTGATTAGCTGTACTAAAACATCCTGGTGCAGATCGATGCAGGAATCATCCGGTTGCAATCACAAAAGCACTTTGTCCCACACAAATTTGGCCACCAGTAGAATTACTGCTCAGTATCAAGGAGCACAGATGCAGTAACCAGTAAAATAAATTAAATTAAATAAAAAGCAAACATGCTGTACAGATGAGCAGTCAGCAACATATATCCATCATGCCATGGAATTGAATCAATATATATATATAAAACAACAATATATAACAAGTATTCCATTATGATATAAACCCCTAAAGGTTTTGAGACCTTTGGAATGACAATACTTAATGATTTTGGCATTATATGGTAAAAAATGTATTTTAAATTGTGCTTTTTCAAAAGATCAGTAGGCTAACAGAAAAAGTTTCTTTTCGATTGAATTAGATATACTAACAGCAGGTCAAAAAGATTCAAACAAGCTTTTTGACCAATCATACACTTATTATACAGTCTTTAATCATAATGCATTAAGTGATCATATAAAACTACTGTTAAAGCAAAGTATAAAAAAATTGGGAAAAAGACAGAGCAACAGACCATATTTTTAATGGCATCTTTTAAAAAATACTGACAGTACAAATCAGCAAGCCAAAAACAAGCCACAATGAAGTAGCAGCTAAGTAAAGCAATGTTGACCTATACCACATCTAGTGGTAACTACTGCAAC
The DNA here is from genome assembly GCA_039654325.1 of Tandanus tandanus. NCBI lineage: Eukaryota > Metazoa > Chordata > Actinopteri > Siluriformes > Plotosidae > Tandanus > Tandanus tandanus. The sequence goes on from JBCNYH010000002.1 coordinate 24,858,755, forward strand.
AAGTCATGGAGGTGTAGTGTCCTTGACGGATGTGACACCAAACATTCTATAAGGAACATAAAAAAAGGACAAAAATGTAGAGTTATTAGCCATAAAGGACATGTTAATTAGCCAAAAACTAAGGACAATGTTAATGTCATGTACAATGTAAAAGTGCATAAACCACTATATACCATAACCACACTCTTATGGCAGTTAAGTGATAATAACATGCAGAGACAAAAACAATCCACTCTAATAGGAATAAGCCTATATAATCAAAATATGTTGGTCCAAGAACACAGATTCTTCCCCATGTCTGGGCTTTATGCACCGAGAGCCTGAGGAAATGCATTGAGATCCTAGTAGTGGAAGAGAACCTGAAGAGAGTTAAGGGCTATTGAAGTGGGTTTGATGAATGGCTAAGCATTTGATCAGAGGGAAGCACATCAGCGAGTGAGAGCTCAGAATGGATTGCCTCGTAGCTTTTATACACAAGCATAAATTGGCCCAAATTTGTCACAAAGGAAAGTGGTATGGTGAGCATGGCTCAGGCATCGAGAGTGGTGCAAATAAAAGTGTATCATGACATCTTATCCATTATACTTTCCAAGCATTACAAAAAAAAAACAAAAAAAAAAAACAACGACAACAACAAAAAACAGCTTTTCAACACGTATTATTTATTCTATTTACCATAATGCAATGCACACACATATAAGTATTATTGGTCAGATGTTAAAAACATCCAGTGATGCAAAAAAACAACCAAGATTTATACAAGACCAACACGTAGGAACAGAATTTTAAATAGCTCTCTGCTCAGGGCTGAAATTCTAAATTCTCAACTCCAATCAGCACATGCTTCCATAATACTGGCCAACTATGTCAACACGAGTTGAAGAACAATTTGCCACCTTTTTGTAGAAACAAAGACACTCTCTTCAAGGGCCAAGGACAACCCTGCATGTCATGCTGTAAGCCCGTTTGCATATTCCCTGTCATTCCTGCATATTCAACAAGTGCTCATGTATATTCAGCAGGCTCTCTGATGTTGATAATGGCTCTCCACAAGTGAGGATGAAACGATAATGGAGAGAGAAGCAGACGTGAATCTGAATGAGTTAGATGCAGCAAATCAAGTAAATTAACTGGGTGCGCTGGAGAAGACACGATTACAAATGCATAAGAATTTAGAAAAGTTGTATATGAAATGATTTTGAAATTTGAAAAAAAATCCCATATGTACAGTGGTCCTGATTTCTTATTTTTTTGCATGTTTGTCACATTTAAATGTTAAATATTAGCCAAAGACAACACAAGTAAACACAAAATGCAGTTTTTAAATGAAGGTTTTTATTATTAAAGGAGAAAAAAAATCCAAACCTACATGGCCCTGTGTGAAAAAGTGATTGCCCCTAAACCTAATAACTGGTTGGGCCACCCTTAGCAGCAACAACTGCAGTCAGGCGTTTGCGATAACTTGCAATGAGTCTTTTACAGCGCTTTGGAGGAATTTTGGCCCTCTCATCTTTGCAGAATTGTTGTAATTTAGCCACACTGGAGGGTTTTCGAGCATGAACCGCCTTTTTTAAGATCATGCCACAGCATCTCAATAGGATTCAGGTGTGACCAGCAGTTTGCATTACATTGTGTACATAGTGTGGCATTATCCTTGATTCTTCATCTATTGTAACCCGTTGATTTGTATTTTTAAGCAAGATAAAGCCATAGTATCTGTAATATAATGATATATAATAATAAACTAGCTAATTATATGTTAGAATTCCAAGAAATTCTATATGAAGCAGATAAATTTGACCAAACAGTCAGACTCCAGCCATGTAGAGGAGTGTCTCTATAACACTAGTGTTACAATTTATGTACTCACATTTCATTTTAAAAGAGCTCCCCTGTGTAATTATAGAATAATTAGCTTCACCCATTAATGAGCTTGTTCGAGTTAAACTGTGTGGAAAGCAAATATCTCACTTTGAGTAACGATCGATAAGCTCAGTTTCCTGGCTGACACTAAACTGCTTTTTTAGTTTTCACAGAATCACATCATTCCTAGCACTTAATTATTTTGGATCAGGGAGTTATTTTCCATGCTTAGTGTCCGTCAACATCTATAAAGTAGCAAGTAATGAATTAAGCTGTTGCAGAAAGTAACTCTAAGAGCTACATATCTTACTTGGACATCAGATTAATCACTAAATTTGTTTGCTTCCATGTATAATGTTGCATATGTCACCAACACCAGTATGACAGCCCCCTGCGAAATCATTTTCCATGCTTAGTGTCAGTCAACATCTATACAGCAACAAGTAATGAATTAAGCTGTTACAGAAATTGACTTCAAGAACTATATATCTGATTTGGACATCAGATTAATCACCATCTTTGTTTGCTGCAGCATATCCCATTGTATAAGTCACCAACACCAGTTTAAAAGCCCCCTGCCGCACATGGATGACCTTATCAATTGACTGGGGAAAACCCACTTCATACCTTCCCTGGACCAGATAGAGGGCTACTAGCAGGTTTCCCTCACTCTTAAGGCAGGACAGGAGCCTTCAGCTCCACTAGTGGCTACTGGCAGTACCTGCCTCTCGCCTTTGAGTTACATGGAGTGCCAGCAACATTCCAACGATTGATGAATTTTGTCCTATTCACCCACGTCAAGTTTGTGGCCACCTACCTTGACAATGTGATCATCCACCTGGCATGATCATCTGTACCATTTGCGGAAAGCGAATTACAAAAATGTCATGTGTGCCTTATGGAGACACAGTACCTAAAGTATCGCATGAGCAGGGGACTACTTATGCCCCCAAAAATAGAAGGTGGAAGGTATCCAAAACATTCCAAGACTGAGAACAAAGAAAGAAGAATGTGCCTTCTTCTTTTGACCTCCCCTTTCTGATGCATACATTTGTCTTGGACACAGGCTGGTGCATCATTTTATCACAGGCATTGATTGGAGAGGAACACCCCATCATTTACATCAGTCAGAAGGTAACCTTTATAGATCAGTGATACATAGCCATGGAATGAAAAGTTCTGTCCATCAAGTGGGTGGAAGAGGAGCTGCACTATTACCTGGCTGGCTGAAGAGCCAGCTGACCGGCCGTTGCCTGCACATGTGCTTCCTTGCCACTCACACTCTCCGCTCCCTTCTTTCCTTTTCCTGAATTCTCTGCCTAGTGTGTTCCACCCCGTCCACCAAAACGAGCTCACAATTACACATACATACATATATGTGTGTGTGTGTGTGTGTGTGTGTGTGTGTGTGAGAGAGAGAGAGAGAGAGAGAGAGAGAGAGAGATAGAGGAGGCAACCCAGTTGCTGGTGCCATAAGCCACAGGAAAATACTTTTAGTTGTTTAATTATAATCCCACTTGGGACATGAAAAAAAAAAAAAAAAAAACTCATGGATTGCTTCTTTTAGCTGGGCATTTGTGGTGTGTGACATGCCAAAATTGCCATTGTGCTCTCTCCCATTGATTGAAATCCCCTTTGAGAGAATTCTGCATGGGGGTATTGCTTTGCGTTAGTCATAATAGATTATGTAATGTGATACCCAGAAGCAGTGCCATTGACCAACATCTTTACATGTAGTGTTCGGGCAGCACTCTTCAGTGTTATCTCATGCCTAGGAATTCTACATGAAATTCTCACAGATCAAGGCACCATGTTTTTGTTATACACACCATGGAAGCTATATGAATTAATGTTTAAATTGATCTGTGCCTGTGCATGCCATCCTCAGGCAGATGGGCTGGTTGAGCAGTTTAATCAAACCATCATTCACAAGTAGGTTCACAATGATGCATGAAATTGGGATAAATGGCTCAAGCCCTTGCTCTTCACAATATGACAAGGTCCCAAACAGAAAGCCCCATATTAAATTTCATTAAAGAAAATGGGAGGAGGGACCTTCACTAATAAAAATAAAATTCAATATATGTTCTTCACCTGAGAGCAAAAGTCACATAACTCTGGAGAATTTGCTACAGGTACAAGAACGACACACCCAGCTGTGGTCCAGGTCCAGGTGTGGTTGTAAGCAGCCAGTCATATAGTTTACCTGATAGGGGTGTTGAAAATAATCATTGCATTGATGCACCCCGATGCGGATACGGACGATTCAGCATCAATGCAGTGACACAAAATAATCAATTATGGGCAACTGGACAATAATGTAAAATCAAGTTTTTAACATGATAATAGTAATTCAATTGAATTGTGAAATCAGTAAAGATGCACAGTGCTACTACCTGAGCACAAAAATATTGAGTTTGGGATGAACTCAGGGAAATGCTGGAGAAGGGAGTAATCAAGCAGTCACACAACAATTGGAGCAGTCCAGTGGTTTTGGTACAGATGACATAATTTATAGCAATAATTGGCAGTGCCATGTACAACATCAAAGGGCTGTCCTGAACCCCAGGGCTCACAGCAAACCTAAAGTGTGCAATTAGGTGGGTGGAAGTATGGTATCTGAGCATCCGCTTGGGTCATGGGCAGGTGCATCCCCAAATTGACAAGACTGCAGGGATTGTGGCCTGTATAAAACCTAAGGGGTGAGGCAGTTCATGGGGCTGGCTGGCTATTACAGAAGGTTTGTACCTATTTTTTAGACTTCACCAGCTTGCTGACTGACCTCACTAAAAGGGAGGAACCAGATCCTGTCTCTGTACAAACAGACTTTCTGCCATTACCTTTAATAGGATTAAGCAGTTCGGAAAACGAGTGAATGAGTGACACCATCAGCAACAACAACAGCAACAACTACGAAAATTTTTTTTAATTAAAAATAAATAAATAAATAAATAAATAAAATAAAAAATAAAAATACAAATAAAAGACAAACCACAGGCTAACTAATGTCTTTTAAACATTTCTATCTCCCTCTCTCTTATTTTGACAGTATTTCTCTTTTTGGAAGCTCTCTAAGCACTGAAAGTAAACATTTTGTAAAATTTATTTTAAAAAATTTAATAAAATAAACACTAACGCTAAAAATATATGTTTTCAAAAAGAGAGAAACTTGTTAGCTAGATATCTAGAATGAACTGCTGTTTTGCTTTTAGCTGGCAAGCTAATGAGTATGGAATAGAGTTTCTCTTTATTTGGAAACATACTATCAGTAAATTAATATTTCATTGCGATTCATTGGCCAGTCGCAGACCAAAACTATCATTTTATTTTTTAATAAAATTATAATTAAAAATGAGAAAACTATCCTTAGCTACTTAGCAGAAAATGGCCAGTGTGGGCCTTCTCAAAATAAAGATAGAAATAAATTATAATTTAACTAGACATATGCAAGGTTACTATACACTTCCATAGCTGATGTATGGCCAAATCTTACATTCAAAAAAGATACGCAGAACATAAAAGTTTTATAAAACTTTCCTGCATTAAAGAGTGCCCCAGCTTGACAAGACAAAAAAACAAACACACAATGAAAACCAGAGCAGCAATTCTCCAGACTGAATCCATCATCTCCCTATGTGTCTTAAAGATGCCTTGTTGGTTAACAGGAATCTCAGCATGAATTAAGCACATGGTACTTTTTCTGGAAAGCAGCTTGTGAGCACTTAGTAATAAACAGCCTGCGGCTTTGTCACTTCCTCTTTGCTTGACAAAGCAGTTGTTGCAATGCATTATCTTTAAATGCAGCAGCCTGGCGAGATGCCACTCAATCAACCAAGTGAACACACTAACAACTTAAGTAAGACAGTAAAGGAGAGCTTGTAAATGGCCTGATACAGGAAGGAAAGTAGATTGCCCAGGACAAGTTGTTTCCATGATGCACCATTTACATTCAAGAGAACTACAGAAATTGCAGACAAACATTAGAAGAGATTTTGCGTTAAGGCTGGCCCAACACTATATTATAATTGCGTACAATTTGACCCTTCCAATAATTGTGAAGGTGTTTCTGATTCAAGGCTGGATGGAAGCGATTTTCTGCCCAAATAATCCTGTAATTTGGGTTCACATGCATAATCTATGTTCACTGTCTGGATTGGTGCCTCCCCACTTAAGAATCAGAAATATCAAACATGTTGGCTATTCGTCTCAATCGTCTCAAATACTGAGCGCAAAGTGAGCTGACTAAGAAACATTATGGTTAGAATGGCATCTCCAAGGAAGCACAAAGTTAAAGAATGTATAAAAAGTTGATGTCAGAGTTGTTGCCTTTCATTTCACTGCTGCTGTGTTTGTGTTACCAAGCATGTGGCAAAAAATTCTTGAATCTTAAAAATACTGCATTTCTAATGTTCACAGCTTTCCCCTTCCCCTTCCTACTGTTTACACAATGTATGCTTGCAGCAGTAGCTTGCACTAGCTCATCTCCAGCTTACATTGAATAATGTATAAGGACCAGTGTCCATACAGCATTTTTTTCCTGAGCACCAGCAGCTACATATAAAATATTATATAGAAATGTAGTTATTTTGAACAGAGATTTATAACCAGCACCTATGAACTAGGGATTTCCTCTGGCTCGAGCATGTGACGTACATGCACGCCCCCTTTCTCAGGTGCAAATGATCAGATTTCAAATTCTCTTTAATATGGATCTAGATGCATTAACTCCTTCAAGTCTTCTTGGGTTTGGTATATAGTGGACAGAGGAGATCCATAGATGCAGAGAGTGAGGAGAGGAAAGTGTCAGTAGCAGATTCTAATGGTAGGGAAGAAAAGCAGACAGGGTCAGGAAGATTAGATCGTGTGCTGGAAGCAACAGATGGAGATACAGGGTTTTGCTGAGTGGGGGAAGAAAACTGAAAGCTGGTGACTGTTATAATAGGTATATAGTAAAGGATACTAAGTAGTGATCAGAGATGTGGAGTGGGGTAGCAGTGATGCCTGTTACTGGGGAGGGACAGCTGAAGACAAAAATACAAGGAGATTCCCTCCGTTGTGTGTGGAAGAGCAGTTGTTGAATGTTAGAGAAAGCTAATGAAGAAGAGGCAGAAGGCAAGAGGACTGAAGCTTGTCAGACGGGAGATTGAAGTCTCCCAGAAGGATGAGAGGAGTGTTGTCAGTAGGGGAAGTACTGAGAAGTGGGTCCATTTCTTCTAAAAAGTGTCCTAGGGGTCCAGGAAGGCGGTAGATGACAATAATGAGCGGGTTGTTTGGAGAGGAAACTGACACTGCATGAAATTCAAAGAACGAGATGCCAAAATAAGACAGAGAGAGCGGTGTGAACCTGGAGCAGACCTGTGCCACCGCCTCTCCTAGTTACTTGTTAAGTATGAGAGAAAGCAAAAAACAGAGGAATGAGCTGCTGGTGTAGCAGAGTAGTGAGGGGAAATCCAGACCTCAGCTAGTGCCAGAAAGTCAATAGAATGGTTAGAAGCAAAGGCAGAGGTGAAATCAGCCTTCTTAACAGCAGATTGGCAGTTCCAGAGTCCACCTGCCACCCTCGTTTGAGACTGGGACAACAGTGGAGGGTAGATAAGGTTGATGATAATATGGCCTCTGGCCTGTGGGTAAGATCTTCTGGGTCTAGATGTGAGAACAAAAATAGGTTTAAGGCACATGACTGCAATCTGGTTTAAGACCACAGACCTGATAGCCCTAATTGAACAAAAAGGCAAGAACACTATTAAATTATCATATTATTTGAAGTACCTGTTTTTAGAAAGTGATCTGACGTTTTGCATGCATGAGCTTACAGCAAAAATTACTTGAAGTTATATATTTCACCATTTTTAAAAATGAATGCATTTATCTATAAAGCAGTTTGAAACCGTATAACACCATAATCGTTATGATTACCACCACCATTACCCCATGCTGTAATTTACATTTCCACTGAATTATAGTACAGGAGCTCACAGCTACACTCCTCTGCACTCCTTCTGCATTTTAACCCCTGCAAGTCCTTGAATGTGTTGTTTTATGGGAAGCCAGTGAAAATTGAGAAGAAAAGGTGCAATACAGCAGCGCGTGTTGAAAATATGCCAAGCAGCTGAATTTTATATACTCTGGAGGTTAGGGACACATTCAAAACTGATAGTATTAAGGGAAGAATTACAGTAATTTTTTTTATGAATTTCTTACATAATGTATAATAGCAATAATAAACCAATGGTGAGATTCTGGTCCCACCATAAAATCTAATTTCATTAAATTTATTTAATTTGGGTTTTATTCGTTTTATACCACAGGACTTGCTTAGATGCATGCAGTGATATGATTTTATTTTTATTATTATAATTTTTTAAAGTAAACAGTTTACCCTTTTTGATGCAGTACCTATAATAAAGGTAATATACTGGAAGAAAACCACAAGGAAATTAACCGTTTCAATAATTTGTTGAACAAAAATAAATAAATAAATATTCATCCATTCATCCATCCAGTCCGTTTCTGCAACTTACAGTATTCGGATTGTTGGTTCCAGGGGGAGCAGTTTGAGCAAATAGTCTTCTCCTTTTAGCTCAGTTCCCTTTTCAATACGACTGACTGGTACAGCATTCGCATCACTGCTGATGCTGCACCGATCAGCCTGTCAATCTCCCATGCTATTCTTCTCACACTTGAAGTCTTCCCCTTGAGGGAACAACTCATGCCCAACCCAGAGTGGGCAATCCACCCTTTTCCAACTTGACCTTAGACTTACAGCATTAGAGTTGCCTACAGCATATGCTGGCTGCAAAAAGAGTGCAAGAGTGCAAAACGCAAAGATACAAGACTTCATATTTATTTGCACCTTTACAATTTAATATTTCATGGCAACTGCCCTCAAGAATGTCACAGCTACCAGGTTCATGGGGAAGCTGGAGCCAATCCTGACTGACTTCATACAAGAGGCAGGGTACACACTGAACAGGTCGCCAATCCATTGCAGGGCCAACACAGAGACTAATAGCTATTTGCATTCTCATATACACCTATGGGCAATTTGAAGTATCCCGCTGACCTAATGTACTCATGTCTTTAGACTATGGGAGGAAACCAGAACATCCAGAGAAAACCTATGTTGTGAGGCAGCAGAGCTAACCAATGAGCCACTCTGCCCCATCACTGTATCTTTTCCTATAATATGTTATGTTTTCCTATAATATGAACAGGAATTTGACTCTTTAAATTCTTTGCAAATGGTAAAAAAAGAAATTAAAATTTTTATTAATCACAGCATACCATAACACCAACACACCATGCCAGCTGTGATCTCAGGCCTTTTCAAGCTTATAGTACCCTTTGTACCTGAAAATATCAGTTCTTAGGGAAGAATGTATGAAAATGAGATGATAAAATGATCCGAAATTCCTCAGATTCCAGCAAACTGCTCTCACATCATTCACCGCACAGCCACACACATTTGCTTTCAAACATGAAGGCAGGTGTTTTAAGTTCATTTATGCATAATGCAATTTAGTGCTAATAGGCCTCATTGCTTCACTGTTGATAAAACCTGCATCAGAACAGAACTATAAATGAACTGATGGCTGTTATGGTGCAGGGTGTGGGGGGGGGGGGGGGGGGGGGGGGGGGGGGGGGGGGGGGGGGGGGGGGGGGGGGGGGGGGGGGGGGGGG
>JBCNYH010000002.1:24879743-24903098 GCA_039654325.1 Tandanus tandanus
TATATATATACAGATAGATAGATAGATAGATAGATAGATAGATAGATAGATTGATAGATAGATGCATGAGGTAGGACATAGCTTATTTGAGAAACAATACCATAGCTATATGTATTCTATAATGAATGATAATGTGGGTTTTTCATTCCGACCCAGAGTATCGATCACAATTTGCAAAGCACGTATAAAATGTTTCTGTGATGCTAAACAGAAACATTGGTTCAACATATTCAAAGGAAAATGTTTTCCCAGATTCACCAAACCCATCGGGGATTAAAAAGCAGGAAAGTGGTTAAATTTAGTGGTAATCTAATTCATGTTGTGCAAACAGGTTCCTATCCCTGATCATGGAGAACTCCGTCCTGCCCATTATTTCCCATTCAACAAACGCACTTAATTCAGAGAAGGTTATTTACTGACTAATTAGTTAGATCAGGTTTATTAGAAGAGGTAAATATAATTAGACAGCATCAGGGCTCTAGTGGTTTTAGTGGACGGGACACAAATTGTTGAGGGTTGAAAAAAATATCACGACAACCTGGCAACCCAAATAAAACCTTGAGGTTGGAATGATGCGCTGAATTCTGACGGGGGACACCAAGGCCGGTATTAGGAGTTGGAAGGATTGTGGAGAACAACAAAAATGTCAGAGTGCTAAATGTGTATATGATAAATGTCGTCATCGCTGATGCAAATGGAATCTAATGGAATCTAATGGAGAATATACGCGCGCGCTCTGCGCGACCCACCACGAAGATAAAGATGCAACTTTTACTTACAGCATTACAATTTTAAACGGAAATGATGCACTCATATTGAATAAATACTGCCACACCTTCCGAAATGTATAAAAGAAAGGGATAGTGGATTTAAAGGTAATGATTTTATCAGAATGTTGGCAAACATGACAATTTGTAGCCCATATGATCATTTCAGTGACACAACCCAAGATCCATCCAGATACCACGCAAACCTCAGAATACGGCATTTTCTGATGGAATTTGAGTTTTCTCGCCCATGGAGTGTGTGCGATCCGATGTGTGCTTTTGGACGTTCAGGGTGTGTGTGCGTATGCAGCCTATGCAATGTATAAACTCGCGCGCACTAATAAGATGCAGCAAATGTCTTTAAATGCATGCATCTCCATCCAAAATCACATTTCCAAAGTCCCCTAAACTAAACTGACAAGCTTTCCATGTCTCGATCATCTGCTCAAATGCAGAAGCTGTCCCCCAAAAAAAAACAAACAAAAAAAAAACTTGGTAGTCTTGAGTCTTTGTATCATACAAATATTCAGAGATGTCAAACTAAAAATGCTGGGAAGGTTCTGATTTCAAATGAACCTCTTGGGGAAATGCAAAGCGCTTCGAGAACACATAAAATAATACAATACAATGCTGAGATCCTCCAACACAGCACAGTGTCTTATTCTTCAATGTCCCAGCTGCATCTTTAGAAACCACATACCACATCAACACAACATGCACGTTAAACTATATGCAATATTTATGCCTTATAGGCTACATCTTCATCACTTGAAATAGCCGTCATCTACATAGATTAAGGTGTGCACTGACACGGGTTCTATGGGTATCACGCGCATTTGCCACTGCACGTTAAATATTCAACAGCATATTAAGTGCTGCACACCATCTCGAGCAGCCCATGCACGTGAAACCTGCACGTTACAGTGCAAATTAAAGGATAGAAACTGATGCAAGAGCATCTGAGTCACAAACCCAAGTCTTGACAGATCGCATATAAATGCTTGATATATTCTGCATGCATATAAAAAAAAAAAAAAAAGAATAGTCAATTCCCCAATTGTACTTTTCTAATATCAGCATTCATAACTTGCTCTTACCTATTTTTACTCCTTAATGAAATCACCCCGCTCCTTTTCCTCATGCACGCGCAAAAACCCGGTCACATCTTCAAAAATTATACATAAAGATGTATGTGTCTAAATGAATAGTAAAAATAATAATAATAATAATCCCGTGTGGATGCGTTTTCCGAGACCCGAGCAGCTCAATGTGGCGGTAAATACAGGTTTAAATCCCCCGGTGGCGTCGCGCGACTCGGTGTGTGCGTGTGTATGCGCGTATGCGCGTGTGAGTGTGTGCGTGTGCGCGAGTGTATGGCAGGACTGCCGCTCCTAAAGGCGTCGGTTTGGAGAAAGCGAGAGGAGGGTGATGTCATGCGCGCGCGCACACACAAGTGCGTGTACACACACACACACACCACACACACACACACACACACACACACACACCACCTTTCTCTCTCTCGCAGCATCCTCTCACAACCACGCCCCTTTCCTCGATCTGTCCCTCCCACTGCCACGCCCCCGTTTGGCTACGTGATGAAGTCATGGGCTGCGTTCCCAAACCGCATACTACTGTACTAAACAGTGTGTCAGTGTAGCACACCACGCATGGTAAGCATCCGAACGTGGGTGGGTGTTAAATATTGGGGCAGTATGTGACCAAAATGCAACAGAAAATATACGTTCATGCATTCTGCTGCGTAAATAAGCAGATTAAAAAAATTTGCTTCGCACCATCTTTACATGGTTTTTAAAACACCCATTTCTGGGTGCACGTTATCACATAACAAATAAAATATTATTACATAATCATGAGTCTGTAAGTCTAGTATGAACAGATAAAGAAAAATGAAAGGAAAGCCTTGCAGACTCTCCTGTTGCAATGAAACTATGCATATTTTCATCATCAGGTGGTTTTTACCTACATCTCTGAAGTTGCAACCTGCAAAAATGCATTGGATAGTTTGCATTATCCTGCTTGAAAAGACTGCAATCTGTAGTGAAAAAAATACTGATTTATTCTTGTGCGAGTGCCAAGTCACGAGAATAGGACATAGACACGTCAGATACAATAAGGCAAGACGGCAGCAAAAATAACATTATACAGTTATTAAACTAACAAATCAGATATAAACTAATGAACTTCTAAGGCCCATTTGCACATAATAGTACATTACATTTACATCCATTGGATAAGCTTCTGCTTGTTTATACGAACGCATAGTATATATCTTGGTATATTCAATGCACGACACTTCTGCATTAAATGTTTATTTGACGTCACTGCCCTACGTTTTCAAAGTACAATGGTGCCCCCTGTGTGAGTATTTATTTCCTTTTTTGTCATTCCCCCCAAGAAGATTGTAATAAAAATAACACATTTTGATGTGCATAGAGATACAATATGTATGCAATCTTTTATTAAGTTTGGGTTTAATTCTCCTTTAATAATAATAATAATAATAATAATAATAATAATAATAATAATAATAAGTATATACTACAAGAGAATGGTGCCATGTGATTGATCCGTTGTATCAGAATTAAAAAACATTATGTCAAGTGGATACTACTTGAATCAAAACAATGGACACTCAGAGTTTGTCACAGTTTATCCCACTTTAAAGTAAAAAAATGATCCATATAAAAACCAATACATTGTTAACACTTGAGGTATTTTTGTTTTTTTATTATAGCTCACCACTTCTGGACTACTCTTCACAATGTATGTCTTGTAATAAATGCTTGGAATTTATTCCTTCGAACAGGGTGGCGTTCACACCACTTACCACAGACATTGATAATCATTCCATCTTTTTATGCCATCAGAGCAGTAAGAGCCAGTAAAATTAGCAGAGCCCCATAGGTACGGAGCATGACTTTGATTCCCATATTTGACTGTCTGTCTATGTCCACACTACTGGTAACTGGAGGCTCACTGGGGCAATTATAAATACGGAGTTTCGTCACAACCTTTCCCGTCCATGGTTAGTACAAAAACACGCAAAGTTCTTTTAGATGACTCAAAGAACTGAGCTGAATGCACACATTCAAACTTTTTGTCATTTTTGTACATGAAGAATTAAACACCCATCCTTGAATTACCACCTTATCGTGGTGGAGGGGTTTGCGTGTCCTAATGATATTGAGAGCTATGTTATCAGGGGCATTATGCCCCTGGTAGGGTCACCCAAGGCAAACAGGTCCTAGGTGAAAGTCCAGTCTAAGTGCGGTTCAAAAGACCCCTCTGAGTAAAAGGAGTGTTTCCTTACACACAAGTTCCTCCTGGAGGCCTGGAGGAGGGGCTCAAAGGCAACTTGTGGTCGGGAAGGAGCATGAGCTGGTGTGCGAGGTTGAGAGATACCGACTAGACATAGTCGGGCTCACCTCAACTCATTGCTTGGGCTCTGGAACCCAACTCAAGGGGCCGGACCTTATTCCATTCTGGAGTTGCTCATGGGGAGAGGTAGTGAGGCGGTGTGGGCATCCTTGTTGCCACCTGTCTCGGTGCCCACATTATGGGGTTCTCCCCGGTTGATGAAAGGGTAGCCTCCCTTCTCCTCCTGGTGGGGGATGGGTCCTGACTGTTGTTTGTGCGTATGCACCAAATGACAGTTCAGAGTATCCACCCTTTTTGGAGTCCTTAGGGGTGTGCGGGAGAGCGCCCCCTCAGGGACTCCCTCGTCATCTCGATGATCGAATTTGTTGCCATGTCTTTGGACTTGTGGCCACATGTTCTGGACACTTGGGGAAAGAAAGGAGCTGAGCTGTCAACTGATATCCACCTGGTGGTGAGCTGGCTTGGGTGGTGGGGGAGACCGCCCTCCAGACCTGGGAGACCCAAGCATGTGGTTAGGGTCTCCTGGGGACGTTTGGCGGTGTCTCCTGTCAGAAAGGCCTTGAACTCCCACCTCCGGCAGAGCTACTACCACATCCCAATGGAGGCCGTTGACTTATAGTGCGAATGGGCCATGTTTCGTGTCTCCATTATTGAGGCGGCAGCTCGGAGCTGCGGCTGGAAGGTCATTGGTGCGTGTCGGTGCCATTGCAACCCTCGAACCAGGTGGTGGACACCTAGATGCAGTGAGGGGGGCTGTCAAGCTGAATAAGAAGGCCTATCAGGTGCTTTTGGCCTGTGGGACTCCCGAGGCAGCGGACGGGTACCGACAGGCCAAGCGTGCTGTAGCCCAGGCTGTCGCCAATGAGAGCATGAAATAAGACTATCAGTTGGCCTCAAAAAGGTTCTGGACCACCATCCGACGCCTCAGGAGGGGGAAGCAGTGTTCCACAAACACTGTTCACAGTGGAAGTGGGGAGCTGCTCACCTCAACAGGGGATGTTGTCGGGAGGTGGAAGGAATACTTTGAGGACCTTCTCAATTCCACCAACATGCCTTCTGTGGAAGAGGAGAGCCTGTGGGCTCGGGAGGGGGTCTGCCCATCACTGGGGTGGAGGTCGCCAAGGTAGTTGAAAAGCTTCTTGTTGGCCGAGTTCTGGGTGTGGACGAGATCCGCCCTGAATAACTCTGGTCATTGGGGGCCGTACCTCTGGATTGGCAAACCGGGGTGGTAGTTCCCCTTTTAAAAATGGGAACCAGAGGGTTTGTTCCAACTATCGAGGAATCACACTCCTCAGCTTACCCAAAATCTATTCAGAAGTACTGAAGAGGAGGATTTGACCGATGGTCGAACCTAGGATTCACGAGGAACAATGTGGTTTTTGTCCTGGCCGCAGCACTCTCAACCAGCTCTACACACTCTTCAAGATCCTGGAGAGGGCATGGGAGTTTGCCCAATCTGTCCACATGTGCTTTGTGGACTTGGAGAAGGCTTTCAACCGTGTCCCTCGGTCTATCTTGTGGGGTGTGCTCCAGGAATATGGTGTATCGAACACGTTGCTACAGGCCATTCGGTCTCTGTATTGCCGGAGCCAGCGCTTGGTCCGCATTGGTAACAACATGTCGAATTCATGCCAAGGCTGTCCTTTGTCACCGGTTCTGTTCATAATTTTTATTCATACGACTGAGCAATTGAGGATTAAGGGATTTGCTCAAGGGCCCAACAGTGGTGATAGTGGGGATTTAACTGCTGACCTTTGGATCAGTAACCCATCACCTTAACCACTTTGCCACCACTGCCCCCTGATGCTGTAAATGTAAATGATATAAAATGTATTTATTTTCCTCTTAAAGGAGTTACGATACTTTTATAACACCAATTTTGACATCTATCATTTAAAGTAACTATCGGGAGCTTCACCTTTCGCTAAACTAGAGTTATGTTTGTTAAGATTTAGTGGGGGTTTGTATCAAATGGTATGGACTGTTTTGTAAATCAATCACTTCAACATGCCACCTCTCTGACTTCCTGGTTTAAAAGCAAATATGTCAACAAACAAAATTAAATCATGACTCTCAGTACAGTTCATGAAGCTCTACACTGAAAATCATTAGATTACAATTTGCATTATTGTAAATTATCTTACAGTTTTATGCAAATGGATTTTCATGGAGTCAAAAAGGGTTCAACTCGCAGCTTGAAACAAAGTCATAGCTACTGTGAAATCCATTATAAACTTTTGTATGAGTATAATTTACATGGCATGTGGCAGAAATATAAGTACTGGGACTTTGATGACAGAAATGCTAAGGGTAGCCAAGTATGGATTGAGGCGGAAGTGCCAAAAGTCTAATTTTTGGACAATTTTAAAGGGACACCACTCAAGGGACAAACTGTAAATATTTATTTTTTCTGTAGAACTATAAATCAAGAACAAACCATTAAGTAGAGGTCTGAATAATGTTGACTTGGCATCAAAAAACTCTAAGTAGTTAACTAATTAGTGCTCAACACAAACATATATTTTATGACTGTATGCACACTGGGACAAAATCAGTAAACCAATTTACTACTGAAAGCAGAAACTAAAGTGGCTATGTGAACTGTTGGTATTGCCCAGATGAAACAATTAAATCCGACACAGGGCAATTTGAGAAGAAATTGCTCACAGCAACAATTACCAGGACTGGTCCGATGCATAAGCGAAGCAAGCACCTGCTTGGGGCCCCCAGTGGCCAACAGAGGGCACCCAAGAGCATTTAAAATGTCAGACAAGAGAGTTTGTATTTTTTATTTTTATTTTTTAATAATTTTACGTCAATGGTAATTATACAAAAACCAGTAAAGAGATTAAAAGCCAGTCAAAGTAACATTATTTCACAGAACCCATTCTCTGCATTGAAAAGTCATTCTCTGCATTAAAAAAGTCATGTCACGAAAAAGGACAGATCCTTCTGGAACAAAGAAAAGCTAGAAGAGGATGGGAAAAACAGCAAAATAAAACATGGAGCCCCTAAAGGGACACTCACTCACTCACACTCATTTGCTGAACCACTTAGGCCTAAATCTAGGGCTGTGGGCAGGCTGTGCCTCTCTCAGCCGACATTGAGCCAAGGCAGGGTACATCCTGAGCAGTTCAACAGACCATCACAGGACAACATACACAACCATTTACACTCACATCCATACCTATGGGCAATTTCGAACAGACAATTAACCTAACGTGCATATCTTTGGACTGGTGGAGGAAACTGGAGTACCTGGAGGAAACACACGCAAGCAAGAGGAGAACATGCAAACTCCAAACTGAAACGCCGGAGCCCGAGAATCATAAGCATTTAATCATAAGCATTCACTGGCTCATCTTATGAAAGCTGCAATGGTGCTTAAAATTTGTGATAAGTTTCTGCATAATTATAGATTTTCTGACATACCATATCTGGGAGTGCCAAAAGTATGTGAACCTTTGCTTTCAGACCTCCCCTTTGCAGCAGTAAATGCAAACAGTTCTGCTAATTGTTGATCAATACTTTACCTTGGCTTGGAGGAACTTTCTCTTTCCCCCCTTTCCAGAACAGTTTGAACTCTGGGATGTTGGTGGGTTTTCTTACATAAACTGCTTGCACAATATTTCCAAGTGGATTAATATCAGGACTTTGAGTTTGCAATTTCCAAACAATTAAAAGAAAATGCTGGGATTTTTAAATGACCCTATTTTCCCATCTATATTCCCATAAATAGAGAAAATAAAATCTGACCTAAAATCCCCTCATTTAAACATGGAAGAGACTGAAACCTCCTTACAAACAACACCAGCAAACGTTTTCATTCATTCATTCATTCATTCATTCATTCATTCACTCATTTGCCAGACCATTACGGCAACTCCTACCAGGGCTGCAGGACAATTAGTCTAATGTGCATGTCTATGGACTGTAGAAGGAAACCAGAGTATCCTGAGGAAACCCACACAAGCACAGGGAGAACATACTAACTCCCCACAGCAATGTCTTCACCCAGCCTGGGGGTAAATCCACAAACTTTTTGCTGTGAGGCAGATGTGCTAAACAATATGCCACTATGCTGCCCACCATGTGATTTAAAATGTTTATTTTTCTGTTTAACAATGTAATATAGGGTCATAAGTAATGTCATTGTAGCCTAAAACAAATGACACAAATGTAGGCATTTTAAACATTATTTGTATAATCATGCTAAAAGTAGGCCTACTGCCGACTTAAAATGCAATATGGTGTTCCATCACATTGTGGCATTTAAGTTACTACAGCTTTTAGAGGCACGCAGCCGAAACTGCTCTTAAGTCAAGGGGAGAATCCACGTAGACTGCACTTACATAAGAAAAAAATTGTTTTTGGCTTTACCCCACCTGAAGTGCACAACTCCATTCATTGCTTATAAGCCATGGACATAAGTCAAGGTAGACCAAAGGTAACACAAAAACAGCACAATAGAAAACTCAAAGCAATTAGCCTTGAAAATAAAAAAAAGTTTGCAATTCCACACTCTTGTTCCAAACGGCATCTTTTTATGAAAGGAAACAAGTCAAGATCTCAGCGTTTTAATTTCCTGACTGCTTGCTGACAGAGCGCTCCTTAATCTTTGTTCTATTTCTTATTTTCAAACAATAAGTGTCAAGTGTTAAGTAAAACAGGCAGAAATTAATATATTTCAAAACAGAGAGAAATTATTAAATTAATCAAGAATGTTAAAAAATACAGTAAAATTATTTTTGATCGCGAAGCGCATATATTAGGCACAGCAAATTTGTGACCTGGTTTTGAAATATGATGGTCATCTTATCATCTTATGTATGGGTAGCAAACATTTTAAAGGGGATTATTTGGGATTTTTCTGAAACGGAGAGTACCAGCAATGCTAGTGATCATAGCCCATAGCAGCTAGTATATTCTAGCCCATTCAGTGAATACATTTCCAATCCACATCACCTTTTATTGGTACCAGTTACATATAAAAATGCATTATGTAATTGTGATTGTGATTTTTAAAACAAGAACACAAAATACAGCTAAGCCATCTGCCACACAGCATTTCTTTCCTTTTTCTCCTCATCAAATTATTTTATTTTATTAAAAAAAAACAAAAAAACTTTTTTGATACAAGCTTGGGGACTAAGATTCAGCAGAAATTGAGGTATGTTATAGCAGAGCTGCCTGCACTTTTGTCCATACTGTAGAGATTATGGATTTTTCATAGCTGTTACAACCATCAGTTCATCTAGCCATCTATACGTCCATGTACCACCACAGTGTCTGTGCCTACAAGCCAGAAAAAATCTGTGTAAAAATCGAAAACTGCTCTAAATGTAAAATTCTTTGCTTCCAAACTACAGTGTCCCTAGTCACCAAATATATTTGAGGTTAAATACTTTTTTCTCTCAAATCAATGACTGAAAGATTTTTTTTTTTTGCCAGAAAAGAAACTTAACTGACATTCAGCAGGAATGCTTACCTCAACAAACTAGCTTGTCAAGGCTCAAGTCAACTAACTGATTGATAAATTGATTAGCCACGTGACATTGGTTTAACACTGGTTGTACACCTTTGAAAAAAAATGGAACTATGGCTTTTTTAGTTTGTATCAAATCAACAATTCACAGATATGACACACACCAAAAGAGTGCTTACAGGCCTTAATAAGCGGTTTAACTTAGCTAACTGACAGGAAACATGGCCCCACAGTTGTCATTTGTTGGAACAAGCTTGATGGAGAATATCGTACCATTAGTGAAGTCCATACTGTTTCATTAGTGAATCCCATGACTCAAAGAATTCTGGGTCGAAATGGAGCAACAATGTACTAATTCTGATTTGTTATATTTTTTATGATGATTACATATTTTCCCTCTATTAATCTGGAAAAATAATTCCATTATTTAAAATAATTTTATTAATTCGTCTCAGGTATGCTTCATGAAGCCAAAATGCAAAAGTTGTTAAAAAAAAAAATTGATTGTGTGATATCTGTGAGTTGTTTATTTGATACAAAGTATAAATAAATAAATAAATAAGCCAGGGTAAACGGTGAGTAATCCGGTGCGGTGATTTTATTATTATTATTATTATTATTATTATTATTATTATTATTATTATTATCATTATTATTATTATTATTGTTATTATTATTATTATTATTACAACCCCTGGCAAAAAGTATTGAATTACTACTCTTGGAAGATGTTCATTCAATTGTTTAATTGTGTAGAAAAAAATAAAAAACAATTACAGACATGCCACAAAACTATTTTTATTTAACATTCCAACCATCTGACTTTATGAAACACAAAAATAAATAAGAAAGAAAATTGTAGTCAATTTCAACTGTTTTTGCAGATCAAACAGAGGAAAAAAATATGGAATCACTCAATTCTGAGGAAAATATTATGGAATCACTGTGTACTTTGCAGTTCTAAAACAAACACCTGTATCCGACTACATCTGCTAATTAGTCTGCAGATAAAAAAGAGACCTTAGTGAGCTGTTGAACCGAGCTGATTGACATAAATCATGGCTCCAACACGAGAGATGTCGGTTGATACGAAGGAGAGGATTATAAAACTTCTTGAAGAAGGTAAATCTTCATGGAATGTTGCAAAAGATGTTGGTTGTTCCCAGTCAGCTGTGTCTAAAATCTGGACCAAGTAAAAATCCAATTGGAAGGTTGTAAAAGGGAAGCGTACTGGTAGACCAAGGAAGACATCAAAGCGTCAAAATAGAAAACTTAAAGCAATATGCCTCGAAAACAGAAAATGCACAACAAAACTAATGAGGAACAAACGGGCAGAAAGTGGAGTCAGTGTCTGTGACCGAACTGTAAGAAATCAACTAAAAGAAATGGGGTTTACATCCAGAAAAGCCAAAAGAGAACCACCATTAACATCTAAAAAGAAAAAAACAAGGTTTCAGTGGGCAAAAGGAAAGCAATCATGGACTGTGGAAGACTGGATGAGAGTGAGATTCAGTGAATCACGAATCTGCGTTGGGAGGGTGATGATGCTGGAACTTTTGTTCGGTGCCGTTCCAATGAAATTTATAAACAACTGCCTGAAGAAAACATGCAAATTTCCACAATCATTACTGATATGGGGTTGTATGTCAGGTAAAGGTATGGAAGAGATGACAGTCATTACATCCTCAATTTAGTTCATATTGAGATTTTGGACACTTTTCGTATTCCATCAATTGAAAGGATGTTTGGTATATTTAATGTCAATGGCATGGCCTGCAAAATGTCCAGACCTCAATCCAATTGAAAATCTCTGGTGGAAATTAAAGAAAATGGTCCACGACAAGGTTCCAACTTGCAAAGCTAATCTGGCAACTGCAATAAGAGAAAGTTGGAGTCGGATTGATGAAGAAAACTGTTTGTCGATAGTTAAATCCAGGCCTCAGAGAATTCAAGCTGTTATAAAAGCCAGAGGTGGTGCAACAAAGTACTAGTGGTGTTATTGTTTGGTGATTCCATAATATTTTCCTTAGAATTGAGTGATTCCATATTTTTTCCCTCTGTTTGATCTGTAAAAACAGTTGCAATTGACTACAACTTTCTTTCCTTTTTTATTTAAGTGTTTCATAAAGTCAGAAGGATGGAATGTTGAATGAAGATAGTTTTGTGGCATGTCTGTGTTTTTTTTTTACACAATTAATAAATTAATGAACGTCTTCCAAGAGTGGTGATTACATACTTTTTGCCAAGGGTTGCATTATTAATATTCATTGATTTTCTAAGCCACTTAATCCTAATTAGGGTCGTGAGGAGGCTGGCCCATCTCAGCTGACTTGGGGTACACCCTGGACAGCTCACCAGGCCATCGCAGGGCTATTATTATCATTAAAATTATTGCTGTTGTCGTTATTATTATCATCATTGTTTTTATTTTATTTTATTTTATTTTATTTTTTTACTTTCTGTTGCGCAGAATGAAAATGCAAACTACAGATGCAAATAAGATGCCAAAGGTTTATTTTGTAAAAAACTGGTGGTTGTTTCTATGCTGTATTCAAATAGATAAAGTGCAATAACCTCTAATTTCTTTTTAGTTTGTTAATTAATATGTGACTCAGTGGTTAGCACGTCCACTTCACAGCAAGAAGGCCTGAGTTTGATTCCCGGGCTCGGGCGTTTCTGTGTGAAGTTTGCATGTTCTCTCAGTGTTTGCGTGAGTTTCCTCCAGGTACTCCAGTTTCCTCCCACAGCACAAAAACATGCACAGTAGGCAATTGTCTGTTCCAAATCACCCCTAGGTGTGAGTGTGAATGGTTGTGTGTGTTGCTCTACGATGGCATGGCGAGCTGTTCAGGATGTACCCCGCCCTCACCTAGAGTTGGCTGAAATGGGTGCCAGCCTCCCCTCGACCCTAATTAGGATTAAGTGGCTTAGAAAATGAATGAATGAATGAATGAATAATTAATATGTTTAGGGTGGCAGGGTGGTGTAGTAGTTTTAGAATTCCACATAGTTTTAGAGGGTTCTACATTAGACTTTGAGTTCTATAAAGTCTTAAATGGTTCTACATAGACTTTGAGTTCTACATTGTGTAAAGATTCTAGTTTTACTATTCTACATAGTATTAAAGAGGACTACATGTTATTTGGATTCTGTAGAGTCTTAAAGTGTTTTAGTTTTAGGGTTCTACCTCATCTTAAAGGTTTCTACATAGTTTTATATAGTCTATAGCCTTAAAGGGGGCGAGGGAGGGGGGACACAGTGGCGTAGTAGTAAGCACATCCACCTCTCAGCAAGAAGGTCCTGGGTTTGATACCTGGGCTTCTGTGCAGAGCTTGCATGACCTCCTCGTTTGCATTGGTTTCATCCTACAGTCTGGAGATATGCACATTAGGCTAATTGGCTGTTTCACATTGACTGTAAGTGTGAGCGTGAATGGTTGTGTGTGTGTTGACCCTGCAATGGTCTGGCGAGCTGTTCAGGGTGTTCCCCGCCAGCCTCCCTGTGACCCTAGTAGGATTAAATGGTTCAGCAAGTGAGTGAGTGAGTTATTAATATATCTTTCAAGATGTTACATTTCTTTTAAAATGTGATCGTTTGATGAGTATTAGATAGGCAAGCACTACAGTATACATATACTATTAGGGTGGTCCTTATTTTCGAACTTTTGAATTGTAAAGCGGGCACCCCGTAAAAAGGTTTCAAACACTGAAAAATGAAATACCTAAAAGGATTTTTACAATCAAGTAATATTTAAGGTATGCTCAAAGGCTCTAAAGTTTCTCTCCTATAAATGCCTGGCATGGTGTGGAAGACTGCCTGCAAACGTGATAAGTTCCCAAACTACATATATTTCAGGCACTACTACGTCAATGCCTCATTGGTAAGAATGCAGCTGAATAAAGTTGTAGTTCTGATCCTACAGAGGTAAACTAAACATGAGTTCTGTCATTTAAATATGGATGGGATTGTATGGCGCACTCAGCAATGACAAAACGCAAGTAGTGTAGACTGTAGACTGTGTACCATGTGTAGAGAAGTGCAGAATACTTCCTGAAAGTAACTTAATTTTTCTTTATTAATCTGTAACATTATGGAAATTAATCTGTAACATTATGGAAATTAATCTGTAACATTATGGTAATTAATCTGTAACATTATGGTAATTAATCTGTAACATTATGGTAGTTAATGCTTAGATAGCAGTAATACACCATTTCATTGGTGTTGAGCATACCTTAAATATCATTCAAAATTAAAAATATTTTACTACAAGTGTGTTTACATTGAATGTAACCAAATTAATGGGCACCTGTCAATTTTACTCAAACTTAAATTTTTTACCACCAATATGGACCACCCGAATGTACTATACAATACACAGCATGGGGATATTGCATTAAAAGTGCACTATGGAGGACTATTTATGGGGGATTTATTACTCATTTCATTTTCATTTTCTAAACCGCTTAATCCTAATTAGGATCACGGAGGAGAATGGCGCCCATCTCGGCCGACTCTGGGCGAGGGCAGAGTACACCCTGGACAGCTCGCCAGGCCATTGCAGGACAGAAACACGCTGACGGCAACTCAATTGGCCTACTCTTTACGAGTGACAGCAATGGTTCTTTTACATTCCTCTCACCACAGACAGTGAGGAACATGGCTGGCCTTTGATAATCCAGTTAGCTGCACTGGGAGGACAGCAGTGGCAAATTGGTGATAGAGGGGCTTGAATCCTGGACCTTCGAATCAGTAAGCCAGCACCCTACCACCGGGCCACCACTTCCCCAGGGATTTATTATTAAAAATCGAATTTATATTTCATATCTTCAGTGTAGAATTACCTGTAACTATGAATCTTTGTGTTTTCGTGAGCTTAGAATGAGACAGGTATATCCACAAAAGGGTCAGGTCCTCTTCCATGGAGCTGCCATGTTGCACCACTACAGTAGCCCAGAATGGACAAACCTCTAGAGAGCACCTTCCTCATTTCACGTTTGACAGGGTAAATCTGGCACACCCTCCCCTTTTTACATTGTCTTTGCTTTTGAAAACAAAAGCCTGCATGTAGTGACCAGAAAGACCCTTCACCAGCCTAGTCATGTGTTCAAACTAGCCTATCACTGTTCACCGAATGTAGAGCTTTATTTGAACTGAACAGTCTTCGTCCACTGCATGAAGCTATTTGTTTAAATGAAACACCAATCAGCAAAATAAATATTTATGCTAGGGAAGTTATTCATATTCAGAGTCATGTTATGCACGTGCTTCTTGGGCTCCTCATCCAATCACCAATGGAAATAGTTCGTGCATTTAACATCACCAGATTTATCTACAGTAGAAACATCCAGGATGTGTGGGGGTTTTTTTTAAGATAGAAAATGTGACCTGAAGTAAGGAACATATTATTCTCTTTGCAGTGAAAAGTAATCTGATGTAATATAAAAGGAAGATAGCGTTAAAAAAAACCCTGACATGATATTTGAAAAAAGAAAAAAGAAAAAAAATAATAGATGCCAAGATGCCAAGCCTTATTCTCTCTGTTTATCTCAAATCTGAATACAGCCCATAGTCCATACGGTGCGATTTCAGATACAGCCTTCGCCTGCTCGCTCCTGTGATGATACAGTCTGTCTTTAACCTTCACACAAGGCATGAAGCAGGAGCCATACCAGATTCTCATCTTATTTTGTTCCTCTCTGATGCAGAGCAAAACTCAGCAGTTATTAAGTGTTATCTAAGAACCTTTTTTAAAAACTACTCTGAATGGTAAGCAATAATTGAAAAAAAAAAAAAAAAAGGCAGCAGTGAGTGCGGCTTCCCAATGAGCAGTTCAGCCATTTTGTTTTAAAGAGAAGAAACTCCATCCCACCCTCTTTTTTCTATTGGGATGACTATTAAACAAACCTTTTTTTCACTGTCGAACCTCTCAAATTACAGATCACATGATAAGTTGCCTTTAATTAGGAATTGTGAAGCATGACTATTTTGCAAAGCTTTCCTGAAATAATGTGCTTATCCTAGAACATGCGCTCGCAGTGAGCCTCTTTTGGTGTCCCTAACGAAGTGCTTGCTGCTAATGAACAAATGTAACAAATATTTTGATTATGATGCTTCGCCTTTACACTTGGGTTTCTAAGACAGCGAGTTCCCTGTTATTCAAATCAATATTTACGATTGCTCGAGGCGGCTCTTAATTGCAGAGGACGTGTAGAGAGGGCGCGAGAACGTAGTTCACCGAAGGGTCGGATGTGTCAGAATCACGGCTAATTACCGCTTGTGGTGGAGAGCAGAACGTTCGCACCTGCATGCTGCAACTGACACAGTGACAAATGCCCTGAGGATTTGTGTGTCGGTTTGTGTGTGTGTTTGTGTGTGTGTGTGTGTTTGCATATTAAAAAAACCAGGCTGATAAGAGTATGACATCATATGCATGGAAATAAGTGGAACAAAAAGAGAAGGTGTAAGTCTATGTGTGTGTGGGTGTTGGAGATAAAGAATGCCTATATTAGTGTGTGTGTGTGTGTGTGTGTGTGTGTGTGTGTGTGTGTGTGGTTAAGAGGGACTTCAGTTGAGTTAGAAAAACTGGCTTCTCATCGTCCCTGTGGAATAAACTCTCTATACAGAATGGGTACAGTCAGAGAAACTTTACTGAGGTGTGTGTGTGTGTGTGTGTGTGTGTGTGTGTAATTGCTACATACTGAGGACCAGAATATATTTCTAACCAACAGATTGAGTAATTTTTTGCAAAGTGAGGACACTTTGGCTGTTCCTTATTTTTTTCAAAGGGCTGTTTGACGGTTAAGACTTGGATTAAGGATCGAATTAGATTTAGGCTAGGGTTAGGGGGAAGGTTGGGGTTTGGCATTTAGTTGTGCTGGTTAAGGTTAGGGTACAGGGCCAGGGAATGAATTTTATCAATGAAGGTCCCCACAAAGAAGTACGTGTGTTTGTGAGTGTGTGTGTGTGTGTGTGTGTGTGTGTGTGTGTGTGTGTGTGTGTGTGTGTGTTCATCAACGTGCAGTTGAAATAGGTCGTCAAGCCTCAGAGGAACAGCCTCCCTTTTTCTACATATGGGGCGTGGGGGGTGGGGGTGGGGGGCTAACGGAGGTAGGGGTGGGTGGGAGTGAAGGGGGTTGTAATTGTGTACTCTTGATATGTTGGTCGTCCTGAGATGGTATGGAAATGTCTGCAGCGAGACCATGAGTCAGCTCGGGTGTGTTTTTAAGGAACAAGAGTAAAAGAAGGCATTGCAGCAACATTCAGAAGTTGTGTGTGTGAGACCACAAAAACTTTATTCTCTGGAAGAGCCAGAGACTCTAGTGTTATGATGATGATGATGATGATGATGATCTTACAAGGTTATACACAAAATGTAGTTGGGGAAGAAGTATGAGGTCCTCAGATTCCAGTGAGGTCTCATGAGGTTAAGTAAGTACTCTCACCACTTGATCGTTTTCGCTACAACCTGAAACTGAACTAGGAAAGCACAGTCTACCCTCTCCTGTATAAATACGCTGATATGCAACCATGTCTGGTTCACATCTCTGTGATTGGCAGGGAATAGAGTGTACATAGACTGTGATAGACTGGACTACATGGACCTCCTCTCACCCAAAGTCTGGAATTGGCTCCTACTTTCCCTTGATGGATAAGTGCCATAGATAATGAATGGATGATTGGACAGATAAAGTATGCCAGTCATCCAAAGGCCAGTACTGCTCCCTTTGTTTCTACCAGTGGGTTGTTGTGGCACTGTTACTGTGGGATTGCTTCATAAGGCAAGCACTCATAACAAAGTTATGTTTTCAGCACAGTGGGTTTGTTTGTTTGTTTGTCTGTCAGTTTGCAACCTAATGTCCACAGTTTTAACAGATCAATCTGAATATTTTTATAGTGGGCAGGTGATCATCCAAAAATATCCCATTAAATTTTCCTAAGAATCCACTCTCTGATGACATCACAAAAAAATTCATTCATTCATTTTCTAAACTGCTTAATTATAATTAGGGTCGGGGGAGGCTGGCGCCCATCTCAGCCGACTCTGAGCGAGGGCAGAGTGCACCCTGGACAGCTCGCCAGGCCATCGCAGGGCAGAAATACGCTGACAATAATCCAATGGCCTACTCTTTACGAATGACAGCAATGGTTCTTTTACATTCCTCTCACCACAGACAGTGAGGAACATGGCTGGCCTTTGATAACCCAGTTAGCTGCACTGGGAGGACAGCAGTGGCAACTTGGTGATAGAGGGGCTTGAACCCCCGACCGGTGGATCAGTAAGACAGCACCCTACCACCGGGCCACGACTGCATTGCAAAAATCATACTTTAAAACAATTACTATGTCTTATTGGTGAAATTACAAATAATTAAAGAAATGATTGGTGGAGCGAACACAGACCTTTCGCATGTTATGGATACTCGGACACACGCATGCTCTGTCTAACTTGAAGACGAAGTTGAACTTCTAATGATCTAATTAGGTGTTGGATCTATTGGAAAGTTCCTGTCTATGTGAATGAAATGACTATCGTAATATTACTTTACTTTAGTACAATTTCCATAAGCCGTAAATCCGTAATTTCTGTATAAATGTCTAGTAATAATAATATAAACAAAATATAACTCATCACGAACTCATGACCTATGGACAAACAAACACACACACACAATTTCCTGCAGAACGAAAATTAGCACATCACAGTACCTTCCGCGTAGATCACGCAAAAGCTAAAAACATATCTCTGTCTAAACATATCTGATTTAAACGATATTTGATGTTGAACCAAGTTTCTGGTGGAGGTTTGCGTTCTCCAAGTGCTCTTGTTTTTCTACTCTTGGTTTCCAGGACTCTGTACCTTGACTTGTATTGATAGCTGATTTCTTTCTTCTTTGATTTAAGAACAATGGGGGTTAAATAATAATATAATCACAAATCTGAAGTTATGATTTCTACCTAATTTTTTGTTTAGAAATAAGTTTCCCCCATACTTCTATATAATGAGACTGTTTGTGTAGATTTATATAATATAAAATAAAGTTATTGTGGACAAGTTCAAAGGGAGCAAATACTTACTTTATGGCACTGCATATAAGATATTCTCCAGAGTTACATAATGTAACTAGCTGCATGTAGGCTATAATTTTCATTCAGTTACACAAGCATGAGAGCCGCTTTAAATAAAATGCGACCAGCTACTGCAGTGACTCTATACTTTGAGATGTCAAGGTATAAGGTATTCTATATATGAACACAAATGTGAAAAACACATTGGACGTAAGGGAAAAGCAATTTGTAAGCAAGATAATTACCTGATGCTGTAGCCTGTTGTTTGAGGACTTGGCACACAACAGGAGCGATATTAGATTCTGCAGGTGCCGCTGAACTTGGCGGAAATGGCAGAGTGAAAAGCGAGAGCTGCCAACAAGGTACGCCTCAACAGGATCATCAAACCTTCGTCATTGCGCGCCTCTGCGGCACAGCAAACTGCACATTTGCGTCTGACTGTTTTTCTCCATAAAAGACATCACAGGAAGTAGAACAAGAAATTAAAGTTTGATGGATAATACATATTTGCACACCAAATTGTGCGTTTGCACGTCTGACAACATTACAATGCAATCATGTCTAATTTTGTAACAATGCCGTTTGCGCTCTGTGGGGCCGCAGCACTGCAGAGATGCAAGAAATACAGGAGGAAGAGCAAATGAAGAAGAAAACGAGTGAAAGGATGAGACAGAAAGAGCATTCAGAGAGCACCCCATTCAGCCTGGCTGTCTTTTCTTTCCTTGGCTTCATTGTGTCGAGCCAATTCCACCGAGATAATCTGAGTGTTTGGGTTTCAAGGCAAAGCGTGAATAGGGCTGAGATTGGGCCTGATCTCGAGCGTGTGTTATGCCAGACGCGGGGTCACTGCAGCACACAGCCTGGCCTCACTCTGCCTCCTCCGTTTCATAAAGTGATTATTCGGTGCTGTGACCTCTGACCCTGCTCAGAGCTCCGTACTTCAGAACTGCAATATGTATCCCTTGAGAACACATGGAACATGTTCCCTTCTGCAGAACCTACTTCAGTAATGTGTTAGAGCTTTCATGTGTCTTGTCTCAAAGTCTGCTTTCTGTCTAAAGAATGGACTTCAATGAACTTTCTTGGCATGGATTAATTATATTTGTGTTTATGTGGCAGCTTTCAGGCCTAACTTTGTCAAATCTAAAAAAGATGCCATTTCTTGCAGCAGAGGAGGAGGGGTCATGCACACATGTCAGTCCGGAAACAGAAGTTCTCAACCTAGATAATGATTGATAATAATTTGTCAAAGGTTTGTGATGATTTCAAAAGATAGAAACGTTTTGTTATAACTTTGCCATCAGGCGGCACAGTGGTGCAGTGGTTAGCACGTCCACCTCACAGCAAGAAGGCCTGGGTTCGATTCCCGAGATCGGCTGTTTCTATGTGGAGTTTGCATGTTCTCCCTCTGCTTGTGTGGGCTTTCTCCGGGTACTCTGGTTTCCTCCCACAGTCCAAAAACATGCACAGTAAGCTAATTGGCTGTTGCAAATTGCCCCTAGGTGTGAGAGTGGGTGTAAATGTGTGTTGGCCCTGCAATGGCCCCCGCACTCACCCAGAGTCGGCTGAGATAGGTGCCACCCTACCCGCAACACTAATTAGAATTAAACAGCTTAGAAAATAAATAAATGAATGAACTTAGTACCATTTTCCACATCTGGTCCTTGCATTGGGGAATCTTGATGTTCCTCATCTCCCGTAGGCTCCATGTTTCTGGTGGCTTTGGCAAACTGTTCTCATGGATTAAAGCATATTAAGCTTTTCAATTCTGTCAATTTCTTATTTTTTATTCAGGAAGCTAGATACAATAATCGGACAGATGTCAGAGTTCATCACAGGGATCCTTCAGTTCCTGCAATGCCACTGGGACTGAAAATGGCATTGACTTCCAAATAGGTCTGAGCCATGCTCTCAGGTTGTCTCACTCCAGATTAAATAGGATGTATTGCAGGTGTTGCAACTTTGACAAGACATATCTGCTGGATTACATCTTCCTGAAGACATTCGATCCTATTATTAAATGTACTCATGATGCAAGTATAATAGCTTTCCAAAATGACATCAAGCCATGATGTTGTGTCTGACCAAAACAGCTTGTGAATAATACACTAGCAAACTTAAAAAATATCATGGATGGGCTTCTGAGTGGCGCATCGAGAATGAACGTGACTATCATCCTGGAGATCACAAGCTTACCCAGGTATATGTTCGCTGCCATACCTAGGAGCTAATTGGCCAAGATCCCTTGGGATGGAGGGATGGCATCCACTCATCTCCCTGTCACTCAAAACAATCACCAGCCAATCATGGGCATCTGTGTGCTCATGCATACAGGGAGCAGCTAGCACTTTCTTCTGAATGCGACGGAGTTCCTAAAGATGCGAGTGGCAACAACATGTGTCATAAAGGGCATGCCTCCCTGAAAGGTGATGGTCACATGACAAGGAGACAAGGACAAGGAACTTTAAAAAACAAACAAAAAAAACAATCCAAAAATCAGTTTAGCTTTATTCAAGATAGCATATAATGCTAAGATATTTTTTGCATCAGTAGAGTCTTCTTTAGGACTTGTATGAAAGAGAAACGTGCTGAAGGTTAGCACAAGAAACTGTGCTTCCTAATTTATTCATATAAGATAAGCGTTTATTCGCTTTCCTACAGGTTGAGCAAGGAGTTGTTTCACATTGCCTTCTAGAGCTGCTACAACCTCCGATACCAACATATTTCTTTAGTCTCCTGTGCCTGAGTGTGTATGTGTGCGCTGTAAATGGCTAGTCATGAATAACGCCCTCTGTGCAGCCATATCCATGCCCCAGGGCATCTGGCTAATGGCAGGCTCAATAAGCATGAACTTCAATGGTACAGCAGAACTATATCAGAGTGAGTCATGGACTACAAGGTGTATAAAACAGCGCAATTACCCCTCGGAGCTTCTGTATCCATGTTTCATAACATCGGCGAGGTCTCATTCGGACCGCTTCGCCAAGTGAATGCAGGGGAATTTTGATTAACCTGATTCTCCTGGGGTTGTAATGTTTATATACAGATTTAGTAAATGAATGCAGATGGATAGTAAAGAGAGAGAGAGAGAGAGAGAGAGAGAGAGAGAGAGAGAGAGAGAGAGAGAATACTGTCTTTATCCCCTTCAATGGCTACTTCACTCTCCTTTTATTTTTATGACTGGCTGGTTTGGTGTACCACTGGACTGCTGGGGGAAATAGACTTCTTGCTTACTTTCTATACATCACTTCTGACACTGATGTTCTGGCCTCTGGGTTGGAGTCCCACATCTGATGCTTTATTAAAAATCAATTATTTAAGATCCATCCTATGATGCAGCTATTCGTCATTCCTAATTGCCGGGGTAAAAAAAGGGAAAGAAAAAAAACCCAGTACTGTAGACCAGTTACTGAATTCTTCAATATTTTATAACATGGAAGGAATTTACATGATCAGGTTTGTCATGCTGATTTTCAGCAGGAGGCATCTCTGTGAATTTCTGGTTAATGGAGATGGCAAATGGGCTGCGCAGTGGTATAACGGGTAGCTGCCTCTCACCTCCGTTGTTGCCCTAACAACATGCTATTATTAAAAGTTTCCCTAATGTGTGAATGTGTGTGCATAGTGCCTTGTGATGGACTACTATCCCATCCTGGCACTGGATACAGTGAATGGAAAAAATGGAAATCTCCAAACTATGACACCATGTGGGACCCCTTGGGGTTTGATATAAAAATTGGAAACAAACAGCGAGATGAAGAGAAACTTGTGGATAAAAAGAAAATTTGAGGTTTGAGAAGCAGTTTGACAGAATTATATATTCAGGAGCCACATAGTAAAGATTCATATGTATAGTAGCAGGTTAGGCAACAAATATGAAGTCTAACTTATATTTATCTTCATACACTCCATAAAAATTTGATTCAATTGAAATATGTGAAACATCAGCACAAAATTAATCTTACTACATCAAATTTCCTCAAACTTTTTGCTGTATCTTCATATAATTTTGCCTGATTTCAATAATTTTGTAATTATGAGTCACATATTAGTCATCTGTTTCGCATGACCAACAGTTTGAAAAACAAAACAAAACAAGAGAACTCAGAGAGTGCAAGCCTCCAGCAATCCCCATATGAACCAAAATGTGAAAAAATGTGTCCAAAGCCCAAGGTCTGGAAGAAATTTCATGAAAATCTGCACATAACCCAAAGAAGAACATAACCCCCTTGGCAGAGTTAACACAAAATATGTTGCTTTATGACAAATACTCTATACTATATACACCAATATTAATGTGGCATAATTTGGGTTCGAGTTATCATTTTACCCAGTGGTCAAAAATAGTAACTGCAACAACTGCCTAGTGCATACTAGCCCATTGGGGAAGGAATCACTCTGCCCCATGTTGGGGGGTTGGGGTAGGGTGTTATACCATTTAGTATTTTGAACTTCTCATTAAAAACAATCCTTGTTTTATGCCAATTAAATCTAATACATTTCTGCAAGTAAAAATCTTCTCCATGTGGAATATTTACATCAGACATGCAATACCGGGGCAGTGGTGGCCCGGTGGTAGGGTGCTGGATTACTGATCCCAAGGTCGGGGGTTCAAGCCCCACTA
Organism: Tandanus tandanus; assembly: GCA_039654325.1. Taxonomy (NCBI): domain Eukaryota; kingdom Metazoa; phylum Chordata; class Actinopteri; order Siluriformes; family Plotosidae; genus Tandanus; species Tandanus tandanus. Next base: position 24,903,091 of record JBCNYH010000002.1, read on the forward strand.
TCAGCAGG
>JBCNYH010000002.1:24913508-24923626 GCA_039654325.1 Tandanus tandanus
ATATATACTCACATCATACATTACAGTCAAGAATATATGTAATCTCTGTGACCTTGATTGTGGCATGATAGGCTGGTTTGATTTCATGATTTCCTTGGATTTTCAAAGGCAGCAGTCTCTAGATGTTACACAGAATGGTGCAAATCAAACAAACAAATAAACAAGCAAGCAAACAAACAAACCCCCCCCCCTCCCCCCACACACACACACACACACACACAGTTGAAGATGACATTAAAATCATCTTGTTTTTTTCCCAGTCTTTAACTATTTGTTTATGGTGATTTAGAAGGCAGGATCACACCACCCCATTGCTGATTATTTTCCTTCAACAGCATGCTGTGTGTTTTTCCTTACATGGATTGGGTATATGGATCATGTTCCTTATGTTAAATAACTACATTTTCAGGAACAATATCATCCACTCTGCAGAGCCGTCAGGAGAGTTGATAACACAGGAACAAGGAACAAGGAACAAGACCATTACAAGTATAAAAAAATATCCCTTGGTCAGGTTAAATGGATATGCACAGTGGTCAGAGAGCATGTAAAGGGCAAACACGTATAATGTGACATCTTCTCCAGGTGGTATTACATGCAGAGGGCCATAATGGAAAACAGCATTCACCAAGAAGATTCTTATAGCAGCATAAATGCAGCACTAGCATGTGCAATGTTGATCTGAGGTAGTGACACACAATTCTTGGGAATTCTGATATGGATTCATCTGATTGTCAGAGAAGGTAACTACAAGAATAGGACAAAAACAGGAGCAGTCTATTCCGTTTATATTATGAGATAAAAATAATTTAGAAAATGACCATCTATACTGCCATTAAACATGCAGCTTCAAGTCTACAGACTACATGCATTAATTATCTTCAATATCTGAAGGAATACAGGATACACATTGACACCTGGCAGAAACTCCCATTTTATTTTATGCAAATGTATGTTTTATTGATAAATATACATATCATTTGAGGGAAGCAAATTATCTAATGGTCCAAGAATATTAGGCTAACTCTCATTGATTTAAAAAAACCCTTACAAATGTCATTTTGTGAAAATGTCTACAATGTTAAAAAAGTAAGTAAAAATGTAAGTGATGTATGTAATTTGGGCAAAGGTTTTGTGATTGGATGGATAAGGACAAGGCTCTGATAATGATCTATGCATTAAAAAATAAATATTGCAAGGTCTATGCTTCAGAAAATAATTATATTTTGGCAACCACAAATGTTAGAAATCCTGGATGGTGTTGCAAATGGAATATTGTCTTATGTGTAAAATTTTCCATGCATTTTGGTCAGGCACACTCACTGACCAATAAGAACCCACCTTATACATCACCAATGGTGTCCCTATAAGGGGTTTAATTAGGTAAGTAAACAAACTAAGTGAGAAAACCAACATGTGGCAGAGAATATCAGCAACGGCCCAACAAACAACATGTTGAGATTTCCTTAATTTTACACAAATCAGATAAAGTGGGTATAGAAAAGAATAATCCCCTTTCAAAATATTCACATTGTTGCTTTGCAGCCTCAAATTATGACGCACACCAAACATTTTTTTTTCAGTTTAATCAGTGCAATTTATAACAGCCAAGAGAAAGATATAATAGAACAGAATAGAATAGAATAGAATAGAACAGAGTGTTTTTTTTTTTAATTGTCATTGCATTGAGAAAAATACAACAAAATTAAAAAGCTCTGCCAGAGATACTTCCATGCACATAATAGCAAGAGTTTGGGAAAAAATAAATTAAGTAAAATAAAAAATTATTATGGAGATGGCTAAACTGAATCAGGTAAAACTAATCACTTTCACCTTTGCACACCAAGCTATTTGGCTTTCACTAATCATTCTGGTTAGTTCAGCATAAAAGCAGTTTATCATAGAACATTCCAGTTCTTAGAAGTGTAACTAGTAACAAACAGTCAATTATGGGTGGCAAGGCATTGTCAAAAGATCTAAGGGATATTGTGATGTGATTGGGAAGTTGTGGACTGGCACAAGTCAGGAGATGGATACAAAAAAAATTTCAAACTTGTTTAACAAGTAAAGAACTTAGAATAGAATTAGCAGAGATTGTTGTATCCTCTGGTGAGGGAATGTAGCTAGTAGCTTGCTGTTCTAAATCTGGCAAAAATGTGAGTACAATGTCTAGCACATAAATCAAACAACCAATTTTCCCCACAGAATACTACATTAGTTAGTCTGAGTCTAAGTAGTTAACTTTATAAGAATGTGCAAATTGCAATGGTAAGTGCAAAAATAGCAACAACAACAACAACAACAAAAACAAAGCAAACCAACAAACAAAACCCACCCACATACAACAACCATACATACCCGCAAGAGACAAAGCACCAGTGACATGACTGACTTGTGGGTTGCTTGTATGAATGGAGGGTAAGGCATTAATCATAGCTTATACAACCTATCCTTGCTGGACAGCTTAAACTAGATTTAGTGTCAGTGTTGAGTCTTGGCTATTGATAATAAATTAATATGCATGGCACAAATGTTTGGAGGGAAAAGAAGCCTCCCTCAGTGTATAAGGCTCTCCGTAATTACACAGCAGCTTTACAGGCTTAGCTTGAGACATAAGAGTGTTCAGGCAAAATCGCAAGAGCCTATTTTACACCTCACTAGCTTTGGATGAACTTATAAAGCTCTGGCAGCAAGGCCTTTGCTGAGCAAAGCTCGGTATTACTCCTTTGGATTCACAGCAGTATGTTATATAAATTCATGAGGCTTTCTTCTCTCTATCTTTTGTATAATGATGGCATGTCAGCGAGGTGGTGAAGAAGGGTAGGAGCCGACTCTTTACCTTCCTAAAAAAGGTAAATGAATATAAATTCATGTTGATCACCACCCTGCTTTGAATGATACACAATATTAATTAAATATCAAGTGAGACAATCTCAATATGTCAAAAGCTAATTACTGACCCTGTTCAGTTCATATGCTATACTCATACAATCTAGTGTACTACAGTACATGTTTATTAGGGTGCCATTTGTAATTGGGCCCTTTATCCATGCTGCTGATGTTCACTGTACACCCTACTGTGCAGAAAATATTTTTTCGCACTTCACTGAGTTTTGTATTTACTGGTAATTATACTTATTATACAGAAGAATTTTGCACATTATTATTTTAAACATTATTATAGTTAATTTTTTTTGAGTGTGTGTAGTATGTGTGAGTGGTGTGAGGCATGGGAAACACGTTGCCTTTCTCACTGGTTGTTCCAGCCTTGTAGTGACGCAAGCTCAGTGGATTGGCTGGGCTGTGTCACTGACCCCGTGCATCATAACACATTATCAGCCAATGCTGAGCTGCGCAAACAACAAGCTCAAAAATTGCCAAAGAAGAAACATTAACAGAGTTAGAAAGTGAAAAGCAGTATAAATAAATATACAGTAGCTCCTCTCAAAACGCACAACCCATCTGAACAGCCTCTGTCATGGTTAAAATATGTAAAATCTCATTTTAGTCTCTTTTTCTTGTATTACTTGCTCTACAGAACAGTTTTTCATGTGTCTGTAAAGTATGTACTAACTTCGGATGAGTCTGCTTAACACTCCGTAGCATGTAAAGATAAACTATAAAAGTTTTGGCAAAACTTTAAAAGTCTAGTTTTGGTTTGTTTTCCTTGTGTTTCCACTTAAGGCAGCATGGTGGTGGAGTGGTTAGCATGTCCATCTCACAGCACAAAGGTCCCGTATTTAGGTCCCGGTCTCTGGCCTTTCTCTATGGAGTCTGCATGTACACCGTTTCCTCCCGCAGTTTAAAGACATGCACATTGGGCTAATTGGCTGTTCCAAATTGCCCCTAGGTGTGAGTCTGAATGGTTCTGTGTATGTTGGCCATACAATGGTCTGGCAAGCTGTTCAGGTTGTACCCCACCTATGCCCAGTGTCGGCTAACATCGATTCGGCAAATGAGTGAGTGAGTAAGACATGTTTCCATTAAGTACTACCAAAACTCAGACAAGGGTCTAAAGAAATGTTGTTACATAGCTCTTAGGCTGTGCACCTGCCTGCACTGGGAGCTCATCTACAGCCATTATTTTTTAAATATTCATCCTGTTCATGTTTTTGTATGTTTCTTTTCTACTTTATGAGATGATCTGTGAGACTGACAGTCATGTACTTAATAAAACATGCAATAGAATTGTTAATAATGCAAAGCACTGATATTGGTTTCTTTTATTTTCATTTACGGATTCCAGGTTCAGCAAAAATAAATAAATAAATAAAACAAACAAACAAACAAATAAATAAATAAACTAATTCTATAAACATCTTGTTTTAGTATGCTTTTTTTGCTTAGGTGCTTGAATATACTAAAGACAAATATGCACCTTATGCTCAGTGGATGTCACTAAAATGAATATTCTGTGACATCCACCTTTTCTTTGGTACATAATTATTATTTAACAACTTGTGTGAGGTTATTGATTATTGAGGGGGCTGGATCTTATAGGACCCAGAAAAAAAGTTGCAGTATGTTATTTTGAACAGTTTACAAAAATTGCTCAATAGTTTACACAACTATTCACAAATCCAAATCCAACAGTCACCATTTCTACTACTAATTGTGACTTCTGTGTCTGCTCATTCTTTTTGTCATATACTTCACTGAATGATTGAATAGTAGATTTTGTACCATACCCTTAAAACTTGCTCCAGAATAAAACAGATTTCTATGTAGGAAGCACCCAATGAATAAATAGTGTAGAAAAAGGATGGATGGATATCATTAAAGATGCGGGGCTTCTATTGATTTTTGAGTCACAGGCTGAAGTAGAATGAATGAGACGAGGAGGGATCGTTTAGAGCATTGGAGAGCTTTCTGCATGTTTGAACAATGTGGGTTTCATCTGACTTTATCTAGACATATATCACTGATGAAAGACGTGCAATGTATTGGAAATGGAAACACTGGGTGAAATTTCTACTTTTGTTAAACATGATTTCTTAAGTGTTGTTTCTCTGCATATAGAACATTATTTTTCACGTCCTGTAGGTGGTAGTATCCAAGCCATCTGTGAGGGAAAGCTTGTCATTATCTGCCAGCTATTTGAACCTAAAATTTATTTTAAATGTGTAATAACACTAGAAATGGCATTTTTACCAACTTCAAAAGTTTAATTTTAGATGTTAGTAGTAAATGTTAGTAGTATAGTAATTTTTTTAGGATTAACTGGCCAGCAGCTTGCTCTTTGAAGGTGCCCATTCATTTACCAAGCATATAAAATACAATGATATCACTTGGAAAAAAAATAAAATTGGCCACAATGCCTTTCTGAAACCATTTGCTTACTCCTGTATCTGTACTCGAGTGTCAGTCACCCCAGCACCAACCAGAGTAGATTAGTAAACATTGCTATCTTTTTTATTTCTCTTGAAATTGTATGCCTTCTTCTGTTTTTAAAACCTGATCTCAAACTTTCCCACTTTCCAATTGGTGTTGCACTGCTTATCACGCAAGGTTGAAGCCCCAGTACACCAAGCTGCCACTGTGGGACCCTTGAGCAAGGCCCTTAACCCTCAACTGATCAGTTGTATAAATGAGATTAAAATGTAAGTCTGGATAAGCTCTGGATAAGGGGGTCTGCCAAACTGCAGTCAGTTGTCAATGTGTTGGAAGCAGGAAAAACGAGCATGTATTAGGATCAGAGTGATTTGAATCGGGCCACATTGTCATGGCTAAACGACTGGGTCTAGTTATCTCCAAAACAGCAGGTCTTGTGGGGTGTTCCTGATATGCAGTTGTTAACTACCTACCAAAGGTGATTCAAAGAAGGACAATGAGTGAACTGGCAAATGTGCCATGGGTGCCCAAGGCTCCTGAGGAGCGAAGGCTTGTACATCTGGTCTGATTCCACAAAGTAGCTGAAACTGTTAAAGCTGGCTGTGATAGAAAGGTCTCAGAACACATAACAAATTACAGATTGCTGAATATTGGGCTCTCTAGGTAAATTTGGTTATTTGTACTTGTATCAGGAAGGGGGTGGTGGTTACTGCTGGTGTTTAAGGTAAAAATGCAGCGAAGCAATTATGACACCTCTGTCAGCACCACAGAACTCACCAGCTGAGCTTTTATGGCATACAAGCTACACCTTCCACAAACACCTGTCAGGCAGCAGGAACACAAGAGTCGCCGCCTGTTTCATATTTTGGTCATTATTTCATTACTCATGCTGCGGTTATATTGCGCCTTGCCTCGGGTTGCTCAGGGCCTGGCGTGAGCGCTCGGCTCGGGCTGAATAGGTGCGACATGAAAAATGGATGAAAGAGCATTAGCTGTTATTAAAATGCTGTAGCGGCGTGTGTGTTTGCAGCGAGCTGAGCATTATTTTTACAGCGCTTCAGGTGCATGTGAGTCATAAATGAAAAATGAAGGGCTCTGAAGCATGAACCTTAGGTCAGGATGATCTGTCTTTTTGTGTGTGGGGAAAGAATACACTGCAGACCTGAGGTACTGAGTGGGAAATGGGACCTGAAAGTGAAACGAGAGAGAGATCTTAGGGAAAGCAAATGACTAAATGACAGTTGCATGGTTACTGTAATTATGGAATGCTGAAATGGATCAGCCAAGGATCCCCTTTATCATATGCGGTGGTTGATGGTGTGTTTAAAAAAGGAAGCTCAATGAAATATAATTGCTAATGGATGTACAGGGTTGTTATTGGGCTAACCAAGTCTATCTACATAGAAAAATAGATAACTAAACAGATATAAAAAGTGGTCCCAATACCAGTGTCAAATGGCATACTGTATATTCCTTATCATGCCTAATGTTATGACTATTATTTAAGTTTAATATTTAAGTTATGCCTTTTTATGAAGCAGTATTATATACACATTATTAATTCGTTTGTCAAGGTAAGAAACTGTATTACTCTAATTATTATAGTCACAAATAAAGAATAGGTATGAGAATAAGTTATCCAGTTCAATTAAATGCCAACATCCTGCTTCCATACAGTAATATATAGAGCTAGTTTTAATGAGAACACCTCATTTAACTATTTTAGTAATTGTGGGGCAGCTTGGGAAAACCTTCACCTGGTCATATTTTGACATTTCTGCTATACATAATTTTGAAAACTACAGACCTTCCAGTACTGAAATATTATGGACATTTTAAAAGCCATTGGCTTAATATAGTCTGAATTGATTAGGCTTATGTCTGCCATATAACAACTTGATCAACCTGAAGTGTGACTTTCATTGTGTTTGACAATTTACCCAACAGCATCACATTACACATCTTTAAGCAGACTGACTGTTTTTCTTGGTCCTTGCAGGATGAAAGCCTTGGCAAAATTATAATGGGAATAAACTTCATGTAATTTTAATTAACTAAACAGCACCTTGCAAAAGATTAAGTATTTCTGAAGCTTGGAATGGAATTGTCAAACACAACAGTCTCAAAACAGAATGGTGAGAAAAACATAAATAACAACAAATTATTATGATTATTATTATTATTATTATTGTTATTATTAAGTACAAAAAGTTTTATACATGCATTTCAGAACTTTAGCACGTATAAAACAAAAGCTACAAACTTCAAATAGCTGAGCTTCACTGTTTATTAAAGCTCAATGAATATACCCTGACTAATAAACATATCAACCAGCATGTTTCCTTTTCTGATGGAACTGATATTGTTTACTTCTACATCCTAGGGATTGCATAACTAAATCAAGATGTCACTGTGGTGTTTTACATACTGAGGCAATTCTTATTACAAGCTGCATTCAATAACCATCACAGTCTCTCCTAATTTTGTTTTTGTCTTTCCAAACATTTTAAAACATGCATGTATTTGAAATCTGTTCTGATTAAATTTTCTATGACTCGTTTTGCAGTTTTTTCCCTTAATAAATCAAGTATATATAAAAAAATATAAAACAAATAATTTATAAAAAATGGAAATAGACCCATGATGTCTTTCATTGGGGAGCCACAACTTATAAGAGCATGTCTCAGGGGCACCATTTCCTGCAAGAATTTGGTGCAGGCAAATAATAATTTCTTACAACTTCTTGAAACACAAACTTGTTTCGTATGACTGTGATTGATGTATTGTTCTTGAAAATGTAAATAACATGTTTTATTGGGCTCTGCCTTTGAAAAATGATAAAGAAAGAAAGAAAGAAAAAAAAGAAAGAAAAGAAAGTTGAAATGTTGCACTTTGTGCATCTTATTATGTGTCTTATTATGCTTATTTGGACATTCCATTGACATACTTAATGGTGATGAATAATGTTATGCTGCGCATTAATCTAATTCCATTTGTAACCTCATTATCAAAGGGAACCCCTTTGGCTCTTTTAGTTGTATTTTTCAAATAAAAGCAGCAGTTTTTTTCCCCTCATAACTGTCACATGTTTTATGGAGGGGTAAAACAATGACAATATCTAGATTTGCATCTGATTTAAACTTGTAATAAACATTGATGACTAGAAATTATGATTTTTATTTGTACCTACTTATGAACCCTTTGATCTCAGCCAGATGTTTTAGATGATTATTTTATTTTATTGTGTTTTTATTGCTTATTTTGATAAAGGTAAAATGAGCTCACATATGCCCATTACTGGCTAGTGATCACTATAAGTGACAGCCCTCCAGTGAGAGCTCAGCCAATTAGCTCCCATGGACACAGGGATGGTTGCAGCATCAACCTGGATTTAAACCTGTAATCATCAGCTTGATAGTCACGCACCTTGTCAATGCGGCACTCGGGAGTCCAAGGTTCACTTTTTAATAGCCTCAGCTGCAGCCTTTTGTTAATCCTCTTCAACGAATGCTTGTGCCTTAGTCATGTCTGCTTCTCTTTGCGCAAATGATGCTTGTATTCATGCTACCTCTGCATTAACATGTGCTCTGGTTACAAGGATACTGTGCTCTGGATACTGACGAAATTTAATTGGTCTGTGAGGTGTTGGAGCATCGTGGTCATGTTTCAAGCATTTTCAGTAATATCCATTATGATGAGCACTGCTGTAATGGCAGAAGGCTCTGATCCCAAAAAGTCATGTTCCCACTTTTCTCTCCATGAGGCATAGGTTTCATTTCATTTTATTTATTTTTTTACTTTAGTCTGGTCACTGAGAGACTGGATCCCATCCAAGTTGACTCTGGGCAAAGGCGGGGTATACCCTAAACAGCTTGCCACACCATCGCAGCGGCATGAAGCAGTTATCAGTTCTAATGACTGAAGACTTTATTACATAAATACCCCTAATAGAGTACAATAATTCACCACATGACAAGAGCAGAAAAGAGCAAAACCATTTTGGGCACTTTCCAGGTGGCTAAAGATATACCCTTGGTCACTCCAAACACAAATCAACGTCAATGATACAGAACTCCCTTACCCCAAACAACCAAGGTAGGGTACAATAATAATAATAATAATAATAATAAAAGCAACACATACACAAGTCTCTCAAACCAACAGCATTCAGAGGAAAATAAATTAAATAAGTATGCTAATTACCCCAAACAAAGGAAGCATATACTGTTTTTGTAACCTCTAATTCTGCATCATGTTGCCTTAGTTTCCACAGTAAGTAACACAAATTATTTCTTCTTAACAAATGGCTTACCCTTAGAGCAATTAAGTTACACATTTTATCTGCTTTATTTAAATTGAGAATATACTTTATAGTGCAGATAAGCTCTTTAGATTTATAACTGACCAGGTTTTTCATGGCTATTATGATTGTCTATACTTTTGTTTGTCTATACTGACAAGCTTGGTGTGTGTAAAACAGAAAAATGCTGTTAAAAAAATGCTTTTTTTTGTGGATGTTTCCACATTTTTCTCCTTAATTTAGTCGTATCCAATTCCCTCCCATCAAGTATTGCCTTCTCTATCACACGACCACCACCAACCAGGGAGGGGCGTAAACATGCACATGCCCCCTCCGTGGCATGCAATGCCCACCATCAGCCTTTTTTCGAACTGCTGCTCATGCGTATTTGGGGGCGGTCTAACACACTTGGAGGGAAAGCGCTATCCGCCCCCTTGTACGAATGAGCTCACAGACGCCCATGATTGGCTGGTGATCGCTGTGAGTG
>JBCNYH010000002.1:24932745-24945864 GCA_039654325.1 Tandanus tandanus
GGGGAGGGAATGTTGGTTTGAGGTGACTTCCCCCCCCCCTTTCCAAGCAAAATGAACCACCCCCTTTTGAACTCGCCCTCCCCCCCCCCCCCCCCCCCCCCCCACGAAAATGGTTGTATCTTCAATAGAATGCTTTGATACACAAAGATATATAGCTTTTAATAATTTTGGGTTTAATTCCCCTTCAAAGAGAGTTCGTGGCAGCAATGGTGTGATCAAGCAGCCAAATGGATTCAAGTAGCACCAGCAGGTAACATGATGAGTTTCACCGGTGTATAATCACAGACACCTAATTATGTGTTCATTTTGTATGTTTACACAGAGAGAGGTTGGGAACCGAGAGTGACAATGAGCTGTGAGCAGTCCTATGTCTGGGTGTTAACAATGTTCAGTGACTAAGTAACTCTTTACCTTGTTAAGTGTAATCAGGGATCGTTTAAGACTGTTGAATTGTGTGTGTGTGTGTGTGTGTGTGTGTCTTAAAGTAAGTCTTTAGCACCCCAAACCTGTTAGGATTAATCTGAATTTCCAGGGTTTGACAAAGTATAAAATAAATAAATAAAGACTGTTCCAGAAACAGTTAGGAGGACAATATTCAGCAATAGACTGCCACAATCTTTTTTCCTTTTAAATGTGAACATGAATAATAGAGTAGAAGGCAGGAAAGACAGTGAATGAGCACTGTCATGGTATTATGAACCTGTGTTGCTCATGCTGTCAGCATTAAATTCCTGTTCCTGACTAAAAAGACTGAAACGTAATGTAGTCTTCTATTGTTGAAGTGTATCTGCTTCAAGGTTGCATATGCTGAGATGCATTTCAGCCCACAGAACTGCCACTCACTAGATGCATTTTTTGGTAGGTATAGGTTTTTATTTTTTATGCATTTATTAGGAGATTAGCACTTTCTGAAACTCAGTCCAGGCAGTCTGGCACCAAAAACCATACAAAAGTCACTGAGAACATTCAGTGTTTGATGTGAACATTAACAAACAAGTTTGAGAATTGTAGCTGCATAATTTTAAGCACTGTTACATGTTCTTTATTTTATTTAGGTTCTGCCCTAACAAAAAGGAATGTCCATAGTCAGATGAGAAGCTATATTTTTGGAATTTCCATTCCATGACCTTTAAAGATAAATTCATTTCTCCATCTTTTTGTTTGCATGGCCTCTTTTTCCCAGGTTGAGGGAATTTGGCCTGTGTGTCACCTCATATTTGAACCCCAGTTAATCAAGAACACACTCCAGTCAACTCAGAAATGTACAACCGTAACATTGTGCTCACTATAAGTTACAGGGGTTCCAATAATCATGGCAAATGTGTTTTTGTTGAAAATAATTTTTGATGATGGATTTGATTTTCTCAGAATAAACTGATTTCAATTAAAGGCCTTTTTTATTTATGAATTTTTTAAAACTAATCTTTAAATGGGGTGTCAGAAATCATGGAGTAAATCACCTTTATATCCGCATCTATTTTTAACTTGGGCTGTCTTCATATACTTTCAAACTTTTAAGCACCACTGTAGAGAGATAGAGAGAGAGAGAGAGAGAGATAGAAAGCTACAGACAGAGATGTACAGGAAGTTAGACAGAGAAAAAAAAGTCACTATGTTTACATGCACAAATTATCCCAGTTTTTGCCATTATTCTGAAAAAGATAATATTTATAATATATAGATTTAGGCATGGTCAAAAAGCAGTTTTTCATTATTATGCTGATATTTTAAATCCAGGCAAAATCCAAATCTAGGACTGGCAAAAAACTGGAGGAACACACAGCAGCTGGTTGAGGACTACAGTCAGGAAACACCCCATAGACCTTCAACCCACAGCTTCAAGCCAGGAACACAGAAGGAGATCAACTTATGAATCATGGGGAAAACGTAAGACTTCCTGAGGAGAGAAACTGGAGGATAAACTGGCCCCCAACAAACATCAGGAGGGAGAAATTTGATGAGGACATGGACAGACTCCTTCAGGTGATACATATAGTACCAGCAGAGAGCTGAAAGTTGACCTCAGAAAAAAGTTGGTGTTTCCACCTATAGTCAAGAGCACACTCTGACCAGATGCCCTGCTAAGGTCAAGGAGCAAAAAGCTATTGCTCATAGAGCAAACCGTACCATGTGAGACCAGATGCTGCGAGGCCCATGAAGGCTAACTCACCAAGTATGATGACCTGATTGCAAAATTTATTCGGAAAGGTTGGCACACATGGAATGTCCCGATCAAAGTGAAGGCACAAGGATGTCCACCATACTGGAAAATAATGGCAACCTTCTTTTTTAGTAAGCCCTATTAGTACAAATAAATCATGCCAGATTCAACAAACACTTATATCTTATAAAATTGCTTGTGTGAAAAGAATGAATTGCACCCTTGCGTGTGTGCACACATTCATGAGAATGGAAGCTTTGCATATGTCATGCCCTAATACTACCATCTAAGGCTACACTTCCCACAGTGTCTGACAGAGAGCTTCATTCAGAAAAATAGTATCGACAATGATGGGGGAAAAATGTTTACAAGCTCCAAAATGAAAGTTCTATTTTCAGAGAGCCAAAGACGAAAAGAAATCATCAGCGGACCTGATAAAATGAAAAAATGGCAATGTATAAAAGAAGCTGTAAATGCAGTATTACCTGTAATCAAAGATCTGCATAAGTACATACCATGGCAATCTACACCTTGACAGTAACCATTCATATGTCTCTGCAAATAAATTCACACTATCTTGGAAAACATGCTGTTTTCCCAGGGCTTTAAAAAGTAGCAAGTCAGCCATGATGAGTCTCTAAGAGTGCGTAATTATTATAATTTAATATAATGGCCCGACCAATTGGTGCTTTGTCAGCAGTAATGAGGGCACTGCACCAGTCCATTATGGCGAAAAGGGAGCTGAGACAGAAGGCAAAGCTTTCGATTTACCAGACCATCTACGTTTCAACCCTCACCAATAGTCATGTGATCTGGATTGTGACCAAAAGAATGAGATGAGTTTCCTTGGGAGGGTGTCTGGGCTTAGCCATGGAGATAGGGTGAGGAGCTTGGACATTCTGGTTGAGCTCGGGGTAAACCCGTGCTAATCAAAAGGAGTCAGCTGAGGTGGTTTGGGCATCTGACTAAAATACCTCCTGGTCGCCTCCCTTTAGAGGTTTTCTGGCCATATGCAACTTGGAGGAGGTTCATCAGGACTAGGAACATCTTGGGATCCCCCAGGAGGAGCTGGAGAGTGTTGCTGGGGAGAAGCATGCCTGGGTTTTCCCTAGACCTGTTGTCTCCGCAACCTGACTTCGGATAAGCGGAAGAAGATGGATGGAATTCATTTAAGACTGTTTGCAGTTAGAGATGTTAGTATTGACAGTAAAATTACACAATGGCATTGCTATCTGATTAAATTGATTCGGTCACCAAATATATACATTTAGAATTGAAACATGAATCAAAGTAAAAAAAGGACAATAAGTTTATAATGTTTTTAAATCTTAAAATATATTCAGACATGAAATATAGAACCATTTAAACTAAAATAACAATAAAATCTAAAATTACAATAACAGCAAACTATATACACATAAGTGCAGCATGGTGTTGGAATGGTTAGCACGTCTGCCTCACAGCAAGTCCTGGGTTTAAGTCCCGGGCTTGGCGAGGGCGTTTCTGTGTGGAGTTTGAATGTTCCTTCTGTGTTTGATTCGGTTTCCTCCTACAGTCCAAAGACATGCACATTAGGTGAATTGGCTGTTCCAAATTGTACCAGGTGTTAGTGAAAATGGTTGTATGTGTGTTGGTCTTGTGATAGACTGGCAAACTGTTCAGGGAGTACCCCACCTTTGCCCAGAGTGGGCTGAGATAGGATCTACTCCCTGCGACCCTAGTATAATTAAGCAGTTTTGTAAATGAATCAATGAATATGCACACATAACTCTTACAACTGTGTAATGTAAGAGTCATGAGCTTCCTGGTTATAGTTTACTTCAAAATCATTGTTGTTTTCACAGTTTGTGCTTCAGCACTTCTCCAGCTTTACAATAAGCATACCCACTTGATCACTCTCAACACCTGTTCCTTATTATGAGCCTTGTTAGAACTCATTAGTTAGTGAATTTATATCACTGTTTGTCTGGCCATGATGTGAAGTCTTGCAGTTTTTTTTCCTAGCATTTCCCTGGACTTGTTTGAGCCTTCTATGTTTCTGTTGTTAGTTAAGCCTTGTTCACACAGGAAAAGACGAGAGGAAAGCGACCATGCAAAGTGAATGATCACTCACGATTTATGTGCTGAGAGGCATCAAAAAGCGAAATTTTCTCAAGGGACATGAAGTGTTGAACTGAGCTGTACTTTCATGTGACACGAGTCGAGCGATTACCAATCAGAACTTAAAGATACAGTTGAATAGTTCTAGTAAACTGACTATTATGTCTTTTAAAGGTTTTTTTGGCTGATCATCAGTAGGTCACAAGATGTAAAATGTATGTTGGAATCACCTGCATGAGAAATCCCAAGAAGTATTACTTTTCTGACACATCTTTAACTGTCATCCTGTGTTTTAAAACTGACTTGGTTTAAAATAGAGATAGTTTCAATGCTAAAAAAGTGCAGACACTTGTTCGAAATCCACTTGCTGTAAGCTACCAACCAGGTAAAGTTCCCGATCAGTGAGTGGGGCATTATTAAGGACCATTCAGTTGACTTATCCCTCCTATCTGAGGTATATTCTGTCACCTTGCAGCCAGTTTTGCTGGTATTCACCATGAGCTTACTCAGGATGAAAAACAACGGCTGGAAATGCATGTGGTTGAAGCTTATCCAAGTCTAAGCTGAATACAAAAAGATCAACCAGTAGCAGAGGTCCCATTTGGGAAATGCTGCCCCAAATCAACAAAAGTGCTACAACTCATGTCATAAAATGACAAGAAAATACAGGCCGCCATCCAGATCATGTTTGGTGCTGCAGAACCAGTTGATCAATATAGAAAGGATGGGGGAAGGGGTGTCTCATTGTGTGCCTACATCTCCCTATGGAGAATTTTGTATAAATGCATCCACTTGTTTCTGGATGTGTAAGGTGAAACCTTGTCTCTCACCACACCTCATGGGAGGGCTTTTGGAAATGCAGCTGATGCTGATGCTGAAAGCAGTTCAGTTTGATCTTGGCTATATCTATGTTGGAGTGGGGTGGGTTATTACTCTAGTGTTTCTAAGCTACTTGTTTTCCATTTACAAGATATTTTCACCCCTATGTAGAGCACCTGATTGGCATTTATTTATAAATATGTGGTCCAGATGTAGTTATCCAAAGCAGTTTTTTATATCCACACACTCCATGAACCTGGCACACTTACAGATGATTGCATAAAAAAATGAATTTGATCTTCGGGTCAGGCTAAAAAATATGTAATATCCACTTGCCTCTGGAGAAAATAGAAAATGGAGTCAGCTGAAAAACCTGCAATACCATCAGTTATCAGTTAATTTTGGCTAGGTAGAATTCAAAACCAAAGGAAAAGCAATGTTCAAATCTTTCTTTTAATTTCTTCTAATTTCTTCCACTCAGTAAATGAAATGTTTCTGGCAAAAGAGTCAGAGCAGAAACCAAAAAAACCAAAAAAAAAACCAAAAACAAAAACCCATCAGACACTGATAGATCCTGTGGACAAACTGCACTTGGTGAACTTGGCACACCTACAGATAAGCACTGAGTAAAATTCAGGTCTCTAAGTCGGCTTGCAAAATATGCAAAATATCTACTTGCCTCTAAGATAATTTCTATATCCAGTAAGCAGCAAAAATTATAGCAGAGTATTTGTTAAATAAATAAATAAATAAATAAATAATAATAAAAAAAATAGCAGGGGTGGTGGTCTCTCAGGATTCTTATCCTCTGCTTGAGGGGTCCAGAGATAAAGTTCCACAGGAAGGATGCTGGAAAGGAAGCCAATTTAAAACCAGGTCTATTTTTAATTCATTGAAAATCAGATCCTACTCACTTTTCTGCACGCAGTGGGCCTTAATTATCAAACTGGAAAATAATTTATTCATTATTTTCAGGAGCATTTACACAATAAATATTAAGTTCAGATAATTATTTAAAAAGAAGTATCTCTTCTCCTGACTTTGTGTAAATTGACCTAACAGACTCGGTAATGTCAACCTTCTCTGATTAGACTCAAATCTTATATTTAATGGTGGGTTATTGCAATTTCATATACAGATTATGTTGTCATGTTTAAATCACTTATTTATTCCAATTACACAAACAAATTTACTGAAGGTTTTATGAAACTTAGTGATTATATATTAATGACTGTAAATAAAGCAAAAAAAAAAAAATATATATATATATACACACACACACACACACACACACACACACACATATATATATGAATTGAAAATTAGCGATGCAAGTAGGAAAAAGTATCAGAAGCAGGAAGAGTTAATTGATCTTCAGTTTGTCATTATTAGATTTCTGCAAGCTTACAGATGGAATTTTAAATTATACTGCTAAACAAAATGCTGTGAATAAGTTACATATGTGAGTATGAAGAAAGTCTTATTCCTCCAAGATGACTTCTGACAAACATTAATGCATTTAAACTCCATCAAAAATGTTTTGTGACAGGCAGACTTGAATGTATTTCCTCATTTAGCTGTAGAAGTGTTAATTGCTCACCCACATCAGGTTTATAAATATACCATGTGGGTATAGGCAGTCATGACCGCACACCTGATTGGAAGTAAATCACCAAGGAATCCAGTGGGTGATGAATGCAGACATTTGTTCAAACTCAAACAAAACTTTACTAAGGTATGTGTTAGTTACGATTAAGACTTAAAAAGGAAAAATCAAACAGATGAAACTTAAATGATTTTTTCTCAGTCTCTCATCATTTACTTCCTATCTGTCTATTTTGTAAAACATCAGCTGGAGTGGGAATTCACAGCTGTGAATTGTCACTCTCAGACCCCAGCTGTACAGGAATGCTGCCTGTATTTGCATGTTTGACAGTAATGGGCTCAATCATGCAAAAATGCCCTAATCTGTGAGAGATAATACTGAAAATATGTCAAGGGATAGTGTGTTTTTTCACAGTTAAGAGAAAATTGAGAATATTTTTGTGTTCATCTTGTTTTGGTAAGGCTACCCAGATATGTTGGTAAGAATGACCTAGAAAGCCAAATGAGGGGTGTCTATGTGGGAACATCTGCAGACAAAATATCAGTGAGGAAAGGCAGCTATATTTATACATGCTACACTCCTGGAACAAAAATAGCTTCCCAATTTTCCCAAATGTTTTCCCATGCCCTGCACTGAATCACTTTGCATTTTTTTTTGGTAGTTCTTAAATTTTAAAATTAGAAATGTTCTATTATTTGCCTTTCTGAGACTTACTCACTCATTTGACAAATCCTTAATCCTGTTAGGGTTTGGGGAGGCTGGAGCCTATCTCAACTGACACTGGGTGAAGTCAGGGTAGACCCGGTAGAGAGGGCAGTGGTGGCTCAGCTGTTAAGGCTCCGTGTTTCTGATCAGAAGGTTGGGGGTTCAAGCCCCAGTACTACCAAGTTGCCACTGTTGGACCTATGAGCAAGGCCCTTAACCCTCAACTAATGAAATATAAGTTGCTCTGGATAAAGGGGTCTGCCAAATGCCATAAATGTAAATGTAACAGCTTGCCAGGCCATCACCAGTCACATTCATGCCTAGGGGCAATTTGGAACAGACAATTAGCCTAATGTGCATGTCCTGGACCATGGGAGGAAAATGGAGTACCTGGAGAAAACCCACACAAGCAGGTGTACACACAAAAGTGCCCTCGCTGAGCCTGGGACTCGAACCCAGGACCTTCTTGCTGTGAGACAGATGTGCTAACCCCTATGCCTTCCTTTCTAAAACTGAAACATGAGATCCAAATATGTGTACTATATTGCCAAAATAATTTAGATACCAGCCAATCACACATTATATGCTTGTTGAATATCCCCTTCCAAATTGATTACTTTACTGTTATAATAACCTCCACTTATGAGAAGGCTTTCAACTAGACTTTGGAAAATGGCTGTAGCTATTTGAGCACTTAACCGCAAGTGCATTTGTGAGGTCAGGCACTAGTGTTGGATGGAGGCTCAGACAACTGTGTACTTCCAACCTTAGGTCAATAGTTTAAGCAAGGTTAGTTAATTCACTGATGATCAAGTAAGCACATACCTTTGGCTACACAGTGTATCTTAATCAGAAGGAAAGTTTTAGCATTTTGTATCACAGCACGTCTGGCTTTGCGGTAAGAGTGTTAACTGATGTTGTAGTGATTGTAGTTTTTCAGACCTGTGTTACCAGCCACATTTTTCATTTTTTTACCTTCTCCAATTAACTGCACTATGTTAAAGTACAAGTAAAGGCATATTTAAAAATATAATATAATCATAATGTAATTTGACTAAAAAGTTATAGTCGATTGAACATCAAATGCATCCCACAGTGACCACTTGACTATTACTTACAGCCGAGAGATTTTTTTTGCCACTCACAGATATATAATATTGGATCATTTTCCTCAATAAATAAATGAACAAGTAAAATATATTTGCCTCATTTATTAACTGGGTTCTTTATTTACTTTTAGTACTTGTGTGAAAACCTGATGATGTTTCAGGTCATATTTTTGCAGAAATATATAAAATTCTTAAGGGTTCACAAACTTTCAAGCACCACTGTATAGTCCTCTCTATCAGCTGCCTCCTGGGGTGTGTGGTAGGTACGCTGTGGTTCTTCTACCTTAGCAACCCGAAAGCACTGAGAACAAGACTCAGCTACGCTGAATATGTAGGGAGAGGGGAGGAGCCATGAAAACACAGGATATCGATAAGACATCCATAGGACATCGTAAGGCATTGCACAACAGACATAGGAAGTAGACCTGACGAATTACGTTCAAAACTCCATGACAACGGCATTTTCTACTCCACAAAAGATGTGTTTCGTATGACATACCCACAACTGTCCAAGGAATCTGGCCAAATCTTTGTTGTAGACCTGTTGTGTACCTATTGTGCAACATATTTGATAAGAACTTTGTCAATCTTCATATTCATCTTCTTCCACATGATCTGGAGAAATGAGATCCAGACGTCTCTCTCCCCAGCCACTTCCTCCTTCAGACAGAGTAAGTTGAATTTTCAAAAGAAAGTATAGTTCTGTACACAATGTTTAATAGGGAATTAAATGTGGGTACAAGTCAATTAGCCAGCTTGCTGCACCTAAAATTGAACTTCAGTTCATGCTGGGTGCCACTAAATGTTGAGAGGAAGACTGACCTCGCTGGTATACCTATATAATGTAAGCAACTACATGAACATAATTTTCTCACAGACAATCCACAACATTAAACCCATGAATTTGCCATGGTGTTGCTTATTAAATAAGTAATGTATTCCTTGTCGGTTTTTATGGTAAAAGAGAAAATAACACAATAATCAATTTTAGGGTGGCAAATTCATGTCTGGTTTGTATCACAACACTTTGTCATTATGACATGACATACAAGAACTTACAAGTGAAATCCACGATGAACAAACTCCATTAATATTTGATTAAATGCAGTAACAATCCACTCAAAGTAAATCCATCTTGAAACAGAGCTGCAATCTCTGCTTATTATCTGCAGAGTTTCCGTTTTTTTTAAGTTATATTTTTCTCCTATCTTCAAATTTCCCACAGACCCTGAAAGAGCAGGTGAAGTACTCAACTTTGCAGTTATGTGATGCTAGAGTTATGGCATGAGGCATGTGTGGGTCATCCTTGATCAGGGGGTCTCGTTAGACCAGACGTCTGGCCCACATAAAAATGGAGTGATGGTTCCATTAAGCTCTTATGAGACAGCAGAGGAGATGGAAATAACTGTGAGAGCCGTCAATCACAGGTCCCTTGCTCGGTTTCACACAGCATGCTGGATGAAAGGTGAAGCGGAAGGGCGATGTGTTTGAGTCACACTGGCTGCTGATGAAGGAGGGAGCAGGTGAACACTGATACTTCAGTGAGTCATAAAATCTGGACTCTAAAGAAGGCTGGAAGGTCAGGATGGAAAGGTTAACCTGTACAGCACTCAAACAGACTAAAAGCAACAAATGAATCAGATTTTCTTGTCTTATTATCCAGATTACAAGATTATATGTCTTTTGGCCCTCTAGCGGGTGTCCTATGAAGCCTGATTGTAAAATGACCACTCACCAAGCAAAGTGTATCAGCCTGATTGTAATATTGCCCATTTATGCCCATTTTGTGCATGTATAGTAGCCATGTCACTCCAAGGGTTATGGTAGGTTGTCCCATGCTGAGTGAACTGCTTACAGTGGCTGCTTCTCTTCCCAAAACTAATTGATGTCTCTTAATGATTGCTCAATAGTACCTTCTTCAACCCATGACAATGAGGTCAATCAAGGTTCACCATCTTAAAAAAGATATACCAATTTTTTAAATTCGGACAGATGAATGAAGGAGGGAGGAGACACGATGTCCCATAGAGAAATATTTTTGGATGTAAAGTGTTAGATAAGCCTTCTGAATAAATGCTCTGTTTCTAGCAAAAAAAAAAAAAAAAAGACAAACACATCACAATAAATGATACACCACAAATTAAAAAAAATAATGTTACTTAAATAATTAATGGGACAGTTTTTTCAAATTGCTCTGTGAAGGATGGTTAATATGCTTTGCTACAAAACCAGAGAAGACATGTGAGAAACAAGAATATATCTGCAAAATACATTTGTTGTTAATTTCTCTGGTCCTTTTCCCGTTCATTGCATCTTTTCTCTGACTAGTCAGTGGGCACCATTAAGAAGTGAAGAAAATAAGAAAGAAAAAGAAACAATGGTTTAAGGGATATTTTGCAGACTTTCTCAAGTAAAACAAAAACAAAGTGCCAACACTAAACTTACTCACTCAATCACTAAACTGCTTAATCCTATTAGGCTTGCAGGGAGCTTGGAGTCTTTCTCAGATGACACTGGGCGAGGGGAGGGTACACCCTGAACAGCTTTCCATACCATCACAGAAAACATACATACAATCATTCCCTTTCACACCCAGATGCAATTTGGAACAGCCATTTAGCCTAATGTGTATGTCTTTGGGCTGTGGGAGGAAATTGGAGTAACTGGTGGAAACCAATGCAAGCGGGGAGAACATGCAAACTCCACACAGAAACGCCCATGTTGAGCGCAGGACTCAAACCCAGGACCTTCTTGCTGCAAGGCTGATGTGCTAACCACTATGTCACTGTGCTGCCCCTAATGCAGTCGAGTGTGCATATTCTCCCTGTGCATGCATGGGTTTATAATTTTTAATACCATTTCTAAATGCTGTCTATATTGTATACACCTGGGCCACGACAATCTGCACATGTACACCATGCCAATTGTTTGTAGATATTTCACTACATCAGAAATCTGAAGCTCAGCTGCTCTGTATATGAATTTCCTCAGATGTAATGCTCAACACAGAGGGAGACAGGCGGGAACTGTGACAAGTTTTCTAAATACATAGCAACTTTTGATGGTCTTTCAGTTTCATCAAAAGACCATGATGAGATTATTAACCCCAGTCTTTCATTTGAAGGTCATGTAGATAATATTACTAGGATAGTCTTCTTCCAACTCAGAAATACTGCTAAACAAAATGTGATGTCACTGTATGACACAGAAAAACTTGTTCATGCTTGTGTTACCTCTAGATTAGATGATTGAAACTGCATTACTGTCTGGATGTTTTAATTGGTGCAAAAACAAGCTCCAGTTGGTCCAAAACAAGAACTAGAAGACATGACCACATCACAGTCAAAAAAGTGGAAAAATCATAATATCTCCCCTTTAAACATTTATTTTTTGACCATTGAAATGATCATTTCTGATTCAAACCTTTAACATCCAAAAAATCACGAGTCTACAATTGACGCTTGCAGATTTTGCAGGAACACACAAGACAACCTTGAAGAGAAGAAAGAAACATAATGAATTCATTAACTAAATGTAG
This sequence comes from Tandanus tandanus, assembly GCA_039654325.1. Classification (NCBI taxonomy): domain Eukaryota; kingdom Metazoa; phylum Chordata; class Actinopteri; order Siluriformes; family Plotosidae; genus Tandanus; species Tandanus tandanus. Next base: position 24,944,784 of record JBCNYH010000002.1, read on the forward strand.
TGCCTAGTGATGTGAACTGAATTCATCTCTGTTCCTACAATCTATATGTTTCCCTCAGACTGCACAGCTAAACCTGTTTTGTTGAGTTCACTCAGAGAGTTAATGAAAAACGATCGTCTTCTGTTAATTTAGCTGTGCATTTCGTACACAGAAAGGACAGCTCAATTCAGATTGGGTTAATTGTTTGGCCTCACCCATTTCACTGAACTGAGCAAATCAGTCTTGAGGGACAGAAGTGAGCATAGAACACTGGACCACCACCTGAGCATAGAAAATACACTTTTTATTATAAATGTTTTATAAAGGAAGCCAGAAAGTGACTGTAATGCTGCATACGTTATTGATGCTCCTCTTTTGAAATATTATTGAACTGTAATTCTTGTGTACATTCTTTCATTCCTTCGCTAAACTGCATAATCCTACCAGAGTCACAAGGAGGCTATAACAAGACCAACACACACAACCATTCACACTCACACCTAGGGAAATTTGGAACAGCCACTTCACTTAATGGGCATGTCTTTGGACTGTAGGAGGAAACCGGAGTACCCGCAGGAACCCCCTGCAAGCACGGGGAGAACATACAAGCTGTACACAGAAAAGCCCTCGCTGAGCCTGGGATTCGAACCCAGAACCTTCTTGCTGTGAAATGGACATGCTAACCACAATGCCACTGTGTACATATTCTCAGAAATGGGAAAAATGGTAGAAATGTAACCAATAGTAACTGATGCTGGTTCTGGGCCATGAAATATTCATTCATTCATTCATTTCATTCATTTTCTAAGCCGCTTAATCCTAATTAGGGTCGCGGGGCCACATCTTTGATACTCTTTTAACACCACATCCTTTCTGTATTTACTGCTAATAGTTCAGCATTATTTAACCTATTTGTTTAGTTTTGAAAATATGACTACTACCCTTTTATTGCGTGTTTTTTTTTTTTTACATTGTTTAAAAGAAATCATGCAAACTATACTTCAAATGAGAAAGAAATGCAACAACAATCTCTTTCACACACACACACACACACACACACACACACACACACACACACACACACACACACACACACACACAC
>JBCNYH010000002.1:25028744-25040183 GCA_039654325.1 Tandanus tandanus
GGCAGAAGCCCGACCACCAGGCGCTCGCCTTCGAGCCCCTCCCCCAGGCCTGGCTCCAGGGGGGGACCCCGGTAACCGGCAAGGGAAACTGTGTCCTTGATATAATTTTGCTCATAGACCTTCCTTAACTCTCGGGAAAATGACTGGCCAGAGTATTCTGTTATGTGGAATAACCCAATGCAAGGTTTTAAACCCAGAAGCACACCCAGAGGTGAAAAGGCAGTTAAATATGTTTATTGAGTGGGTAGAGGGGAAGTAAAGAGAACCAGGGTCCTGGGAGGTGAGGAGGAAAACCGTGATGGGGCTGGCTGGAGACTTGGGATGAGCGGGTGAGGCTGGCAATGAATCCCGGAAAGGACCGTGTCCGCGTAGCAAAGGTGGGGTGGAAGCACGAGGGAATCCCAGAAGAGAGCGTATCCGCGTCGCAAAGGTAGGGCGGAAGCGCTGGGCGCACCATCCCGGAAGCAAGCGTGTCCGTGTAGCAGAGATAGAGCGGAAGCGCTGGGGTTCGTGGAGGCACTGGAAGGAAGGGAAGACAGCAGGAATTAGTAGCTAGTAGAAAAAACACCGCAACAACAATAAACACTAGCAGTTCGCGAGAGAACGGGCCGAGATACCGCGACAGCAGCGAAAATACTCTGGACTTGGCACCTGCCCACACTGCCAAAAGTACCAAAACCTGGTTCAATGACCGTGGGATTACTGTGCTGGATTGACCAGCAAACGCGCCTGACCTGATCTACATAGAGAATCTATGGGGATTGCCAAGAGAAAGATGACAGACATGAGACTGAACAATGCAGAAGAGGTGAAGGCCGCTATTGAAGCATCCTGGTCTTCCATAACACCTCAGCAGTACCACAGGCTGATAGCATCCAAGACACACCACACTGAGGCAGTAATTCATGTAAAAGGGGACCAAACCAAGTACTGAGTACAAATGCATGATTATACTTTTTAGAGGGCTAACATTTATGTATTTAAAATCCTTTTTTATTGATTTCATGTAATATTCAAATTTCTTGAGATTTTAGATTTGGGGTTTTCATAAGCTGTAAGCCATAATCATAAAAATTATAACAAATAAAGGCTTGAAATATTTTACTTTGCATATGGGCGTGTGGGCTGTACACAACCCACCATCAGAAACTTGACTGACCACCACAACATGACAGGGTCAGTTGATGACAGGCCACATCCAGGGCAAGAGAAAGGGCCAGTCTATCACAGGAGGCAGAGGTGCAATAGGGAGAGGGATGGAGAGTGAGTGGCGTGGCAGGGGGCTTCAGGCTTGCTCCTGACAAGTTAGAAGGGGGCTGAACAGTAGCCGCAGTGATGAATCTGTTAAAAAACAAATTAAGCTTGTTGTTGTTCACTTGTTTTGAGTACAATTATCTGTCCATGCAGCAAGATAATTTCACTTGACAAGATTTCTTGAATTAGGTTAAATCTAGAAAGAATATTATAGTGTAAAGTTGAACACTTTAAACAAGAAATTAACTCGTATAACAAGATAAATTATTTAACACTTCTAAATCTAAGTTGTTTTTTTTATCATGGTAAGAACCAAATAATTTGCAGTGAGGGCATTATGGTAAAGATTGCCCAAGACCCTTTACATGCACTGTTCACAGCTGCAGTCAAAAGCATAGCAAGTTTTTCCACCTGCCTAAGAACCCGTTCAATCAATCAGCATAAAAAGTAATCCCACCTCAGGTAAAACTCAACAGTGCCTGCTGTGACAAGTTCCCTGCTTGCAGCTTCATGTAAGCAAATTGCAATGAAATTGCAATGCTTCTTGTTGTTGTACATGTACGTGGTGGAGGTTACAACACCTACATAGACACCTATGCCTTAATAGATTCAGGTGGATTTGGTAGCTATTGCTGTGAAGATTTTGCCAGAGCTGTTGGTGTTTCTAGAAAGATATGTTTAACTTAGCTTACCACAATTGAGCAGGAGGAAGTGTCAATTAACACAGATTTGGTAGAGTTTAAAGTATCTAACTTGGAGGATACATAACACACATTGATGACACAAGTGATGGTGGACCTAGAGAATTTGGCTAGTCAAAGGCAAGTTTCGATCTGGCCACATTTATCTGGTATAAGATTACCCTTGCTAAGCCATTCTAAAGTACAATTTCTGATTGGCCAAGATGTAATTTGCTGTGTCCTAAGGAAAATTTTCTGTGTCCTAAGGAAATATGTAAGGGAAACCCAGGTGAACCATTTGCAGTGAGGACAGAAGTAGGACAGGTGATCAATGGTCCTATCAGTGGGCAAGGGTGCAGAAACAGGTCAAGCCACTTTGTAAAAACTGAGCCAGTGCTTCAAAGGCAGATTCAGGGTTTTTGGAAGTTAGAAGGCAGAGACTCTAATGATCCTGGCCAATGACCAAAAGCCTCTTGCTGTGTGGAGTGATTCTGTTAATTTGATAGATGGATATTACACAATGGATATTCCTTTCAAGGCTAAACCACCAGGGTGTCCATATAACTGACACATGGCAATGTATAGGATGCAGCTTCTGGACAAGCATCTTTTAAAGGATCAGGCCCTGAGAATAAAGTATGTCACAGGGATGAGACAGTTATTTCACAATGGTTATGCAGAGTCAGTACCAGATGGGGACCCCAAAAAGACATAAAAATCAGGATTGTGTTTGATTGTGCTGCCAAATGCCATGATACCCCACTGAATGATCAAGTGCTTCAAGGTCCGGACTTGACAAACAGTCTTGCTGGGGTTATACTTCGCTTCAGGCAGGATATGGTTGCCATAGTCCATATAGACCAGCTGAGGGAGTTGTTGCGATGTGGGGAAATTCGACTCACTAAATGGATATCAAATCACAGAGGTGTTATGGCTTCTTTGTCAAATAATGAGTGGGCTGCTGGACGCTGAATGATCAACGCTGGATGAACTTGATAATGGATGAACTCGATAATGGATAATGGATAATACATGATTTGGATAAACTTAAAACCCGACGTGGATTGTTGAGTGCCGTGAGCTTGATATACACCCCTTTTAACATTTGACTTTGTTATTTAACCATGGCCATGGCATTGGCATTGGTAACAGTGTTGGGATCATAATTCAAAAACGAATGTATTAAAAATTACTCGCTTCTTGAAACATGTACTGTAACTTATTTCATTATGCATTAGGACCTTCTCTCTCTCTAGATAATTGCCACACTATTTAAAGCCACATGAGTTCTCACTTTCCTAAGTCCAAACCTTTTTGCTCAACGTTGGGATATCTCTTGAAAGCAAAGCAATCTTGTAGACAGGAGTCTGAGTATAGCATTATGTTTGAATTCGACCTGTTATTGATTCTGTAAAGCTTCTTTATGACAGTCTCTGTTAAAAGCGCAATATACATAAAATGTAATTGAATTTATTATGTTTATTACTCAAAATCCTCCCATATTCAAATCACCATCGGGTGACATGAGGTATAATTAAGCAACTGGGAAGACCCAGCTGCAGAGAATCCAGTAGTCTTCACATATAGTGCTAGGGAGTGTAATGTAATTAATGAATTTAGAACAGTAAGGTGTTACTGTATTGTGTTGCAGCCAAATGTAATTAAAGTAAGGCATTGCATCCTACAGTAAATATTAAACGTACACTGTAGGTATGACTTTTTTATTATGACTCAAGTGCTGTAGGCCATATTTATCAAGAAACCAAATCATTTGTAGAATGCATTACACTATACTCTCTTGGGAAGATTTTAGGTTGAGACAATTAATATGGCTTTTTTGCTTACAGTGGAAACATCCTGAAATCTTCACTGAGTTTGCAACTAGCATTCACACAACCCAACCAAACTGAGATAGAGATGATAGTCATCCTCCAGCAACAGCATCTTCTGGATGCTGACTCGATAAAAACCCTCCTAGCTAACGTTATCTTTTTGCCATACATCCACGCATTCTACTGATGGCCCTGGAGGAAATGCATAAACTTCAGCCTGCTAATGTCACCCACTGGAATAGCCAGCTGTAGATGTTGAGGTCAGTCCTTTCAGTTCCCAGCGATGTCCTTGCTGAGCTCAACCCTATCCAGCTGTCTGCATATGAATTCAAAATCATCCAGGAGCTTTATGAGGTGTTAGAACCCTTTGAGAAAGCTACAGACCACTGGCAGGCAGAGAAATCATGACATCAAGCCTTGTGATCCCCTGTATCAGAGGCTTATGACATACAATTGAAGATGTGATGATGACTGGAAACAAAAAGTTTGTGTCTACTTTACAAAACTTCACTTTATAAACGTTTTCAAAAAATTTGAGGCCACGGAGTGCTTCCAGTTGGCTGCCAGGCTTGATCCCAGATTCAAACTGGACTGGTGTATTGGTGAAGAGCACATCCTAATTAAAAATCCCCTTTCTGCAAAAATCAAATCCACCTCCCCAAAAGTCAATGCCACCTCTGACATCAGTACCTAGACAAGGAAACTCCCCAGACTTTTTTCCTACATGGAAAGCCAATCAGCTACTGTGCCAGTTGACACAGCCTTGCATGAACTCCCTGTCTACCTGAGTAAACCATGCCTGACAGAGGATGTTGAACCTTTGGTGTTTTGGAAAGAAAACCAGAGCAGTTTTCCAAACCTAGCTGCACTTGCCTGCAAATATCTGGCCATACCCGCATCCTCTGCACCTGTTGAGAGGATCCTTAGTGTTGCAGGAAAGATATTCCGACCAGAAATATGTCGTCTCAATGATGTTTTCAATTTTATTTGTATAGCGCTTTTTACAATTGACATTGTCACAAAGCAGCTTTACATAGTAAAATTAGTTTAAGGAGGAATGTAAAATTTTTTTCTACAACCCCCTACACATCCCTAATGAGCAAGCCCGCGGCGACAGTGGCAAGGAAAAACTCCCTCTGTTGATGATAAAACCTTTGAGGAACTTATGACAATTAGATGCAACAATGTTACCCTTTAAATTAAGAACTGTAATAAATGATTATTGCATTTACCACAATTTTGTGTCGTATGTTCATTTTCAAATAAAAAGAATATTACAAATTATTCAAAATGGAGGGAATTTGTGTTTAATTTTAGTGTTTGTAAAGTCTTTTTCACTATTTAAGACAAAATCTTTGTTAAACTTGACAAATTCTTCCTGTTACTTGGCTATAAGGAATTTCTCTGAATTGCAATGAATTTAATTCTACTTCCTGTAATTCCAATTGAAATTCCAATTCAACATCCTGTGGGGAGGATCCAACTGAATTCATATGAATTGAATTGAAATTCCAAATTCAGAATTTTGCACAAGCCTGTATGGTAGAGCACAATTTACCAAATTTCCTACTTCTTAACAACATTGCAAAAATGTTCACGCTACATCCTGCTCAACCGTAGTGATTCTTGACAATAGTGGACACTACAATATTTTGAAATTCTACAAAAATTTGTAGTGCATTGAAGTGTTTTCTTAATTCATATACATGTTGAAGGCTTGTGGTGTGGCCACTGATCTAAAAATAACTGGATCGGGCAGATAAGCCGAGTCCTTAATCCAGTTATTTTTAGATCAGTTGGTGTGGCTTAATGGTAATTTATTTATTTCATGTTGTTTCGTACTGGCCCAAAGACCTACGGCAAGCCACAACTTCGCTATAGTGCTGATACAATGCTTGTAAGAATATACTACAAACTGCTGTGATGGCAACAAAATGCCAAGAATCTAGTTGTATCATGAGACAGTTGTCTGTGCAGAAAGAATGTACATGTGAAGACATGTATGCGCACAGTTTACCTGACTATTCTCAGTGAAGGTTAAAATATATGAATATAAACTATCAAAATATTGTTTTAGTTTGCTTTTCATTATCTTTCCCCTTACCTAAAACTCTGAAAAGGGTTTAGAGACGCTATTACACAGCTCTCTGGCTTTACATCTGCTGTGGTTGGAACTCGACTGTACCCGTCATGATTTAAAAAAAATAATAATTATGAACCATGAAAATGTGGGGTTTTTTTTGTTTTGTTTTGTTTTTTTTAATTATGTTTTGTTATGAGAACTGCACAGTGGCACAATGGTTAGCATGTATGGCTCACAGCAAGAAGGCCTGGGTTCGATTCCTGGGCTTGGGCATTTATTTGTGGAGTGAATGTTCTCCCGGTGCTTGCATCGGTTTCCTCCGGGTGGTCTGCTTTCCTCCCTGTTTATGTAAAAATCTAAAAAGGGTAAAAAAAAATCTGCATTATTACAGCCAAGAAGCAAAATCTACAGTAATATTAATGTTAGCCAATTAGCCAATGGCAACATGCCAATCTTACTGCTGCTACAATGACATCATCCTAGTCAGGCGAGTTGTCTCTTGGTGTCCTTGCTTATTTTAGAACTTAAGGAGTCATAAAAAATGCTGACTGGATCTTACAGAGGGACATGTATAAGGAGAAACGTGGCCTCGTGACAAGAATTGATTGTAATTTTATTTATCAACTAAAGCTCCCTTCACATAACATTAGTCGACCAGTTGAGGCTTACATAATTTATTTTCCAGTTAGATGTGCATGGGGTTCTAAATAAATTATTTGGTTTGCATTGGAGGAACAGGGATAAAGTAGCAAGCAATTAGTCATCATTTAAAGCCAGATTTGCTAAAGGGATGTAAATTCCTTACTCAAATATTGAATTGCATGGAAATTAATTGGAAAAGGCTAAAATACAATTTTAAACTTCTCCACTCAAGTTAAAGCAAGAATTCCTTAATTAATTTAAAATTAAAGACTTACTTGAAAATGTTGATTTCAACCCAGACTGAATTTTGTTACTGTTGGTAAATACTGTAATAGCATTAAGCTACTCAAATGCATGTGTTACAGTGGTCTGCATCTTCTTAGACACAACTCAGGGCAGAGATCAAATCCCCTAAAATCCAGAGTTTCATAAATAATTGAAATGTTGGTGCGGAGGGTATTACTGTTAGCTCCCATATCCAGCGTCCCAGGTTTGATCCTAAGCTCAAGTTACTGCCTGATCAGACTTTTACTTCACATGGTTTTCTTTTGTATTCTTCAGTCTACTCCCACCTCTTAAAATGCAGGTAAGTGGATTTGTGTCTGTAAATTTCCTGTAGATGTTAATATGTGATGCGGCATGGTGGCATAGTGGTTAGCATGTCCACCTCACACCTAGAAAATCATGGGTTCAAGTCCCTGGCCCACGTGCTCCTGTGTGTAGTTTGGATGTTCTCCCCGTGCTCGCATGGGTTCCTCTGGATACTCCAGTATTCTCCCACATTCCCCGCCTTCGCTCAGTGTCAGCTGAGATACGCTCGTCTCCCTGCGACCCTAATGGTAGAATTAAGTGGTTTTATAAATGAGTGAGTGAATGAGTGAGTGTTAATATGTGTGTGTATGCATGTGTGATTTACTGTTTTCCCATCCACGGTATATTCCTGCTTCACACACAGGATGTTCCCAAGATAGACTATAGATTCACTGTGACCCTGAACAAGGTAAAGTGCTTTCTGAAAATAAATGAATGGCTTGTTTATACACTGAACAACTACAGACTTTCTTGTTATGTACAGTAGTCTTATAGTTCCAAAACCAAACTATGAACTTTCAAATAAAATTTCATTTTTTGGCCAGATTTATTTAAATAAATGCAAACTGGGTAGGTAGTGAAATTGTTGCAAGTGTTGGTAATGTGCTTGAATATAGGCAACAGAAGGAACAGAAATAATTATAAAATTGCAGTGCTGGGTCATCTGCTGTCATTTGAATAATTCAGTGATCATTTCCAAATCCACTACTGCATCAGTATGCAAGCCGATATGTTTTTTTAAGAATGACAGTAAGGAGCAGTCATATCATTTCACAGCAGCACAACTAAAAAGATGCTTAAAAGCAACACTATTATGAATTGATACACTTTGATTTTGGATATAATTGGATGTGTTTGTGATGTTAATTAACAGCAGGCTGGATGGCAATGAGTTCAACAGCAAAGTAGGTGGCACAGTCAGACCATACTGCCTGAAAAAGTGATCTATGCTAAATTGGTGGCATTTTTTACATCATCTGCTTTCCATGAACTAGTGTTTTTGATTTCTCTTTTTGAATGATTTGATTGGCTCTTCTTTTGTGCGGTACCTTGGCATAAAGTGCAATCTCAGGAAACATTACACTTTTACTCGAAATCTTAGATGAAATGTCACTTTGGTATATTTATGGAAGTACACACAGTACTGGATATAAATGGACAAAGGAATTGTAAAAAAGTAAAGTAAAAATTAAACTGGAATTGAAATTTCAAAGGATTATACTTGTAAATTAACTTTAATGACAAGAAACAACAAACAAAATAAAAGAAAAATTTACATGTTCAAATGGATTTATTTGGTTGGTGCAACTAACAGTAGTAGATTTGCACGAGTTGACCTACTTCAGGTTGCCAATGGCAATGGCACAGCTGCACCCAAGCTTTTGCGTGTGCAAGCAGTGCTAAAACAATTGGTCTGGCTCATTTCCAATCATTTTATGGTCAAATAAATGTTTCATGAATGAAAGGTAGCTTTTTCATCATTATTATTATCAATCATTCATTCATTACATGAATTCTTTGAACTGCTTAATCCTAATTAGGGCCACGGGGAGACTGGCGCCCATCTCAGCCAACTATGGGCAAGTGCGGTGTACACCCTGGACAGCTCACCAGGCCATCGCAGGGCAGAAAAATGTTGACGGCAATCCAATGGCCTACTGTTTTTGAACAACAGCAATGGTTCTTTTAAATGCCTCTCACCACAGACTGTAGAGAGAGACATGGCTGGCCTTTGATAACCCAGTTAGCTGCACTGGGGTGGCAGCATGTAGTGACAACTCGGTAATAGCGGGGCTTGAACCCCTGGCCTTCACATCAGTAAGCCTGCACTGCCCCAATATTATTATTATTATTATTATTATTATTATTATTAATAATATTAATAATAATAATAATAATAATAATAGGGCCTGAGCACCGAAGGTGCATAAAACCCTATTGAAACAGAATTAATTATTATCGTTGTCCTTTTTTTTCTAAAATAGGTGCATTTTTCACCAATTTGTCATTTTCTAAAACTCATGAAAATTGGCACACATTTAGATCCTGGCATAAATTTACATCTAGTCGAGCTTCAGGGTTTCGGTGACATGAAATGTATCAACAGTGCTACCTCGAACACAGCCTCTTATATACTGAACTTGAAGTATTAGATTGATTGTATTGATTGCATTACAATTGGAGGGTTTGTACATCATGTCAAGACACAGAAAAGCCTCTTGCACATATGACACCAAGTCAACTGGAAGTAGGCCATTTTGGGTCAAATTTTCAATTTTGGTAATTTCCACACCTATATTTCATCACAGATCCACTACTACTACTACTACTACTACTACTACTAATTTGTCATCACACATCTACTACATTTTGTATTATTGATTTGAAATTTGGTCAGCAACACAAGTAATAGACCAAAACTTACTAAAAACTTAAGTTTTTATAAAACCCTGTGGCTATCAGAGTGTGGCACATTTAGCCAAAGTTACCAAAAAAGCAGGAAGTAATCATAACTCTGCTGGACATAACATTTGGCCCAAATTTCTCAGGCAATATACAACTTTATTAAAAAAAAAAAATAGAATAAAAAAGATCAGGAATGGTCATAGCGCCACCTTCTGGCAACAGGAAATTATATGAGTTATATTTTTATTTGCAGTTTTGGTAATCATTCTACAGACATATGAACATAGAAGTGCCTGAGTTCAAATATGGTAATCATTCTACAGACAAATGAACACAGAAGTACCTCTAGATTATAAATAAAAGAATACAACTCTAATTAATTCTAACCCTAAAACGCTTGAGTCGAGGCAACTGGACTTCTTTTTGTGGTTTTTCGCTTTTAATCCAAAAAGCTTCGTCAGTTAGAAATTCTGGTGGAAAGTTCTAGCCTTATATAGGCTGAGGAAAAACTCTCAGATCAAATGCAAATCACTGTCCCCCCATCCATTCCATCGCTCGTTAGGGTCCTTTGTCCACTAGGGTTGTTTACCTGGTCTGCATATGGGGTCGTTTGGTCACCTGAATAAAGGTGTGAAGTGGAGTGAAACCTCTTGGGAAGGAGATCCAAAGCTTAAGAATGGCAACAGTTTTACTGCATGTTTAATTTTAAATGTATTTAATATTGTGCCCAGTGTTGCTGCTGTTTGTGTTCATGTCTGGGCAATTTGTTCTTGGTTGTCCAACATTGCCTCCGAGATCAGACGAGGGGAACAGGACCCAGGGGCAAGAGTGATGGTCCCACTGGTAGTAATATGAAGTCCTAGGTGTTGCTTCAGTGGATGTCGGCCCAGGCAAGTGATCGGTAAATAAATTTAACCAATTGTAACAATTTTTGTGATTCTTTGTTTTTGATGTTTTACTTATTTATGCCTACAATATCTGGTTATTGCTGCAGAGGGAAATGTCTAAGGGTAGTGTACAAGCTAAGTAATTTATAGTCCAGCTGACAACTCAGGGCTTAGCATGCCTAAAGATATTGTTAATGACATGGCAGAGGAATTTACCTCTGGAGCCTGGAGGACATTCATGGAAAAGTGAGTCTCAATTAAGACTATCACCCAGAAGCAAATGGTCAGGTGGAGCGTAATAATCAGGAGATCTAGAGATTCCTATGATCTTATTGCATGGACGTACAGAACGCCTGGGCATGATTTCTTCCCTGGGCCAAAAACACACAAAAATCGCTGTCATTCTGTCACAGACCTCACAACATTCCAGTGCATATAAGGTTTCCAGCCACCCTTGTTCCCACGGAACATCCAAACCACAGACACACCAGCAATCGATGAGAGGTTTCACCGGGCCAAGCAAGAGGAAGAATATCAAAAGAGCATAAATGTCATGAAGTACCACAAGATCCACACTAAAAAACACAGAACTGAGACACCCCCTTAACCAACCTGTAGACCTTGTGTGGCTTTTTCTCTGCTGCAAAGTGGTGTGACAAAGTTTCTTCATAAGTTGTTTTGATGCAGCAAACGTCAGCCAACATACAATATCATAAATTTTTTTATGAAAAGAATTTTCAAATTTGGAGCAATTTGGTTAAAATTGCTTCATTAGACAGCAGCAAAAAGTCTTCAGTTTTCTACACATCGTTAATGCTGCTACAATAGGGTATTTATTCAGGCGTTCTTTGCCACTCCTTTTTGAAGAGATCTGCCATGACTGTCAGAGCAATTATGAGGCCTGTAATTGGAGCATTGATTGGAGGGGTGAGAAAACATGAAATAGGACTCTTTCTGATGATGTGTAATTATGTAAGCATTATAGTCAGATGAAAGAAATCAGTCTGTTAGTGAGTTGATCTCTTGATTTATCTCTAATACACTATAAATACACTATATATATA
>JBCNYH010000002.1:25041691-25053059 GCA_039654325.1 Tandanus tandanus
TATTTAATATTAGTCTCTGTATAATATTAACACAGGTACATTAATTGTCAGAATCCTCTGATTGAAATGATTATCAGTAATTACATCAAAGTGCTGTTAAATGTCTGAATGAAGCTGCTAATTAATATTCTATTCCAGCTACTCTGACAGCAGATCTGATTGATTGCAATTCAAATTAAGGGTTTAATTTATTATTGTATTCATACATTTTGTCTGATACAGTTTTGATTTCATAGTACCCCATTAAATCAGAAATTGTCTGGTGCTCAGCATGGTCTAATATAGCAGGTTAAATTATGGGGGAAAAAAGGTCCATCTTTTCTTCATTTCAGGCAGTTGGCAAAGGTGAAACCCATCCTTTCAAGACAGCACTTCGAGTCAGTAATCCATGCCTTCATCACGTCTTGGCTGGATTACTACAATGCTCTTTATTTTGGAGTCAGCTAGTCTTCCCTCTCACGTCTCCAGCTGTTTTAAAATGCAGCTGCACGTCTTTGGAGCACACAAGAAAGATCACATTACACCCATTTTGGGTTCGCGTTACTGGTGTATTTTAGAGTTCATTTTAATCTTCTTTTATTCATTTTTAAATCCTTAAATGGCCTGGCCTGCGTTACCTCTCTGAGCTGTTTCATCCATACACACCTACCTGGTCTCTCAGGTCAGCTGATCAGCTGCTCCTAGCTGTACCGAAATCAAAGCAGAAGCTGAGAGGGGACAGAGCGTTTTCCATCGCTGCTCCTAAATTGTGGAACAATCTGCCCTTCCATGTTAGACAGGCCCCTTTGTTTTGAATGTCTTATGTTTTGCCTTAATTTTATGTCTGATGTACAACACTTTGTTTCAGCTATGGTTGTGTGAAAGTGCTATTTAAATAAAGTATTGTATGGTATGGTAACAAAGAAAAATATGTAATTATTGTCATGGTAATGCTTTCTTTATTAATTCATTCATTCGTTTATAAATTTTTTAAATTCATTTGTCGAACTGTTAATTTCCTACTAGGGTCGGAGGGAGGCTGGAGCCTTTTGGCAAAGGTAGGGTACTGAACAGTTTGCTCACACTTAGGGGCAATTTATAACTGCCAATCACCCTAATGTGCATGTCTTTGGACTGTGGAAGGAAACCAGAATATCTAGAGGAAACCTACGCAAGCACAGGGAGAATATGCAAACTCCACTCAGAAACACCCTCACTGGCCCTGGGCCACACCACAACACAATGTTGGTAATACTTTTTCTATAACTGCACACCCCCAAGTGTTTTATTCTTTATGTATTAGTCTTGGAGAGTGGAGAAAACTTAGCAAACCGCAATCAAAAACTTTTTAACAGTAATAATGACTGACATAATTGCTGACTAGTCTGTGAAACCCTGGGTTTAATAGAGGAATTAATGATGGATAGATATATAAATATCAGCCCCTGCTTTTAATTACTCTGCTCATTGCAGCCAATATTATAGTTATCATCTCACAGGATTTCTCAGCCTCTATTGTTTCAGTGAGGGATTGTAGGGAAGCCGGCTCATGCTGATGGTACATATGTCTGTTGTTCAGCAATAGCAAGCAATTTATCAATGTCACTGCATTATTACATCAATTATTCTGATGTGCTGGAGTCTTTCTGACAAGTGCCAAACTGTTTATCTTTTCTGCTGGCTTCCTATTTGACCAATCTGCTATACCTAATATATTTCCAACTTTCAGTTTTGTCTGAAAAACAGCTATTTTTGAAAAACCTCCAATGGTCATGGTCACCAGACTTCTGGGCCTTGGTTTTACTTTCTACCGCTTCTTATCCAGCATGCACCTAGCTCACCTGTTCACATTTAAGTATCTGTTTAATTATTCTCTTGATTTTATTGGCTGTTCTGTCTTTTAGTATACTATTTCAGCTGGCCTAATCTGGAGATCCCACATACCTTCAGTGTTTAGATGACCGTTAGTGCAAACAACCAAAATTTTGCCTCTATGCCATGTTGCAATAATGTTGAACAACTTTGGGTGTTAGCTGGTTACTTATTTAAAAATCTTGATAGTTAGGCAAGCTACCCTGTAAAGATGTTTTAGCAATGACAATATTTACTATGTCTAGAATATGGGCAAATGCATTAAAATGTACCATAATTTAATTTACAAAAATTAGATAACATATTACCTTTGTAGCAATTTAGGTAATTTTATGCCTGAAATTATTTCACTGTATTTTGTAAAGTCATTATTATGATGTAACAAGAATTTTAGACTATAATAATTTAGTCAGTCAGATATGGCTGATAAAAAAAAAACCTTCAGACACCATCCTGAAAATAACATTAACAGGGAAAATCATGCTCACATACCTTATCCTTTATTTTGTTGAATTGCCAGATCATTTATAGAACAAGGTTTTTGATTAGCAGAAAGTGTGTGTAGGATATTGCTTTATGTCTCTGTTTGAAGACAAAAAATGTATGTAAAAATGCATGAATATATAAGTATGTAAAAAAACAACAATCAACTACAATCATAATTGTTTTCTTTCCTTTTAAGGAAAATCACAATTTTTTTCAATACTTTGTGCAAAAACTGCATTCAAAAACAAGTCTGCCCCAATGCTTTTTTGTTTGCTTGTCATATATAGGCTTACATCATATCATATAAATACGAAGAGTTTGTTTGCAAAAACAGATAAGTCCAATTGTTTTATTTAAGAGAAAAACAACTATTATTTCTTCATCAGAACTATACTCATCTGGAGACTAAACATGTTGAAGACACTCTCTGTCCCACTGAAAAATGTTCTCAATACCTTGGAGTCACTCCATGTCAAAAGTAAATGTCTCAGCAGAGGGATGCAGGGTATAATAAGTACCTGGGATAAAAACAACATGGGGGAGGAGAATGAAAAGGGGGATAAAACACTACATTAATCCACTAAAAGGCTTTTAGTTATATTGCCTTCCAACTGGTCCACATCTAGTCCACCTCTCCTCCCATCATGTAATACTGGACAAATTTAATTTAGTGCAAGAGCTTTTTATTTTGTGAATGAATACAACCTACACACACACGCAAACACACACACACACACCACCTCATTCCTATTTATGCAGCTGACTTTAGTGCCATACTTAGTGCTGCTGTCTTTAAGCAAACTTATTACAGTGCAAGATGGCTAGTAGGACTTGAGGACATACACCCACACTTGCTCTCAATCCCAGCTTTAGATTTTCTTCTGTCCTGTGCTGACTCATTTCATTGCAGTGGCAGTTTCTTTGCAAGTGGCAAGAGGATAGAGTCTTACTCTAGTCAGTAATTCATGCCAAAAATTTTCACTGGCACATTATTTATGTATTTTATGCAGATTGAGAGTTGGGTATTAAGGAGGTTAAGAGGAAATTAGTGCATTAATTTAATAGATGTTTGTTGTTGAAAACTCTTACCTTCTTACCTTCAGTTATGACTTGAATTATGCACAATAGACAATAAAATGTATTTTTGTTGAGTTATCTTTTTTTCTGTTTTCTTAAAAAATGTAAAGTAATGATAATTTTTTTGACCAGTTACTAAGACAAACTGTTTGGTAGGCATGCATCAGTTTCCAATACGGTAGCTGTAGGTCTCGAGTCTGCTCTCTTGAGACATTTTTCTGTGTTGACTTGAACTTCAATCAGACATACTGGAATTTGTTCTTCGACCTTTCATGGGCTTGTGTATTGGTCTCATGAGTATGACCTTGATATGAAATTAGAGTTTTAAATAAATTGTAGCTTTGCATGCACAAAGTTTGCAAAAATGTAATACAACCTGATCATTGATGCAACGCACATATGAAGCCAAATAGTTGAAATACAGCTTTGACCAAAACCTTGGCCTTTCTTTAAATTTGATCTTGACTTGGCCTCAACTCTTTTAAGACTTGGTCTAGACTTGGTGTTGGGTGGTCCTGGTCTTGGTCTTGACAGTTGTAGCTTTGAATCCAACATTAACCAACACTATATGGTATCGGTCCAGTGTATTGGGTACCTCATTATACTATGTACTTGATGTACATTGTCATGCTAATAAACAAATCACTGGAAGTACAATATTTCACAATTAATTATCAAAGAAAATCAGTCTGCAATCTGTAAAGAACCATGATAGATTAGTGTAACAGATATTAGGTTTGAGAACTAAAACAGAGAGAGAGTCAGACAATTCACTCTGCTTATTCACTTTTTAAAGTGTCATGCTTTCAGATGCTTTATGTTGCAGTACTCTTACTTGAAGATACAAATGACAAACATTAATCAGACACACACACACACACACACACACACACACACACACACACACACACACACAGACAAAACAGATGTTACACAACACACACCTTTCTTTTTTTGGGGGGGGATACTGGGTTTCTGCAAACACTTAGAGAACACACATAAACAGGTGTCTGTAATTTCAAACTTGGGAAACCCATCAACATGTTACCTGCTGGCTCGACCTGACTCCTCTGGCTCTTCCAGACTACTGCAGGGTACTTGTCTTAGGGATCATGCCCTCGCTGCCACAAGTAATTTTACACAAGGTGTAAAAAACCAATTCCACCAGCTGCCCAGTCCCCCTTATTTACCCTTATTTACCAGCTACTGAATTTTGAATGAACATTTTTTGTTATAAGAAATGTGAATAAATACACTCCAGAAATATCGATTTTATTGTGTTTATTTGTGACAGTTATGTGATAAAGCTGTAACAAGTGGAGCCTGTAATGTTAGGATTTTGATTCACATTCTCTGAACAGTTGTTTAGGTAAAGGGATATTCCCATTTCATATACAGAAATCTCTCATTGGGTTGTAAAGAGAAAGCACTGCAAGGATTATAACAAGGATCATCCCTGTGCATCTCATTCAAGGAACGCAGTACGCATCGAAAAAGTAGCATACATCAAAAAAGTAGCATGCATTAAATAAATAAATAAATAAATTAATTAATTAATAAACTGGGGAAAAAAAGACCAACATTAACAAGCTAAAAGGGGGCAACTCAGTCTCAGACATACAGTACTTTGCAGTCTCAGACATACAGTACTTTGGCCAATAAATCTATTCCTATCTTGTGCTTGTACACTGGGAGAAGGACAATAATGGCCAGGTCGGGCTATAAATGTAGCTTGCCTTAACTGTGCATGTAATCATACTCACTGTCTACTAAGTCTAAACACTTTCAAAACGCTTTTTTCCCTCATAGCTATCAAGACAGTGAACTACTGCCTCTCATTCTATTTTCATGTATCATAGGCATTACTGTCATGTAAAACGTTTAGTTAATGTACGTGGTTGTGAGTAATATGTTTGTTATTATAGTTCTCTACTGTTATATTTGGGAATTGGGAATTAAATAATGACAGTATTACTACTAAACCTAAATTAGAATTTTTATTGTGATACTTCACCAGGTATTGTAACAAGTACTGTGAATGAAACTTTTTAATGTGCAGTTAAAAGGAGTCTTGCTCTAGTCTATGTCTTCGAGTGGGCCACAAATTCATGGGAATGGCCAGCTGCTCACTGAGAACCGGCTAGTGTATCCACGATCCGTCTTCCCTTTGCCTACAGCCAGCAGCTGCAGGATGCATGCCATCAGTGGCTGAGGGCCGAGGACCATGACGCCGAGGGGGTCATCGATGTGGTGGTGCTGAAGCAGTTCACCACAAGGCTCCCAAAGGGGACGGCAGAATAGGTCCAGTGCCACCACCCAGTGTCACTGGATCATGCCACGGAGTTGGCAGAGGACCATCTGGCAGTGGTTCCAGGGACATGCGGACATGTCGCATCTCTCTCTCTATTTCCCGCTCCGTGTCCCCTTTCTCTTGTTCCTCTCCTTGCTCCTGTCCCTTGCCTCTCATATGGAAGTGGGGATAAGTTTCCCAGCAGCCATCTCTCCGAGCTCATGGCTTCCCCTTCCCCCTCCTCCGGGTAGGTTTCTGTGTTTACCCTGTAGGTGAATGCTCCACATCCCAATAGTGCAGAGTTGAGGTCTGGGCCATTGTTCTGGTGCTACGGGGAGTCAGTACACCTCCAGGATCAATGTCATGTGATCAAGTGGCACTTACAACCTCTGAGGGTTGTCCTGAGGCATGTGAACCTCACGGCAAACCAGAAGTGTGCAAGTGGGCGGGTGGAATTATGGTATCTGGGCTTCCACTTGGGTCATGGGCAGGTGCATCCCCAAATTGATGGCAGCAATTGAGGCATGCCCAAGACCTAAGACCAAAAAGGGGTGGGCAGTTCCTGGGGCAGGCTGACTATTATCAGCACTATGTGCCTGACTTTTTGGAGGCCACCAGCCCACTGACTGACCTCACTTTTTCCCCCCATTTTTTTCTCCCCTAATTTAGTTGTATCTGGTTCCCACCCATCAAGTGTTGCCTCTTGATCACATACAACCACCACCAACCAGGGAGGGGCGTAAGCATGCACATGCCCCCTCCGCGACATGCGAAACACACTTAGAGGGAAAGCGGTATACACCCTCCTGGTCACGGATGGCTGTGGCATCAACCTGGATTCAAACTTGCGATCTCCAGGTTGATAGTCATTTGTTGATAGATTTGTCAAGAGCCT
The DNA here is from genome assembly GCA_039654325.1 of Tandanus tandanus. Lineage (NCBI taxonomy): Eukaryota > Metazoa > Chordata > Actinopteri > Siluriformes > Plotosidae > Tandanus > Tandanus tandanus. Next base: position 25,048,291 of record JBCNYH010000002.1, read on the forward strand.
GAAACAGCTAGGTATTTTATGGAATATGTACATAGGTACACAGAAGCCCATTTTCCGCCACAGTCCTTGTGTTCCATTGGCACACTGTGTCAGCTAAACCAAGTTTGCCATGTTATTTTCTTTTTTCTCCCCCATTTTCTCCCCTAATTTGGTCATATCCAATTTCCACCCTTCAAGTATTGTCTTCCCTATCACACACCAACCAGGGAGGGATGTAGCATGATCATGCCCCCTCCGTGACATGCAATGCTACCAACCGCCTCTTTTCGAACTGCTGAGCATGCGTATTTGGGGGTGGTCCAACACACTTGGAGGGAAAGCGCTATCCGCCCCCCATGACTGGATGGTTATCACTGTGAGTGACAGGGAAATGAGCATATGTCATCCTTCCTTCCCATGAGAGCTCGGAAAATTAGCTCCCATGGACTTCTGGTTACAGATGGCTGTGGCATCAACCCGGATTCGAACTTGCAAATTCCGGGTTGATAGCCATGCACCTTGTCAATGCGCTACTCGGGGGCAAGTTTGCCATGTTAAAGGGATAATTTTTAAGAAGAAAACCCTTTTGCAGTTATGACAGCCCAGCTCTAAACTGCTGTACTAATTAAAAAAAGCAATAAAACTGCCCCTCCTAAGGCAAGTTCAATATTTGTGGGTTTGATTATAGATTAAAAAGGGTGAAATGAAAAAAAAAAAAACAATTAAAAAATTATTAAAAAGGACTTTCTTCTGAAGTTAAACAGTCTATATTTTTTTGAGAAATGAAGGCTATTCCACACGAGAAACTGCCAAGAAACTGAAGAACTGATACAACTGTGTGTATTACTTCCTTCACAGAGCAGCGCAAACTGGCTCTGACTAAGATAGAATGAGAACAATGACGCACTTGTGCACAACTGTGCAAGAGGACAAGTACACAAGAGTTTACACTTTGAGAAACATATGCTTGACAGGTCCTCAATCGGCAGCTTCATTAAATAGTAGCATCAAACCTCCAGTCTTAACTTTAACAGTGAAAAGGGGACTCCTAGTGTTGCAAAGGAAAAGTGATATCTGAGACTGCTCAGTAAACGGATAAGATTAGATGGGCAACAGAACACAGACATTGGACAGCAGAAGATTGGGAAAAAGTGCCTAGATAGAAGAATCTAAGTTTAAGATGTTTACTTGTTGTAAGATGTTTTTCACCATCTGTCAGACATGATGGGGAAATGTGATGGTCTGGAGGGTGGTGGGAAAAGTGGGAAAGGTGTACAGGGTAAAACAGACCTCTTCGACCTCTCCAAAAATCTGATGATTTAATGAGTTAAATTTAACGAACACTAGTCAGACTGCTGTATAAAGGTGCACAAACATGTGCTAAAGTTATGCAAGCATGCCTCGCACTCCAGGAGCTCAAGAATTATCAGATTTTCACAAAGGTCGAATTGTGGGTCAGTCAGAGGGTGGCATAAGCCAGCGACAAATAGCCAACAATTTGAATATTCCTGTGTCAACAGTAAAAAGTTTAACAGTGAAGGTAAGACCATCACGGATCCATGACCAGGTCAACCTGGACCATCAGAAAGATGCCTTCGCTTCGTGAAGAGAGAAGTGGAGAAAAGTCCCCATTCCAAGGCCACAGACATTGCAGAACACATCGAAACCAGCTCAAAAACTATTTTTATAGGATTTTATAGCCGAACAGCAAGACACAAGCCTCTTCATCAACTAACAAATATTAGGGCAGTGGTGGCCTAGTGGTTAATGTGATGGGTTACTGATCCGAAGGTCAGCGGTTCAATCCCCACTATCACCACTGTTGGGCCCTTGAGCAAGGCCCTTAACCCTCAGTTGTATAAAAATGATAATTGTAAGTCACTCTGGATAAGATTTTATAAGCTGTAAATATTAATTCTGAAATTTTGGGTGTCTATTTATTTATGTCGAGTCTCTGTATATACTTTTCGAAAGTAAATGGACGCTCCTCATTACATCTGATTTTCAAAGAGGCCATATTTGGGTTGCACTTATTGCAAAAACCTTGGGATTCCTCCTGCCCAAGTCAACAGAGTGATTGTACAATTCACAACAAAGGCAAGAAATCAACAGTATTCTGCCCAAGTAGGTTGACCTGGGCCCTCTGTGTGGGCCAGTCAGGTGTTTTTGAACTGTCATGCGGACTATTCATAATAATCTCCATTGTAATGCAGTGTTACAGAGAACTTCCAAGTCAGACTACAGCAGTGAGGTATCTTCATCAACTTGGCTATTATGTGTATGTAAAGCTATGCATAAATCTTTCAACAATTGTGGTTTATTTACTTATATAACCATAATTTTTGAATATGGTATTATGGTTTATTTACTTTTTTATAGCAAGGCATAAAGTTATTTCAGCCTGTATCCGGACTTGATTGAAGACAAAAGGGACATGATAAACTATACACTTGCTCCTCAGATATGATGTTGCCTATTTTTCTTATCCACACAATGTTTTTTTATCTCTAGATCTCATTTTAATTATATAATTATGACAGGAAAATAAAGTTTTGTTATCTCGAGATCTTGAGAAAAGTATCCCATTAGCACTAGAAAACAACCTTTGTTATTCCCAGAAAATAAAATAAAGAACTTTTTATCTCAACAAAACAGGAGATAATGTATGATTGCATGTCCGCTTAGGGCTTCTGTACTTTACTTAATGCTAACAAACATGTATGATATTTGAACAATGCATAATCTGTAGTCAGACCTGTATATGTTTGTATGGATACGTATATCAAAGTAAACAGTGCGTAAATGTACAAGGAAATATTTAAAAAGAAAAATCTTCTTTTTTTTTTTTTTTTTTAACTTTCTCAATTAGACATGTTACAGGATATAGGTATACATTTGAAGGTCCCAACGAACTGAAAGAGAAATTTGCATTAGTGAAAAGCACCTGTGTTTATTACAGCATTTTTTATTTAACCATTCTTATTTTATGTAATGCTGATAAGAGAAGGCAACTACTTCAAATTTATAAGTATTTGTGCATAAACTATAATGTATGAGGCGCTATATATAGAGAGAATTCCTTTTTTTACCTTTTGTGTTCATGAACCCCCACTGATTGAAGGTAGTTTGCATTAAAAAATCTCTTCCTACAATACTGGTTGAGCTGCTGTGAGATTTCACATCACTGTCATTCATTGTCTGTCACTTGAGGTCAAGGAGACATTGTTCACTTAGTGGCTGTCTGGCTATCTAGAGACTATTGACCCTCTAATCCGATAAAGTGGATGTCTGATCCTGACCCTCTGAGTGGAACAGCACCAGGATAGTGCAAGGATTTATGACTGCCTTTAATCTGCAGATAGACCTTTTGTATGGATAAGCTTGTGTTAGGTTGAAAAGTCTGTGTGGCCTCAACATCTGCTTGTCAGAACAGGACTGGGGTTTTTCTTCTTGATAGCCCTTCAGGATATAACAAACTTTGAGAACACAGGCAATGTCCACACCTTCAGCTCAGATTGGTCGAGGAGGAATCGTTTTTGTGCAGATTGGTTCTAGGACTCTTTTCTTTGGACAGGAAGATCGGTTCAACTCATCACACAATAAAACTTATAAAATGTTAATTAATTAATTTCCTTAGCCATTACTCTTGGCTTACTTACTCTTACTAGAGTCACAGGGAGGCTGGGAGACTCAGTCGACTCTGGGAAAATGCGGGGTACACTCTGGACAGTTCACCAATTCCCTGCGGGGTCAACAGACACACAACCATTCACACTTACACCAAGGGGCAATTTGGAAAATCAAATTAGCCTAATGTGCACGTCTTTGTACCCGGGGGGAACTCATACAAGCATGTGGAGAAGATACACATCGCACACAGAAATGCCCTCACCTAGCAAAGAGCTTGAACCCAGGACTTTCTTGCTGTGAGGCAGACATGCTCGCCACTATGCCACCATGTTGCTCACTTAATAAACACCTTAAACAAAAAACTGAGCAAACACCAGCTAGGTGGTTGAAAATAACAGCTCACATTGTTTGTTATATAGTTTGAAAATGTCTCAATCCCAACCACCAAATTATTCATTTCAATTCCAGGTTGTAAGGCAAGTCATAGGAAAAATGCTAAGGGGTGAATACTTTTGCAAGCCACTGAATGCAAGCCATTTTTGTCATCTCACTCACTCACTCATTTGCCAAACTGCTTATTCCTACTAGGCTCGCAGGGAGGCTGGATTCAGTGGGCACTGGGTAAAAGCAGGGTATACCCTGAACAGTTCGCCAGACCATCACATTTCCAACACCCACACACACACACACACACACACAAACCATTTATACTTACAACTAAGGGCAATTTGGAGTAGCCTTATGTGCATGTCTTTGGACTGTGAGAGAAAACCAGAGTACCCAGAGGAAACCTATGCAAGCATGCAAACTCCACCCAGAAACGCCCGAGCCCGTGCCTTGAATCCAGGACCTTCTTGCTGTGAGGTGGACGTGCTAACCACTATGCCACCGTGCCACTCCATTTTTATCATGTGGATCTTAAACTTGTGAATTAGCTGTTAATACAGGGGAAGTACAGTAAATGAGCATATTTAAATGTGCATATTATTATATGTTTTTTTAACAGCTTTAAGTATATTACATCTGCTGTTATAAAAACAAATTATAATCACCATCTAACCAATCAGATTCAATAATTCACCTAGTTAGCTGAATTTCATTCCCTCTGGTCCCCTGTGATTAGCTCCATCACTTAGTGTAGGTGGAGGACTGTGACCTCG
>JBCNYH010000002.1:25091836-25110766 GCA_039654325.1 Tandanus tandanus
ATAATGAGTCTGTGGAAAGCCAAAGGGGACAAACAAAAGCACATAATTCTAGAACACAAAGTTAACTAGCAGGAGTATTAACAAGCTCATCCCTCACATGTATTTACTGAAGCACTTATATGCTTAAATAATACAGGGATAAAAAACAACTAAATTGAAATGATAGGAAAGCTGTGGCTTGTTTGTGGCGTAATCCCTTAAAAATCGTCATCAGGTTGCTGTGCACCGAGTAACAACTACCAACAATTATGATGGGATGACTGACAGCCACACACATCAGGAGGAGAATAATGGTAGCCAAAGCCACAATGATAGCTAGATGGCATTAAAAGATGGTGTTTTCTATGCAGAAAACAAAAAAGCAAACCTAGGCTGGTTTGTTTATTGTTTTTCTGACAGCAATGTCATGTCATCTGGGCAAAGAATCTGGTCTGTGTGGGAAGCGGAAGTGAGGTGAGTGAAGATGACGTGCTGAACAATAAGTGAGAGAGACAAAGAGAGACAGAGTGAGTGTGTGTGTGTGTGCGTGTGCGTGTACATTATTAAAAGACAAAATAATTGAAGATACTTATTTAATATTATAGCAAAATTAGCAAGGAGCACACTATGAACTTAGTGCTGTTTAATGTAAATGTACAACAAGTTAAAGAAAAGTTAAGTACATGGACAGGTTATAACTTCCACTGCTAAAAAATTCCATTTTGTACTCACTAGCTATCAAAACACTGCTCATGAAGTGTTGTTTACTTGTGAGTTTTGCGAGCATTCCACCAGGGGGCGCTGCACGTGACGTCAATTTGGCCAAACAACAGCCTAAGCACATCAGGTCTAACATATTTTCGATATGTACATTTACATTTACAGCATTTGGCAGACGCTCATTTTTATACAACTGAGCAATTAAGGGTTAAGAGCCTTGCTCAAGGGCCCAGCAGTGGTGATAGTGGGAATTGAATCACTGACCTTCGGATCAGTAACCCATCGCCTTAACCACTAAGCCACCACTGCCACCATATGTAGGTAATAACATGCATTATTTCACATTTAATATTCTATGTCTAGAAAGAAAGAGTATTCTGAGTTCCTATTCCAACCTCACTGTTTAATGTACAACAAGTTAAAGAAAAGTTAAGTACATGGACAGGTTATAACCTCCACTGCTGAAAAAATCCACTTTGTTCTCACCAGCTACCATCTGCTCAGAAAGAGGCAAGATTTTTCAGTGGGGTAAATTTATCCTGCTTTTCTATCTCAATTGAGAATACAAATATTTGGGCACTGCCTAAAAGCGGAGCTCCGAAAATGTTTGCATTTATTTCTAATAAAGAAACAGCCGTAATATTACTTACTGTCTTTTCAATGGTAAACTTATTTCTATCAAGAAGAAAAACCACTGGCTAAACAAGAAAATTTCCTAGAAATGTGAGTGCACAGCAGCAGCGCGTGCATTTGGTTGCCTGTGAGGGCACATCAGCATAGACGCAACAACAAATTCGAGCTCATGGCTTTATGACATTTGCATAAGCATGGAGATCTGTGGAGCTCTGCTATAAAATGTGATATAATGCATGTTATTACCTACCTTACTGAGATCCATACTGCATCCCAAACTGACCGGAGATATTCCATATCAACATGTATCATTATCACAACCGGATATATTATGTACACATTGTGCTGAGTGTAACAGAGTGTTATGAAACACAGCATAATCATATAAAACTGCACAAAGCAGAGTATAAAATAAATAAGAGGGTAAAAATAAGCTAACAGCTTTGAGTTTAATCACTGCTAGTACAGACTGGGTTACTGTTACCAGATAACACAGGCAGTTATGTCAACTTGTTACTGATACACATTAACATGGGTCTAGCTGTGTTTATTTGAGAGATAATATAACTATAGATTAGGTTTAGGTTTAGGTTTAGTTTATTCGTTTCAAGTATGCAACATAAAACAGTAGAGACAGTGATAGAGGAACATAAGAAAATAAAAAGCATTTCAAAACAAATACCATCACAAAGCAAAGTTACACCTTATCATCTATGTACATACTCAAAAAGGAGTGGGAAGAAGTAAAAACTTATTTAATCCCACCCATTCTCCATAATCAGTGATGAGTAATCATCTGTCTGTTAGCCATATAAATAATAATAATAATAATAATAATAATAATAATAATAATAATAATAATACAATTTTAATTAAACCAAAATATTACATCAAATTCAAATTTATTTGTCACGTACAAAATCATACACAGTACAATATGTAGTGAAATGCTTGTTGCGACTGTCCTAAAATTTGAAGAATAAGCTATCAATATCAAGAAGAAAAGAACAATAACAACTAACTCTAAGTATTTAAAGGACTTTATAGTTAAAGGTCAATATAAATATAAAAATGTAAATATAAAATAAAATAAAAAATATAAAATAAAAATAAAATATAAAAATAAAATATAAAATAAAATATAGGATACAAAAATATATAAAATGAAATATAAATGCAATATAAATGCAATATAATGAAATATAAATGCAGTGGCGATTTTAGAAGTAACACTGTATGTAAAGTGTCAAGTGTCTGTGTGCAAAGTTTCATACATACATTTACAAAACAAAATTCAGTAACACCAAGTTTGCTCAAACACCCTCATCCTTATAACATGCGAAAATCATCCGTTTGTACATCTTCTCTAATTGCTTTATTTCATTATTAAGATTGTTTAACACCACAGACTGATACACAGAAACATTTCCTGGTTGTTCTTATTTTTACAGATTTGAAGTTAAATAATCCCCATAAGTTGTAACTGCCTTTTCTTTCTGCAAACAAGTTTTGAATAGTTGTTGGAAGTTGGTTATTTTTGCCTTTAAACATGATTTGTCCTGTTTGAGATTCAACCTGATCCATAATTTTCAATATGTTAGACTTCAAGAACAATGGATTTGTGTGATCTCTATAACCAACTTTGTGAATAATTCTTACTGCTCTTTTTTATAGAATAGTTAGTGACTGTAGTGTGGTTTTATAATTATTCCCCCAAACCTCTGCACAGTTACTGAAATAAACTTGTAAAGAATGAGATGTGAGTTGTGATCCAATACATGTATTGATTTGCTGAGAACTGCAATCGTTCTTGATATTTTTAAATTCAAATGTTTTATATGTTTCTAGTTTATTTTATCATCAATTATCACCCCAAGAAATATAATTTCATTGACTATCACAATTTCAGTTCGACCTATTTGTATTTTTACTTGCAAGCTTATTCTACAATTGCCAAAAAACATAATTTTTGTATTGCTTAAGTTTAATGATAACCTGTTTATGTTAAACCACAACTTCAGTTTTTCCATTTCTATGTTTATGTTTTCCACTAAATGTCGTAAATCTTCCACTGCACAATATATGTTTGTATCATCAACAAATAAAACCAGTTTTAGCATTTTTGAGACTTTACAAATGTCATTGATATACAAAATAAACAGTTTTGGGCCCAACACTGACCCCTGGGGGACACCACAAATAATGTCCAAACATAAAGAGCACCATTTCCCCAAACTCACAAACTGCCTCCTGTTACTTAAGTAACTCTTTATCCACTGTAATGCAACCCCTCTAATACCGTATATCTCCAGCTTCCTTACCAATATATTGTGATTTATAGTATCAAATCCTTTTTTTTGTCAACAAAGAGCCCAATTTTATTTTTTTTTCTGATCAATGGAATGTGTTATGTCCTCTATTGTATCCAATAATGCAAGTAAAGTTGACCTGTTTGATCTGAAACCATATTGACTGCCAGAGATTAAATTATCTTATCTATAAATTTATCCAGACAGTTATTGAAAACTTTCTCACAAATTTTGGAAAACTGTGGAAGAAGTGAGACTGGTCTGTACTTTGTGAGATGATGCTTGTTACCAGTCTTGTACAGTGGAATGACTTTGGCGGTTTTCATTTTATCAGTTTGACATGATAAATTAAATATGTAGGTTAGTAGTTTAAAAATCCCATCTATTACCTTCTTTACTGTCATCATGTCAATGTCATCACAATCTTTTGACTTTTTGCTTTTAGTCATTTCTTAACGCAGCCAGTGATTCAACTGTTCTCAGACATTTGTTCATTATGATTTTGTCAGATTTAAATTTCTTAAAGTTCTTAGAATATATATAAATACTGGCAGGTGATCATATTTATCAGAAGTCCACAGGTTGTACTGTTTTCAATGTCGCTTGTAAATATCTTACCTATGAGAGTGGCAGAGTGAGATGTAATTCTGGTTGGTCGAGTTATTTTGAGGTGTAATCCCATACTGTGCATTGTGTTTACAAATTTATCAGTAGCTTTATGTTTGATCGTGTTCAGATCAATATTAAAATCTCCACAAATAAATGTGGTGTTGTTCCCCAGTTTTGAGAAGTTTTCTTTGATCCAACAATTAATGAACATCAGAGCCAGGTGCTCAATAAACACAGCTGACAAGTCCCTGTCCACATACAGAGCCACTCCTCCCCCACATTTGCTTTGTCTATTAATATATAACAATATATAGATTATTCACTGTTTCCTCAGCAGACTGGTAGCTCAGGTAGTTAGATGTGCTGATGCATGAAAGATTATTTTAATGGGTTAGAATTCGAATTATTGTCTTGACAAATCTGCAGAAGTAAGGTAGATGTCAGCAGAAATAGCGACACAAAGGTGAGAATAGATCTCAAAATAGCCTATTTTTCATTGCATTTTATGATGCAATACCAAACATTTCGGACCCAGTCTAACTGTGTGCTAAATCCAGTCGCTACTTGTTTCTTTAAATGGATACTACCAGAAGTAATCAAAGTTTTATTTAATGTATTTAATTATTTCCTCAGCGGTCCAACTTTAGGTTCCCCTTTATCTCAAATACATGAATGGAGTAGCACAGTAGATATGTTTATATTTATGTAGAAAATACTTTCAAGAAATGTATCAGTGAGGATTAACGGCTCATCAAAGCCCAGAGACAGCACTTGTTAAGGTGGTAAATGAACTACTACTGGCCTCGGATCAGGGCTGTGTCTACGTGCTTGTGTTACTTGACCTTAGTGCAGCTTTTGACACTGTTGATCATACTATTTTACTTAATAGTTTAGAAAATGTTGTCGAAGTTAAGGGACTGGCTCTCTCCTGGTTTAGGTCTTATTTTACTGATCATTATTGGTATGTAGATGTAAATGGAGACTTTTCTGTAAGCACTAATATTTGGTGTTCCACAAAGTTTCACTGTAGGCACTCTGCTTTTTTCTATATACATGCTACCTTTGGGTAATATTATTTGTAAAAATGGTATAAGCTTCCACTGTTATGCCGATAACAATAGTATATTTCATCAAAGCCAGGTGAGAGACACACCAGCTTAAAGGGTACCTGCGGCGAATTTGTATTACCAGCTCTTTAAAATGATCACGTATGACATCAGCACTTCTGTCAGGCAACGTCAGTCCTTGTTTCTGGTCAGTTATGCGTGAGTGCTGCCACACTACTATTACTAGTAGGCATACGCATTGACATGTACCTTCTTCATTCGCTGTCCAGCCCTGTTAGTTATGCAAATTCGTTGTTTTGTCCTATTGGCTGGACTGCGTGCAACAGACACCAGTCTAAGATAACACGTTATCGGCCTGTGCTGAGCTGTGACACCAGGAAAATGTTGGAGTGAAAAGCATATCGCTGCACAAACCAAGCACAGAAATCACTGAAAACATAACATCAGCACAGGCCGTACTCTGAAACTGTTTCTTTTCAGATTAAATTAAGTAGTCTTCAAAGACCACTTCAAGCTGACCTGCTATCAACATGACCTCCAGGCAGAGCTACTTGGCACGAAGCCCAAGCTTTTACGTCCAAAGCCGGAAGAGTTCCTATGGAATTCCTTTACAAAATGTCAAAGAATGACAACAGACGGGAGCAGCGTCTCACCAAAAGGAACGGTTTTATCATCTAAAATGACGCTCGCTGCTTGTTTACTTGTGTTGGACAACCCAGCCCAATGAGTTCACGTTACTTAAAAAATGGTTGTTTCACATTTGTTCAGCCCCTTCTAGTAATCCACAGGATGAAATTGCCCAGTATAGTGCATTTTATGGTCATTTATGTTAACATAAGCTTTGTATCACTTAAATGTATTACATTATGCACAAATTATGGTGTAAGGATGACCAATACTTGTACACTTTAAGTCGAGAAATGTGTAAGGGATTAGATACAGGATGATTACCAACTTCCTATTATTAAATTCTGATGAGACAGAATAACTTGTGCTCAGACCACAGACAGCTTTCCGATTGTATCTGAACTCTGGATTGGGTTTCCGTTTCATTATAGTGCAGCATTAAAAGAGCTTGGTGTAATTATTTACCTCAGTCTTTCATTTGAAGCTAATGTAGATATCTACACATGTAGATAATGTTACTAGGATAGTTATGCATGAAATACAGGTTAAGAATGTGTAAGCCTGCCTCTCATGCACAACATCCGTCTTATCCAGGTCACCTAAGCCTTGAGGGTATGAATCTGGGTGGTCTGTTAATATTCAACCCCTAGGCAAACAGACATGATGAGCACTCCCCAACACACACACACACACACACACACACACACACACACACACAGACTGCTTTAGCTCTGTCCATTACTGCAGCACACAGAGCCATTACTTTTTAATGGGACAGAGGAAGGCTATGAGTGTCAAAATGCAGGCAGTATGGAGCAGAGGGACACTTTGCTGCAGGGGTTGATGGGTATGTCTTTTTTTTCTCTGTGAGAGCAAATGAGTGGAAAGCCAGGAAGTCAAAAAATAAGGCAATAACAATGCAGAGTTTAAAGAGAAATCAATTGTGATGCCCACAAGCATGCAAAAGATACATGAAACAATGAGTAACAAGCGACAATGCAAAGTTAATGAAAGATATGAGAGAAGTGAGTAATGAGAGGAAACATTTTCTCAAGCAGAGCAAAGTTGGTGCGTACGGAGTTAAACTGAGCTGAAATTTCGTGCGACACAATTTGAGCAATTATCTATCAGAGCTTAAAGACACCATTGGCTGATAAACCTGGAAATCACATGAGGTCAGAGAGTCAGACGCAGAAGTACAGACAGGCACAGAGGCACCCATATAGAAGAAACACACCCCGGCAGGATCACACCCAGAAGACAGATGAAGCCAGGCATGGTTTTGGTGTTACCCAAATGTGATCCAGGAGCTCTTCCCTCTGGTGAGTACAGTGGAGCTTCTCCAGCATCTTGCAATCTTGCCTGCATCCCCAATCTTCTGCAGATGTTCCTTTTTCATAGAATGAGTCAAAGTTCTTTTTAATATTACCTACAGTATGCATGCATGCAATTAATTGTATTTTCCAGAATGATTTTTCCCCCTTTTTCAGCTGTGATTGTTCTTTAAAGTTTTACATTTTTTACTAACAAAAGAAATAAGCACTGGTTGTACTGTTAAGTCAAAATTATACCTTAGTAGTCATTAATTTCACTTAAAACAGAAAATGAATTTTGGATCACATCACAGCAATAAATGACTCTGATTGGTTCAAAGATTATGTTGCAGTTTGCATGGTATGAGCCATGGCAATTATCACATAATGAAGTGTTGAGACATGTTGGTATTTTTTTTTTTTACATTTTTGAATTTACCATTAATCATGTTTTGGAAATAAACTTTAAATATTTCACAAATCTGTCTTAGTGTAGGACACACTGTCCAGACTGACAAATCATATTTATTTATTTTCAGTAAGGGGGAAAAGCAAGAAATTTCACTTTGGATTGGACACTTTTCATACTTTGGGCAAATTAACATAGTCAATCTGCTTAACAAGTAACAATTAGAAGATGAGTAAATTGTGGTCATAAAATGCACATGGTCAGCAACAACAACCAAGTAGTCTGCAGCATTCAAGCGATGACTGATTTGGTATTAATGTTTCAAAGTGTGCCAAGAGAACATTTCCCAACCCATTACACCACCTTCATTAACCTGGATTATTGACACAAAGCAGGTTGAACAATACGATTTAAAATAAGCCCCTTTGCGACTTATTCTCACCTTTGTATCACTATCACCAACACAAATTATACAAGCAAGAACAAATAAATAAAATGTATAAATTGTTAGACGGTTAAAATAAGCATGGCAGACCCGAAACCCTGTGTGTTTCATGCATAAGCTCAGTGACTAACTACCTGAACTATGAGTTCGCCAAGAGAACAGTGAATATCCAAAAGCACGGCTAGAACTATGTTAATGTGTATCAGTAACAAGTTAACATGTCTGTAAGTGTGTGCTGTGTTTGATTGTAACACTCATATACTATAATATACACTATAAGTTTATTTATTTAGAAACATGTGCAGTGGACTTTTTCTGTTTTTAAGAAGTATATAAATATCAAATATACACACCCATACAGAGTCTGTTAAATATTCCTGCTGATTATCAAATGTAGGGAATTTTCTCATGATTCACATATATTGTCATGTGAAAAAACAGAAAAAGAAACAGACAACACAACTTTATTTAAAATTGTTTTTAAACTTATTACTTATTAAAATGTAAAACTTTTTCCATGCTAACCAGAATATTTATTGAGAAATGGTGCATGTTTACACAACATAAGGACAGGTTTTCAAAAAATCCCGGTTTCTCATCAGAAGTTTTTGAAAACCTAAATGCGGCATGCATTTTTTTGTTTGTTTGCTTTTGTTTTGTTTTTTTAATAAAGAAATTAAGTGACTGTCGAACCCCAAAAGCTTTTAAAGCTAAATGTAATTAAAGTGACTGAAGCTATACAATACACCCTAGATGACCAGTCTTTTACATGTACCTGTAACTTTAACATGTATTAAACTCTGAAATTCTGAACAACTGTCTATAGAACAACAGCCTTGCAGTTCCAAAAATCCTTAAAAAATATAACTATTTCAAACAGAACTAAACCAATCTCAGAATCACAATCACAGCATCTAACACTAAATCGCGTTTTGTCTGACAATAATGTTATCTGAGGCATTTTTCGAGGTTTTGAGCGTGTTTTTTCGGTGGGAAAAAATGGATACGGCACCAATTTCGGATTGCGGGTAATTTTTTTTTACCCAGCCTAAAGGTGAATAGAAGTGTTCAAAAAGGATGTAGCCTCCCTACCTTACTGAGATCCACACTCAAACACAAACTAACCAGAGATATCAGCATGTAGAATTAGTCCAAACTGATATCATGTATCATGGGGCCGGTGGCGTAGCAGATAGGGTGCCGGGCTCATGATCGAGAGATACATTTGTACATGAATATAGTTAATATTGAAATAAACTTTTATAAGTTTATTGGGCTAAGCAGAGAGAGCAATTATCTTGTATTTAAAAGTAATGGGGAAAGTACTGCTGCATGTCCTGAAAAGTTGATGGTGCATTGTGTGGTAAATTAAGAAAAGTTAATTATTTAAGTTATTAAATAATTAAGCAAATGTAATGAACACACAGCTCGGCTCAAGCCAAAGCCAGTGTCTTCTAGACGTCACTGTCAATCCAGTGTTGTCATTACTACAAACTTTAAAATAATGTTTTAAAAATCCTTTAGAAATCAAAATTGTGCAGGTATCAGCACAGGGAGAACTAACTGTTTGAATTAGTCACTGTAGATGGAAAGATGATTTAGACAGAAAAAGGAACATGACAAATAGGTTGTTGCCAGTATAAAAAAATGATGATGGCATGGCTAAAATTGATTAGTCTGGTGAGTAATTTTAAAAGATTTATAAATGATTTAAAAATCATTTCACTGTAAAAATAAATAAATACATAAAATAATAATAATAATAATAATAATAATAATAATAATAATAATAATAATCTTCATTTGCCATAGATTTGTGCAATAGGAATAGGAATGGCCATCCAAAAAATTTAAGTTCAAAAGCAGACCATTTAAAAAGAACCCCAAATTTATTCACAAGATCTGCATTTAATACTTACAACTGTTGGCATACACTACTACAATCTGAGAAAAGAAAAAAAACCTAGACAAATTTGACCCGCATGGAAGGCATGGCAGGGGGAAAAAATTGCTGTCCAAGCAAAATTAGAGCAAAACTACAGTTCACCAGTGAAATATATACAGGTATTAGCGCACTTTTAAAAGGAATTAGGGACCTTATTATTTTACATTCAGTTTCTGGAATCAGTAAAGACAAATTCAGGCCAATGGTATGTTTATAATTCCTACAGCAAGCATTTGTTTTCCAAAAAATGCTATTTTTGGCAAATAAAGTGTAACATATTTGATATGACATAAATTCAGCTTAATATAAATGAGGTGTATAGTTAAAAATAGTTATTAAATATTATACTATGAGATTCCTTAATACTTCTAGTTTCCAATGGTATATGACATGTTGTATCCATGAAACAGTTACAGTGTGTCCTGACAGTTTTGGAACATATATGCAAAAATGGACAAAAATCTCCCCTTAACTCATGGGTCAAGTGCACTTTGCCTATAATAGATATAAAATGCATGTTTAACCTAGTGGAAGTAGCCTTAACACCTATTGGTTGAGCTAAGAGGGTAAACAAAGTAATGATATATCATTCGAATGTCAAATTTTCTTGCTGCAGCATTACAATTTTGGGAATTTTTTTCCGTCCAACAGTGTCCGACCATAAAACTGCATGATGCTCCTTACCAAGGGATGATAAAAAAAAATTCAGACACAAGTAGGATTTAGACCCACCAATAAGTAAAGTGTTTAATAGCAGTCATGAAAAAAATCCAGCAGGCCTGGTTACCATTACCTATTTACATTTTTTGTCCCACAAAATGTCTGTTCGTTACAAGTGACTGTTACATCATGCAAACACTACCAGCGATGAAACACTTAATGATGTTTGCCTAGTTCCATACCTACTTGGAAATACTTGTTTTGATTATCTGTGAAAAACAGACAGCTTTGTGGAACAGTGATAATTATTTTTGGCATAAAATGGCAATTTTTGAGCCTTTTCATACAAAAAGGCATCCAGGATAGACTTCAGTGGATATCAAGGAGTTGTTTGGCCACAGTCACAGTGCACATGTGAACAGGAAAAGAGACTCATATCAAATGTGAATGGAAATTATGGTGGACATGTTAGGGCTTGGCTGTGATGGTCTGGAGAGCTGTCCAGGGTGTACTCTGCCCTTGCCCAGAGTTGGCTGAGATGGGCGCCAGCCTCCCCGCAACATAATTAGGATTAAGCGGATTAAGGGAGGAAAAAACGCATTACAGCACTCATTTTCCTAAAGGAGCTTTGTTAGCCATCAAACCAATGGTCCATAATGTAGCCTTTATATTACAATATTTACACACACACACACACCTGGTCAAACCTAGTTTAAAGTCTTTTAGACTGTTTTGCAGTGTCCAGGTGTGTGACTTGGGGCCCTTGGATAACTTGGGCCAGAACGTGTGGAACAAAGGGGACAGATGGCAGTGTTGTGGCAAAGCATATGTTACCACATGGATTTTTCTCAAAATTTTAAAAGTGTATTTTCCAGTATAAGGCACTGACTTGAGAGTGAGACTGACTTGGGGCCCACTTGAAAGTGAGACACTGTGTTACTGTTCCATGCCCCATCAATGTCATAAATCCTCAGCAGCTGGGATGTTTCCGATTGTGATCTGGAGACTTTCTGCTGTGCCTCTGTCAGTGTAGCTTGCCACAATTAGGACTGAGGACATAAGGGTTTCCTGAGACCTCTACAATGACTGGTATAATTAGAGATGTTTCTGAAATGACATGGCCTCAAGGAAATTACCACTGGAAAGTGTGAGACCACTGGGGCTAATATATAAAAGGATTTCAAAAGTATTAAACTACACAGTTTACTGCTGATACAAAAACAATTCTATTAAATTACAGTCATTTTAACAGAACTATAATGTATTTCTAAAATACATCATGTTACTTCTAAATAACTGTCCAAAGTATCAGTATATATCAGACATTCCACCACTCTTGGAAGTTCTGAGAGTATACTGCATGTGGATAGCAGCTCCCTGATGCCCACAAATTGTATATACAATATCCCAGAATTTTATTTTTTAGAGTGAGAGTACCTGCAGGAGAGAGAGATCAAAGATCCCACAATTCTAAAATCTTGGGAGAAGGAGAGCAATTGACCAACTCACCTAACAAAGAGAGGGTATCCCGAATGGTGTCTCTTTCTGCAAGTTAGACCTATCAGTTTTTTCTGTTAGTGGACCCTCAATGTATAATTTTAGTGTATTGTTTAGCATCACTGTTCAGACTGCCAAAAAATGGGAAAAGATTATACAAAGGTGTACCCCTGCCTTGTAGCAGTAAAAAGTAACAAGTGTTGTGCCCTGCACTGGTTGTATCCGTGATTTTATATTATTGCAAATAGTATGGGGTTTGCATACTTCCCTAAAATTAGTTTTTGCACAGTGGGATGTCTGATATTTTAGTATAAGTAACAGTATATTGAAGTCTTTTTTGCATGCAATTCTTCATAGAAGGATTCAGCAGATAGCTAGAATTTCATAGATTATTGGCTATTAATCAGAGAGTATAAGAAGCTCATTTAATTTCTATATATTTAAGTTACATATTTTCCATTGAATTCTTAAAGCATAACTATAGTCTGGTCAGTAAACCTTTTAGAGACTATGCATGTCATTATGTCTTAAGTTTTGTCATCAGTCAACATAAAATATAAGTTACTGGGTGGTAATTCAGCAATGCATTCATAATTTATTTACATGATATATGAATGGTTTGTGCATCAATTTTAATAGGTCTGTTTTATTGTATTTATGTTTTGTCACATCCTCGGCATGCTCACCCACAATCTCCACTTCTAACACTTTGAACTCTATTTACCAGCAAGCCCTACGCACTACAAACATAATCCAACTGGTCTAAAATTCACAGACACGCACTTGTTCTGGCACACCTGACACATTCATGGTAATTACTCTCACTCTCAAGGGCTCTGTTTATATGCTCTTGCTGTGAGGTATTTGATCTGTGTTTTGTGGCAGTCAATGCTAAGTGTTATGTTCTGTTTTGTCATTTCTGTGTATAACTTGTTTTTGTTTCCTCATTAAAGTCGTTTGTTTCTGATTTTTATATTGTGCTTATGTGTACCAACTATTCTGTTTTTTACAGTTCTTACTGGGTTTGCCTATGACACACTGATTGTAGATTGCTAACTATCCATGTTACTACTTCTGTCCACTGATTTGATGTTGTCTGCTTCAACTGAACATTCGGTAAACTCTAATCTGCATTTCCATCCTCTTGCTTCCAGGTGCAGTATTTGTGGCAGATTTTTAGTTTGTTTCTCTGACATTAATTGGCTCCATCCATCTTCCCCTCAACTTTAACCAGCATCCCTATCCCTGCTGGAAAAAAAACAACCCCACAACATGATGCTGCCACCACCATGTTTCAAGGTGGGGTGGTGTTAGTTTTAGCATTTGGCTTTTAGGCCACAAATTTCAAATCTGACCCGAGCACATTGTTTGTGGCAAACCACAGGTGGGACTTCATATGGCTTTCTTTTAACAATGGCTTTCTTTTTGCCACCATTCCACAAAGGCCACATTTGTGGAGAGCAAATGGTAGGTTTGCAGTTGTCCCATACTATTCCCATTTTGGGATGATGGATTGAACAGTACTCAGTAAGATATTCAAAGCCTGGGATATTTTATAGCCTAACCCTGCTATAAACTTCACTACTTTATTCCTGACCAGTCTGGTGTTTTCATTGGACTTCTAATGTTTTCTAACAAATCACTGAGGCCTTCACATAACTGTATTTATACTGAGATTAGATTACACACAGATGGACTTTATTTAATAATTAGGTGACTTTTGAAGGCAATTGGTTACACTGGTGTTTATTTAGGGGTATCAAAGTAAAGGGTGATGAATACAAATGCATGCCACACTTTTCAGATTTTTAGTTGTAAAAAAAAATAATAATAAATATATATATGTTTTATTAGAAAACCATGTCAGGCATCATTTTTTTTCCAAATCACATTTATGCACCAATTTGTGTTGGTCTATCACATAAAATTCCAAATTAATACATTTGCATTTGAGATTGTAATGTGACAAAATGTAAAAAGTTTAAGGGGTATGAATACTTTTGCAAGCATTATATATACACTTAATGTATTAATTGCTGTTTTACCACCAGTATCTGAAGACTCCAGTAATGTTGAGGTTCAGAAAGTGATAAAAGTGCCTGTAATCTAGCAGGAACATTGCTGTGTTAAACCCACATGAATATTCATTCTTGGCTGTACTAACTGAAACATGAGGCCACTTCATGTCTCTGATGCCACAAACACACACACACACATACACACACTCAGAAAGAAACCAAGTCTGAGAGAGGGAGAGGCAGGGGGAGATGATCTAGACTGACAAGAAGCATGAACTCATAGCCTCAAACAAACTCACTAATTAGTCCCTTAATGATCTCTACTTTTGCCATACATACAACTTTCTCATAAATAAACAAGTAGTTAAAGATATAAGAATCTCATTAGTTGTAAGGAGATTTTAAGACACTATCATGGGGCCTGACACATATGATACCAAAACACTTTGCAGCAGCAGACACTTATTATTACTAGTGGTGCCAGCAGTATAATATTTAATGTGATTTTTGTTAAGGTACACGTGGTACTTCTGAGATATCAGCAATCCTGATCCTTTTGATGCACAGGCTTGTTCATTCAGGATGTTATCAAAGGCAGCCCATGTCTCTCACTGTCTATGGTGAGAGGCATGTAAAAGAACCATTGCTGATTTTGGTCAAGAGTAGGCTGTATAGCCGTCAGCGTGTTTCTGACCTGCGATAGCCTGGCGAGCTGTCCGGGGGTGTATTCTGCCCTCGCCCAGAGTCGGCTGAGATGGGCACCAGCCTCACTGCAACCCTAATTAGGATTAAGCGGTTCAGAAAATGAATGAATGAATGAAATCCTAATAAATTAGAGGTTTAGTCTTTGTATAAGAAGCCTTGTGCCTAAAGAAGACTTTTTTATATCAATGCAAATTTTCCTGTTTATTTAGCTATGACTAAGCTGACAACTTGTGTCAAGAATACTGATCTCAATACAGCTTAAACCCTCTGTTCCTAGTGTGAGTGTTTTTTCCCCTGCCCCTTATGGCCCTGATAGCATTTTTAATATTTAGTGGTGTAAGGGGATTTGTCGTCAGAGGAAGTTGTAATATATCCTATGTCTAAGCTGCTGTGGGTAGTTTTGATTAATACCTACAGGGCTGTAATTACTTTCTCTTTCACTCTCACTCACTCTCTCTCTCTCTCTCTCTCTCTCTCTCTCTCTCTCTCTCTCTCTCTCACACACACACACACACACACAAGTGCACACACATTAAGTATGGAGGATAAAGTGACTATTAAATAACCATGATTGTCATTTACCAGTTAGACATAATGGGACAGAAATGAAAGCAGCACAGTGGGCAATGACTGCCTTGATTAGAATTCAGCAGAAGTTGTGAGAGCGTTGGAGTGCATAAGAGCGTGTGTGTGGGAATCTGGCTGGGAATTCTATCTAAACCGGCTGTTGAGATCGGTTTGGTGCTGTTTATTACATAAGGAAGAAAACACTTGGGGGCATAAAAAAATAATCCATGATAGCACGATGTGATGCATTAATGATGTATTGTTCCCACCTGTAGTGGACAAATTACCTTTAACATCATGCCCAAAAAGTTTATTCCTTTAATGCCACAGCAAGTCACCAATAATTAATTTATTATTTACAATAATTATGAATGTTATCATTACTGTAATCCCTTTATAGTTACACTTCATGCTTGTGACACAAGTGAGTTTTTGTTGTCACTTAAGTTATAGCAGCTATAAACAGTCACTTACTCACCACCCACATCCATACATTGGGATGTTCTGCTAATCTGCTGGTAACAGTACATTGATTCCATCGTATCCCAAACGATGCGTACGGGATGCTATATTTTCACAGGCTGTCCGTCTCCGCTGCATTTGCCGCCGCCGAAGTCACTTCTTAGTAACACTCAAGCAGTGCCTGTTTCTGGATTAATTTTATATTTATGTTGAATAGTCCCTACGGCACATCTACCAGCCTATCGAAACTGGTTCACCTTGACCTATTCAAGGTCACAGAGGTCCATACATCAAAAATGCCTGATGACACGCTACAGCCTGCAGTAGACCACGCGGAGGATGCACCTAGTGTTCTGTGACAAGAATGCATTTCCAGTTTTATTTATTTTTTAATATAATCTTTTATAATTATCCCATCTAACTAGCATTTGTCTCTTTAGTTATGTTGTCATAGTCAGTCATGCCAGAGTCCCTGCTTGCACTTGGCAAAATTTCTTTGACCATTACACTGATATGAGCATACTTAACTAACCCCTGCCCCGGTTTTAGATGAGGTACACATGCTACTTCTGAGATACTAGTGATCCTGGTCCTTTTGCTCTCTGAATCCTGTAAGCAATGCTGACATGCTACTACTGGTTGGAGCCCTCATCTTAAAAGCCCCTCGCTCCAACTCATGATGATTAATATGGACATAAATATACACTCAGAAATTGTGAAGATGACTTTTTACTGCTGGTGAGTTGGGACTACAGTTACTATTACAGCTATAAGATAACCAGCTAGACTAGACTATAGTGAAGTTTCTGCTACAGAGTTGTATTTTTAGCTGGTCTTACTCGAATGAGGGTGGGTTTCCCTTTTGAGTCTGGTTCCCCTCACAGTTTCTTCCTCATTTTAAGTGAGGAAGTTTTTTCTTGCTATCGCCACAGGCTTACTCATTAAGGATGCATAGAGTTTATAGAGAAATTTCTAAATAATAAGTTTAAATTCTTTACCAAACTTGTTTTAACTTTTGTCTCTGCCTGTCATTCTACCCAACTCTACTTAATCTATTGGTAATATTACTCATTTGTAATAAATTGCTAAACCAACTTCCTTTACCTGACCTGGTTTGTTCCGAACACTTCTGAAACTTGCGCCAGTCCGTCACACCAGGCATGGGGCTGGAACCCAGGACCCTCTTGCTGTGAGGAGGAAGTGCTAACTTACAACTTACACTACTATACATTATCATTATTAATTAATTCCTCCATTCATTCATTTTCTAAGCCACTACTTACTCCTAATTAGGGTTCTCTGGCGCCTATCTAAGCCAACTGTAGGCGAGGGCAGGGCACAGCCTGGACAGCTCACCAGGCCATTGCAGGTTAACACACATACAACCATTCACACTCACACCTAGGGGTGATTTGGAACAGCCAATTAGGCTACTGTGCATCATTTTGGACTGTGAGAGGAACCCGGAGAACCCAGATGAAACCCACCAAGCACAGGGAGAACGTGCAAACTCCACACAGAAATACATGAGTCTGAACTCAGGCCTTCTTGCTGTGAGGTGGACGTGCTAAAAACTGCGCCACCGTGTCGCCCCACAATGATATCATTATTACATTTTTCCCCCTGTAAAAGCACACTCCTAAATGTTTTATTCCTTAAAAAGCATAGACAACCTCCACCCCTATACTGCAATATATTTTTGTACTTTTATTATATTTTATATTTTTAAATACTCAAAAGATAATAGCTAAGCTGGTAAATCCTACTGTACATAGAAAATGTACTACTGTACATAGATAAATATGTGTATATTTTTCTGTTTTTCTATTGCAGTTCATACACTGTGGGAGTTAACTTCTTACAAACAAATATAAACTGTTTAAAATCACATAAATTTTAATGTAGCAAGTACAACTAGTAGTTATTGGAACACATTTCCTCTTTGTATTGGCCTTCTCTTTTCCCCACTCTTTCTCTCACTTACTCACACTCTCGTTCGGCTCGTTTCTCAATTTTTCAAATTGAAATACAATTATTTTTGAATTCATTGTAAACTGGATAGAACCATAATGAAAAATAGATCACAGGGGTCCAGACTCCCCCGCCGAAACGACCATTTCATAATATGCCAATATAGAACAAGCATAGCAAGTTTGAAACCCCCAGCTTCAGCGCGCGGCAAGTAAATGTACGGAAACATTATATACAGTTTTGCCTCTGTGACCTTGAAAAGTAGGTCAAGGTCACTCACACAAAAACGCAGCCTAGCACTCATAGTACTGAAAAAGCATACCAAGTTTGAAAGCCCCAGCTTCAGCACGCGGCAAGTTAATGTCCAGAAACGTGCCTCTGTGACCTTGAAAAGAAGGTCAAGGTCATTCCCACACAAACTCACTCTTGCATTCATAGTACTGAGCCAGCATACCAAGTTTGAAAGCCCTACAGCTTCAGCACATGGCAAGTAAATGTCTGGAAAATAAAGCGTGACAGACAGACAGACAGATGGACGGAAACCATTCCTATAGCTCCAGAGCCACTTTGTGGGCAGGAGCTAAAAATATTTACAAACACAGAGGCTACACAGAACAGACCACAAAGAATCATTAATTCTTCAAGTCTAGTTAAAAGTCAAATCTGATGCTGCACTTGTGTCATGATTGTGTGCATAAATAATAAAAGCAAATATACATATAAGCAAATATACATAGAAATTGTTAGAAAGGTAAAATAGTTATAAAGGGGATTTGAACCCAGTTCTGCATGGGAAAAAATATTTAATCCAGCGTTGTACTGCCTAACTGCCTGTACCACCCGGCTACTGACGGAAAAGAGTGTAATTTATAGTGATATTTTGTGCAAAAACAAACAAAAACACCATTCATTCATCATCTGAACCACTTATTCCTAATTAGGGTCGCGGGGAGGCTGGCGCCCATCTCAGCCGACTCTGGGCGAGGGCAGAGTA
>JBCNYH010000002.1:25110937-25121759 GCA_039654325.1 Tandanus tandanus
TAGATAGATAGATAGATAGATAGATAGATAGATAGATAGATAGATAGATAGATAGATAGATAGATAGATAGATAGTTCGGGATTGATGGGGGTTGGTCTTTGATCTTTGATCTTGTTGGGTGTTAGTGTGCTTTGCTTGTTGGGGATGTTCAGTGGCAAGTGAACACCTTGCTGGCTTAAATACTTGAATTAATTTTTGAAGTGTAAGCGCTACAGAATTTCCACATTAGATTAGATTATTTTCAACCTACAGTATCTGAGGTCGATCACTATCAGGTTTTATGGAATATTGCATTTTTGGTGTACCAATACTAGACCTCATTTCGAGCACAAAGTAAAAGAAAGGGCAAATACAAAATAAACTAGAGATCATTACACTGTATCATGTTAACTGGGGCATATATGATACTAACTATATTGCAGGTATTACATTATTAACATATTAAACATATTTATAGTGGTAGACATGGTTTAATTAAAAGTACAAAACTTATAGACATCAAGGTGTCTGAGAAATGGTCCCTAGCTGGCACAAAAAGAGAATTCTATGTTTTTCTACAGAAATATTTTAAAACAACAGGATTGGATTTTTTACATCAATAGAAATTTACTGAAATATAGACTATGTGAATTTCTATAGAATTCCATAATACCTTCAAATACCTATATAAATAAGTTGAATTCTACACAAATGTAAATTTTCTATAGAATTGTGAGGAAAATCTATAAAACTATATAATTCAATAGAAAACTGTAAAATTCTATAAAAATAATAGAAACTTCAGAATTCTATACAAATTTACAAATTCTGTAGAAGTTCATAGATTTCAACAGATTCTATGTAATTCTATAGTTTCTTATAAGGGAAGTTTATTTTTGAGAATCATTCATTCAATACCATATCGCTATGCCACCAATATTGTTACTGACCAAGAAAATTTCTGGACCCAGAGTTCACCAAAGAGACAATCATGTATGAAGGTAAAACATAGTTTAAAGTCACCTCCAGTACATAGGTATCACAAAGCTATGTAAGATGGGTGGTAACATTACCAGATGCAAATATCAACAGATTATTGCTTCCCATTATGTTTTGAACCTACAGCTAGCTCAGATTTGTCACCATAGGGTTGATAACACCCTGTTTTCTGACCATTTGATGAATGAGCTTCCCAT
The DNA here is from genome assembly GCA_039654325.1 of Tandanus tandanus. Classification (NCBI taxonomy): domain Eukaryota; kingdom Metazoa; phylum Chordata; class Actinopteri; order Siluriformes; family Plotosidae; genus Tandanus; species Tandanus tandanus. Next base: position 25,112,114 of record JBCNYH010000002.1, read on the forward strand.
TAAAATAGCTTACTTGTGTATTAATAATGCATTCCAATACTATATTTATTATAGAAAAATAATCAAAATGGCCTTGTTAACTAAATATATAATATTGAAAAGAAGACATGATTGTCCACATATGCAACAAGACTTTTGTTCATGACTACATTCACACCTATGTACAATTTGGAGCAGCCAATTATCCTAATGGGCATGTCTTTGGACTGTAAGAGGAAAACGTTGTACCCGAAGGAAACCCACACAAGCATGGACAGAACATGACAACCCCACACAGAAATGCCCGAGCCTGGAACTTGAGCCCAGGATCCTCTGGCTGTGATGCAGATGTACTAAACACCACACCATCGTGCCTGGAAAAAGAACTTTAAAAAGGAAATGTGATTGAGAGAAGCATTGACTGTGTGAACTACCTCACCTGTCCCCTCTTGTGTCTCCTCAGACATGCCTAATGTGATGAACAGGGCATCATCTCACCCATGCCCTGCTGAGATTTTTTTCTTCTCTGCATCTCTCACACCTCCATATATCTCAATCATTACTCTTCTTCCACTGACATGCGTTACCCTGCTAACACTAAACATTGTTGTTCCTCATTGCAGGTTGACTTCTCAGCCATCAAAACTAATTTCAAACTAAAGTGACACAACTGGTAGTGTTGCTGTATCATTGCTGTAGGTCCTGAGTTTGGATAACCGCCTATGTAGATATTTGCACATTCTCCTCTTATCAGCGTGGGTTTCCTCTAAATCTTGTTTTATAAGTTATTTTATTCAGTGCAACATGCCTGAAATTGTGTTCATTAGGTTATAAGCATAACATAAAACAAACAAAAAAAAATTATATGTGATGGCCTGGCAAGCTGTCCAGGGTGTACCCCGCCCTCGCCCGGAGTCGTCTGAGATGGGCGCCAGCCTCCCTGCGACCCTAATTAGGATTAATCGGCTTAGAACATGAATGAATAAATTAATATAGAAAGTGGGAAACAATTACTATAATTTTTATGTAAAAAGGAAAAGATAGGTTGTACAAAGTAAAAAAAAAAATTATGCCATAGGATAGGCATCAAATTTAGACACTGAACTGGACTGACCTGACAGACTTGGGCACCAAGACCAACAGGCTGCTCCGGTCGCTGTGCAATTCCTTGATTAGCTCCATGTTCATTCTGAACCACATTTGTTTTGTGTTCTGGGAGTCTATATAGGTGACTGCAAACCACCATACTAGGAGTTGTGGTGTTTTATAAGAATCATACAATCTGGTAGAGGCAAGAACATATACGCAAATTCCACCTGTAATTGGGCCTCTGGATTCACTGGGATGGAGAAAGGTGGTCTTCTCAGGTCCTGGGTGAATTGGGCAACATTTTTTGTAACCTCCAATCCTAGCTTCACCTCCTTCTGACAACAACTACGTTCAACTGAGTCAGATAGACAGTAACACAAAAGTTAGAATCCTACCTTACCAGTAGAGAAGAAATCCAGAATAGAACTTCAAGCACACTGAAAACTGATGCGGGGATACCTTCAATGTATACTTTCTGGGTCATGCCCCCAATTCACGCCTTAAGGAAGCCTGAAAATACTGCTGATTAAGTACCACAACAAGACTACAGATTCGTTCTCACTGAATTCTCAGATTCATTTTCACTGAAAACCACATAGCTGCATGCTTTGTTTGATGTATGCCCATCAGATTATCAACCCCTAGGAGTTCAATAAGACTTTGTTGTTGGGTTTTGTTCATACTGGACTTCTTGTTTGAGGTTAATCAATATTAGTAATGATTGAATAGTGTGCCCTATGCTGTAAATATTTTTGTGCTGCTGTAATTTTTTTTTCCTGATCAAAATCATTGGCTCATCTGGCATTTTCACTGTAAATCCGCATATAAATAGACCAAAATATAACAGACGTTTACTTTGCTTTTTGAGTAGCCCTTTTACCCAACAATCCACAATGTCATGCTAGAGTAGTAAAAAGTAAAAAGTGTGCATTGAATAAAATTAACAAACAGAAAGAGAAAATGAGCAAGTAATGTGTACTAGAGAAAACTTCAGGGTGCTGTGTAATAGTGATGGTTCACAGAGGTGGCACATGGAAAGGTAGACAAATACTTGCTAAATTTCATGCAATTGAAGAAGATGAATGAACAATAACAAATTATTTAGATCAGTACAACTACCGTTTCAGTTTCAGTTTATTTATAAAAGGACAATACACATTAATTAACATCACTGTACATTTGTTAAATAAAAAAAAGTTTATTATTAATAAATGCCACATTAGTAATTAGTAGTAGTCGCAGGTTTGTATATTTAAGAGCCAAGTCTTAAGATTTTTTGAGAAGATGTTATAGGTGGCGCAGCATCTTATTTCATTCGGTAAGGTGTTCCAGAATTGTGCAGCTCTAACAGCAAAGCAAGATTGACCAAAGCAGCTGGCCCTAAAGGGGAGAGTACAGTCTCCTCTCTGGGAGGATCATGTAGACTTGTTTCCAGGTGTTTTTAGATGAACAAAGTCACTAAGAGGTCGGGGGGCCATGCCATTTATGATTTTATACAATAGGCAGGCATCTGTGTATTTTATAATGTTAACCCAGCTAAGGATTTTATATTTACTGAGAATGTGAAAATTATGATATACAATTGTTTTCTGTCGCAGACTTTGAGAACCTGCTTATTCAATGAAAAAATGGGTTTCAAAGTCCAGCTTGTCATGCAAAATGTTAAATGAGAGATGATCATTGCATTCTTATAATGGAATGCAGCAGTGTACGTTAGACAGTGCCTCATATATCTAAAATTTGCGAGGTTGTATTTAGCAGTCTGCATTACTCTTTTTACTTGCTTTGTAAAAGACAGATTAAAGTCAAGAATTATACCAAGATATTTACATGCTGTGACTACTTGAATAGGCTCTCCTGCGATAGACAGTACAGGATTACTGTCAGATGTCGAGTTAGATTTAGTAAAATACATGCAGACAGCTTTATTAACATTAAGGAACAGTTAAGATTCATTAAGCCAGTTGTGAACCTTCGCCATTACAGCATTTAATTTAGCCGCCACCTGCATTGGATGCAGAGTGTATGGGCTACTGTTAATGTGGGAAATTAGTTGTTCAGCAATGCACTTTTCAGCAACTTTGGAGGTAACAGGCAAAATACTAGAGGGCCTATAGTTACTCATTACAGTTGAGTCTCCTGATTTAAAAACTGGCACGACAGTGGCTGACTTCCAGTCATTAGGATATTTATTGATCATTCAATTATTTTAATGATTGAGGCAATAATGATTGAGGCATTCACTATTTTTATTAATGGTTCAGTGAATGTGTCTGCATTCCCTTTTTAAAAAAAGTGTGTCCATACCATATACATCTTTAGACTTTGAGCTTACATGTACATGATTTATTTTTGTATTTGCCTCATAGAACAATCAGCCATACAGTTAAAACCACCTTCTTTGGTTTGCTGTTTACGGGGCTCCATGGTTTGGACTTTTTTATTCAACACACCCCACAGTTGGGAAATTTGAAGGTAAATTTCAAATTTGCTGCATTGTTCTGTACCGTGTGGTTCTTGATGATACTTCTCACTCCTTTGATGATACTTCTCTATCCAGATCTTTAAACTAGGAAACACTGTGATAACTTTGCTTATCCTGCTTTGTGATCATCAACATTTTTTTTTCTCAAGTCTAGACTGATTTCTCAAGTGACAGCTTAAACCCTTACTGAAGTCTTACTGTGTGCACACTGGGAGATAATTTTTAGTTTTACTTGATTTTACAAGCTTTTAGCATTACAAAGTTAAAGCACATCATTACACATCAGTGGTTTGTGCTATGGTTCAACAAAAAGGTCATAATAATTTTAACCTTGGTAGTTTTTAGTTTTTGTGAAATAATGTTGTTTTTGTAAGCAAACTGAAATAATTTAACTATCCAAAATTAAACTAGCATGTTTATAAGTGAATTATTATATAAGTAAATTATTGTTTTGAGAATTCCTCGATCAGTTAAAAAACACTTGAAAATTTTGAAGAAAATGTTAAATTTCATAGGGGGTTAATAATATATATAAACAATTATACACTCATTTCAACAGTCAAATTGGGTGAAACAAAAGTGCTTGCATTAATGTTATCATGTGTACAGTGGGTTTACCTTCAGATCAAAGTTTAATATGGTAATGGCTTTGGGGTAGAAACTGTTCATGAATCTTGTGGTGTGTGTTTTGATGGACCTTTAGCATTTTCTGGATGGTAACAGTTCAAACAGGTGATGAGCAGGGTGGAATAAGCCTTTTTCTGCAGACAACAGGAGGTGAAGATGTCATCCAGTAAGGGTAGCTGTTGATTAATCAGTTGCCTTTCATGGCCAGCCCCACCAAGGTCGTGTCATCTGCAAACTTAACTATGGTGGTTGTGTTATGAAATGGAACACAATCATAAGTGTACAATGAGTAGTGGAACCGGCTCAGCACACAGCCTTGTTGGGATCCCGTGCTAGGTGTCAGAGTGGAGGAGCATTGGGGCCCCATCCTGACTGCCTGTGGCCGCTCTCTCAGGAAGTTCTTTATGCACAGCCAGATGTTGTGCTGTACACCCAGATCAGACATCTTGGAAAACATTCTGCTTGTTAGGATGGTGTTAGATGCAGAGCTGTAGTCCACAAACAGCAACTGTGCCATGCCGGCTTTAAACAATTTTTACACGATTTTACACAATTTCCTCTGGGATAAATAAAGTATTCTGATTCTGATTCTGAATATGTAATACTTTTTTTGAGTCACCCTGTTTCTGTTAAGCCATCTGACCTAAATATTCTTAATTTTGGTAAACCCAGTAAATGTTGTTTGTGCCCAGCATTGATTTTTCTTTTAAATATGTTAACTAATCTAAACTGTTAGTATAAATTAAAATTACATAACCATCTATTCCTATTCAAACACAACAAATATTTCTCAATTTTATCTACATTCACACACATGCTCCCTCATTTTAACCACAGTCTACAAGGCTCTGGGCATGACAATATAAATGAAGCATCGGTTTGCCAGTTATTAATGAGCTTGCTTTGGTCATGGTTGCCTCCAGCTTTAGGAAGTGTGGGTACAAACTGTTGCTTCTTCTCTTAGTATATATACACATACAGACAGCCAGAGGCCACCACATTTCTATAAGCAACTGCCAAATCATGAAGTGATTTATAGTGCTACAAGGTCAGTGACAGCTCACCAGAATGTTAACCCACCTACTGTAGTGCCTGATTATTCTACAGACTAATGTACTCCAACATTACACATTCATGCTGCCTGTCCTCATTTAATCCCAAAGGAAATTGACATTTCAAACTACAGACATCTGGTTAATTTTCAGTAGTGCTGATGATGGGTGAAACAGATGTGCCAAAGTAAACATCAATGTGTGCAAAGTAGAGGTATTATTCACTATTCAACGTCAGCAACTTTCACTTAGAATGTTGGTTTATACAGGAGATTAATGTGGGTCATTAGATTACTAAAATTACCTGTAAAACAGGTAGAGTAAAGTTGGGCTTTTTCATCTGTGTTAAACACAAGCAGTTGCGTTAATCACAAAACACTATTTGACAAAAACAGATAAAGACTGAAGAAACTATTTTAAAAAAAATAGTTGTCACATCAGCAATGGTGTCTTCTTTGGGTCATTCACAGCAGTATGAGAACATGTACACTGAGAATTCAATTTCCCAAAACACACTTCACCCACCTGAATGCTGACTATGGTCACCTGAACTCTATCCACCGCCCGTTATTTAAGGACTATACACACTCCTATTGTGAAGTATTTGCTTTGTGTTATGTATGCCTCCAGTCAAGTCTTATTAATTTCTGAAGGTCTTTCTGCTTCTTTGATCCTGCATTTTTTTTTTTTTTAAGTTTTTGTGATTTTGCCTCTGACAGTCTGTTTGCGGGGCAATGGTGGCTCGGTGGATAAGGTGCTGGCTTACTGACCGAAGGTTGGGGATTCAAGACCCACTAGCAATAAGATATCACGCCCAGTGCAGTTAACTGGGTTATCAAAGGCCAGCCATGTCTCTTACTGTCTGTGGTGAGAGGCATGTAAAAGAACCGTTGCTGTCAATCGAAAAGAGTAGGCCATTGGATTGCCATCAGTGTGTTTCTGCACTGCGATGGCCTGGCAAGCTGTCCAGGGTGTACTCTGCGCTCTCCTGGAGTCGGCTGGGATGGCACGGGGATCCTCCCCGTGATCCTAATTAAGATTAAGCGGTTCAGAAAATGAATGAATGAACATTCTGATTGCTATTCACTTGAAGTGTGCCTGTATTTAACTAAAATTTTGCATTTCAATTTGCAATTATTTGCTGAAATTTCCTGGTGCTATTAAACACTGACGCTGTATCTGTCCAATCTCTGTCCTCATTTTATGAATACAGGGGTGATAACAACTGCAAAATGAAAATCCTGAAAAACTTTGTTGCCCCCATGGTAACGAAAACAGTATAACTGTGACTTCAATACAGGTAAGAAAGACGGATTTGCGTCTTTAAATTTTCAAATACTACTAAACAACAGGGGAGCTTAAATTCAACAAGGTGCTTCTTGATAATGAATTTTAGATTCCAGAGACATTCTAAAAAAGAATTCAAGAGCTGAGTGTCAAAGCATCTAAGGGTAACTCGTTTGATTAAGAGAATATAAGGCAGTTTTTTGTTTGTTTGTTTTTGTTTTTTAACACCTCTGGGATTAGGTAAAAATAAATCATTATGATCCATAACAGTAGGTGGCGGTAATGCATTAAATAGCCATTTGCCAACCACCATAAAACAACAAAAAAGAGGAAGAAGACAACTTCGGCCTGCTTCAGGAAAACAAAGTGCACGATTATTAAGTTTTAACTACATTCTAATTTGCTTAAAAACCAAATAACTAATCTGGGTCCTTAAAACCAGAATTCTGGATTAATCCTGAATTTTATCACCCCTATGAATAGTTTGTCAGACCTATGGATGCAGCATCCTGGCTGTCCATTCGTCCTTTATGGAACAACAGCAGTGATGTATGAATAAATGACATAAAAGTCAACAAACTCACGGAAGCATTCACACGAATCATCCTCTCAACTCTCAAACCTTTTTTTAATCTTTGTGCGTGTATGTATGTTTGCACTAAATGGAACTGCACACAGTTTTGTTATACTTTTGTATAATGACAAATAAAGATTCTGATTCTGATTCTGAATACTTTGTGGAAGAGACTTTCTAATATAGAGAGTTCCTGCTACAGCCTGACTGGTATTTCTCCAGGAAAGGTTATGAATCTGATCAATACAAGAAGGCAACCAAGAGATCAGCCTCTTCCTTAAAGTTTCTGTACAGAGAGCCAAGGCAACTGGTCCTATTTTTTTCTCATGGGTGAAATATGGCCAGAACCTGCTCTGCCATTCTACCACTCAGTTCTCTCCTTGATGGTGCATGCTAGTTACCAACCTCCCTTATACATCTGAATACACTTACACTTGCTTCCTGCAGTTAATGATTGTAATTAGGGGTCTTTTACATTGCTCTTGGATGAAATTTAGCCACTACTAATGCAAAAATTTTATCAGCTCAGCTTTGTTTCATGGTTGCTGACCATCCATCTTTCTCTTGATCACATTAGAAAAGTTTTCAGTGGGGTTCAGTTCTGGAGATTGGGCTGGCATTCACAGGTCTTGATCTTTGGGTCCTCCATCCAAACCTTTGTTGACCTGACTATGTCAAAAACCCTTCCAACTATGTCTTAGGACCAGTTTGTGATTAACAAGGCATATCCCATTGAAAAAAATTTATAAATGAAAGCTGGGGAAAACAACAAATACATCATAATTCATTATACCAAGTGAGCCAATTGCAAGAAAAAAGTACAAATTATATTCTAAAATAAATTTAAGATTAAAAACCTACCAATTTTTCTAATTTTTACAAGAAATACCAAAATAAAATTTGTCTCAGAGTATTGTTATCCACATCATGACCCCTCTATTCGCCCAGTGGCGGCGACTATCTGCGTGAGTGTAAACCAAGTGTCTGTGGAAAGTAGCTTTGGCGCCATTTTATTATTTTATTTATTATATTTTTTTTTTTATCATAATCATTATTATCATTATTACTTGTTCTTTAAATACTACATTTCATGGTGTGATTTGTGACGTAGATAACAGGTGGCCTTCCATAATCTGGATCTGGAATGTAACAGCCGGTCAGAATTTTATCTGATGATTGGATGCATATGTGATATTTTTGTATTAATTTGGCAGACAAATGCTGTATTTCTCAAACACTGCTCACTTAATCAACTCAGCCAGTGTACTAGTAAAAAGATAAATAAAATATGCAGATAGATTTAAGTTTTGCAAAGTGATTTTTGCTTCCTTGGAAAAGTATTTACAGTACAGTAAATTAATACAGTAAAAAACACAGTAGTTTATTTTGTTTTATGGTGTGGATGCTGTATTTCTAATACATTTACAATAAACGTATTTTGTATTTCATTTAAAAATACCTTTGGATGTATTTTTTCTATCCGTGGTTGCATTAATCTGCTGGAATTGTTATGGATCCTCACTCAAGTAAATATTAAGCAAGAAACATGCATTTTCATTCATGGTCAGAATATTTAACTGATAAATAACACTGTTTTCATGAAAGTCCACCTTATGTATACACAAATCCCACATAACTTTCATAGATCTGAATGTGCTCACTATCTATGCTTAACTGTGAATAAAGGCATATAAAGTAGTGAATTGTAGTCTGCTATAACATTAGAGTTACTAGTTGTGATTTTTTTTTTTTTCTGCATACAATGATCTAAAGGTGAAGTCCTCTATTTAAAAAAAAACTTGAATTTTGTGGATTCAATTCTTTATATGCTGCTGAGAAAAAACAGACATTTTCTCTGGCTTAGGAGAAAGGTTGTGAAGGGGGAAAGAGGGATGGAGGAGACAGGAGCATGGATGAGTACAAAAGACAGATGGAGCAGATGGATGGAGTTTGTGCTGCATCTGGTGCAGTAGGCAGACGCTCTGGCACTGGGAATTTGGCGACGGATTTGAATTTGGCGATGGATTCTTCATCTTCCTAAGCTAGGCTCTGTGATGACATTAGCGATGAGTAAGATTAAATAGTCATTTTTGACAGCATTCACAGGAAGCATAACACTCTGTTCACTCACAAACAAAAAATGGACAGCACATGCTTTTTATTTCCAAGCAAGCGTTGTAAACAGACAGGTTACAGTGACAAATGTGAAATATAGCAGGGATGATTTATTGAGCTGAAATGCATGACATGGTCTTGCATGCATTTGTGGCAGAATGTACATGGAAAGTTTTATATGATTCACTCACTCACTCCCCCATCTCACATCAAGGATGAATTGGATCACTTTCTGTTGCAATGTATGTTTTTACCCGAGAGGGTTGCAAGCAGTGACAGAACCTACATGCTTAAGATTGAGGGTTACTTTATATAGTCCTACACTTTCCTACAGATTGAGTTGTACGAAATGAAACTAAGTCCAGATAGATAGATAGATAGATAGATAGATAGATAGATAGATAGATAGATAGATAGATAGATAGATAGATAGATAGA
>JBCNYH010000002.1:25151657-25163039 GCA_039654325.1 Tandanus tandanus
CCAAGGGCCCGGAGGCAATCCCCCCTCCCCAAGGCAGAGGGCCCGCACCACGCCCAGGAGAACCAGGCCCCCCAGACCACCACCCGGCGCGGGCCAGCACCCACCCCGATGCTCCGGCCGCACAGCCCGGAAACCAGTTCACCTTCGACCCTCCTTCCCCAACCCCCACCCTCCTCCCCACGAACTCCCACACTTACACGTCCACTTTACATACACCTTAACAGACCTTAACAGAGTGTAACAGAGCATAACAGTCCTTGATGCACCATCTTAGGGGGTCTTGATGAACTTGAACACGATTCCTTCAAGTTTCATCTCCTGGATGTGAGCTGTCTCTTTTTTATTCCCCGATCATGCTCCAAGCGTGCTCATAAATCGTGGAGCTCCGCACTTTTTTTAATCGTGGACTTCATGTCCCAGTATAAACCCAGGGTAAATGACACACATGGACATCTACAAGATGTAAATGACATGATAACTTAGATCAGACCACCTTTTTCCATTGCTCAATGGTCCAGTTCTGATGCTCAGGTGCCCACTGTAAGAGCTTTCGTCAGTGGTCAGCATGCGGGTCGGCATGGGCATTCTGACTGCTCTGTGGCTATGTAGCCCATACACAGCAAGCTGTGATGTACTTTGACACCTTTCTGTCATAGTGAGCATTAATTTTTCAGCAATGTGTTCTACATTAGCTTTTCTGTGGGATCAGACCTGACAGGGTAGCTTTCACTACTCATATGCATCAGTGAACCTTGGGTGGCCATGACCCTGTTGCTGGTTAATGGGCTGTCATTCCTTGGTCCACTTTTATTTGAAACTAATCACTGCATACAAGGAACACCCAGCAAGACCATTTTTGCTTCCTAACAAAATTGCCATTGTAACGAAATAATCAGTGTTTTTCACTTCCCCTGTCAATAGCTTTACTGTTAAGGCTGATTGGTGTTAACTGTAGAGTATGTTACACTGAAAATGTAGCCCTATCTCTAAAATGGGCACCTAATTACGGTCGCAGGGAGGCTGGCGCCCATCTCAGCCGCCCATCTCAGCTGACTCTAGGTGAGGGCGGGGTACACTTTGGACAGCTCGCCAGGCCATCACAAGGCTAAAATGATTATTTAGAGCTCATATTTGTCCGAGATAGTAAGTATCTGCTATTTTCTTTTAAAATAGCCACTTTAAAGCAAATTAGAATGACAGATGTGTAAGTGTGGGTTTAAAAATATGGAACTATCTATATCTAGCTTTTCAGCAGCAAGGTCATGGCTTTGTGCATTTTTTCTAGCTTTGTAATTTTATCACATTAATCATATCAATGTTTTGTAAGCCTAATAGCTCAGCTGGAGTGTTGTTTGTTTACTGAAAGAAAACCATAAATGTTCAGTTTGTTTCTGGAAAATCACTTTGATCAAAATGCAGTGAGATGATATGGATTAGTGTACTTGTGATTTTCGGCTGATTTTGGGACTGAAATCAAATGAGGAGCCAATTGATAAAACATCACTCTGTTTTCATCGGTGACTTATTGTGAGTTATTATTGGGTCTGTAGCATCCTGTAAGTCTGCCCAAAGATGAGCTGCTAGCCCATTGATCCTATTAGGTAGTCAACTTGTACTCAGCCAAAATCAATAACAGTAGCAGGCAAGAAGTGACATGGCCCCAAATCTCCAATTAAGGTTTCCAACCTCAGCTCTGGAGTCATGATTTCTACTATTGACTAATAGTGAGGTGTGCTGTAAATACACACTAATGAGGTTGATAATATAAACCTAGAAATATAAAATGGTGTCGCATTAAAATTCAATGTATTTATCCAATAAATAGCCTCTTTCACCTAGGTTTAAATTGAAAGAATGGATGATTATGCAAAATTATTATTGGAGAAGTATCTGCTAATTAACTTGATTTTTTTCTACATATGTGTACATAGAAAAACAGTGTGAAAAGGTTTGTACATTGTTCCCTAATACCATCAACAACTACAACTTTATTTTTAGTAAAAATCTATTTGGAGAAATACAACAGTTGCAATGCAAAATATCATAGCCACTCTGTCTCCACTTTCACAGTCAGTTTAACCAATTGCTAAACATTTGCCTTCAAATAATGAGCCTGGTTATAATTAATATATTGCTAGCCTTCTTTCATCTGTATTTTATAGATGTTGGAGTACTGTTTCAAACACATTTCAAAATTTTTGATCCTTGGTCTTTTCCTCACTGAAGAAAAAATGCCTGAGCTTATTCTTAAGTAGCTTAATAAATGAAGCAGAAAAAAGAATTTGAAATGTCAAATATGCAACAAATGTATGTCCACCTCTGGTGTTGGACAAGATGAGTCAAGACTTGCACCAATTGTTGCCTTTTAGGGCCAAATCAATGGATCTTAACATCTCTGCCCAGTAGGCTAGAGTAGATATTAGTAGAGCTGCTCTTTTTCTATCATTAAATGTCAAATGATATCCTAATTGCCTCAAAATGCACTGTGTAGGTTCCATAGTACCATTAAAAATAGAAGTACTTGTAAAGAGAAGTTATTTGAGATTCTGCCCAAAAATGTTGGGTTAAAATCTTGCTCAAAGATCTTTTTGTGTGGAATTTGTTCTCCCCATACATGTGTGGGTTTTCTCTGGGTACTCTAGTTCCTTTCAAAGTCCAGAGATGCGCATATAGGGTGAGTAGCTACTTTAAATTGCCCATAGGTGTGAATGTGACTGTGAATGGTTATTTGTTGTTAACCCTTCTATAGACTGGCAGACCTGTTCAGGTTGTACCCCACCTCTGAGCTGAACTTATTTGAGATTGCCTGCTGTTCCCCCACAGCCCTGACAGACCAGCAGTATAGATAATTGATGGATTCATGGACTAAGGGGCCTTACACAGGCTGGAAAAGGCTAAGAAAAGGCAATCAGGCAGAAAGATTGCAGTGGATACATATAGTGAAATTAATATTTAAAAAAAAAAAAAAAAACAACACTAAGCTGAATAATAACACTTATAAAACATTGCCTTCTCAATTTTTTTCTGTGTCTAAAAAAAGTTAATTTTAGAGTTTCAAGTAATATGAAGAGTGTGCTAAAGTTTGGGTTTGTTCAGTTGTTTATTGTTGTTGTTACCATTTGGCACTTCTAGGCTTTGGTTCCTGTTTCGCTCAGCTCCACAGACTTTGTCTAGAAGACCCTGTTTAACTCTGCCTTTAAAGACTTGTTTAGTTTACCGTGAGCCTGAGCAGAGTTTCATAGGTTTTTGTTTTCTTTATTTTAATTTTTTCCCCAGCGCTCTACTAAATATAGGTTCCACCTTTTCTGACTCCTGCGTTTGTGTCACCTTCCTCACACACACCAGACCAGGGCTACTGACTAGGCAGTAATGACTGAACCATTATGTTGTTCTTCAGTTCTTAATGATTATTAAGAATAGTATAAGACATGGTACTCCTTATTTTTTTCAAACAACACACTTTTCAGATTTTTATGTGTAAAACAATTGAAAACCATGTATAATTTTCCTTCCCCTGCACAATTATGTGCCACTTTGTGTTGGTCTTTCACATAAAATCCCAACAAACTATATTTACCTTTGTGGTTGTAACATGACAAAATGTGGAAAAGTTCAAGGGGTATAAATGCTTTTCCAAACTTTTTTCAGATGATAACAGAAAATAAGACTGTAGCCAGACTCTAGGAATTGCTAAAAATGGAACACAATGTCATAGTGTTATGAGATGTGTCAACAACTCTCCAAGAAAAAATATAGTTCTTCCAGTACAAGGAAGTTGACAAAAGTAAGACAATTTCCTACTACATGGCCTTGACTCAAGTATAGATTGTCAGGGAAATTAGTGAATACAGAATCTGTCAGCAGATCAGGTATGATTCTCCATTAGATGTTCAGGATGTTCAGTCTTCATCATTAAGAGACTTGAACAGAAAGCATCAGTGCAGGGGATAATGAATTATTATAAAATCTGTCCGGGGGCTCTGAGCACCAATTTCCTTCTGACAATTTACCTGTGCCCATGATATTGTTTTCTCCAGTGTGGAGGAAAAAAATTAAAAATAAAGCAAAGATCGCCGTTTTGTACTTTTATTTTACTTTTAAGTTAAAACTGGGGAAAAAGGAGAATGACTTTGATGTTGGCTTGCTGTCATTGTTAAACATATTATTATTTTGACCTAACTATCCCTTTAAGAAGCCCTTTTTTCGACCAATTGCTATAAATACTGTAACTGTTGACTGGTACTCTATGTGTGAAGCTTCTCACTGATGTCCTCTGATTTACTGTGTCTGCTCTTTCACATAAATCTTCTTTAAAGTCATCCCATAAGCTTCATGGCATTCATCCACTTACCACTTACTCAGCACAAAGCCAATTATTCTGTCCCTTCAGCCTTACGTGTGCTCCTATTACAATGCAATCGCTTTACACCATTCTGCTGCATACTCAGTCATTTACATTTTTGCTTCAATTACTCCAGGTATAGCTAAACTTTTGGGTCCCAGAGGCACGGTGTTCTTCTCATGTAGACAATTTCACAATTAATATGAGTTCAAAATTGATGTTTTACTTACCTTATGAAAAAAAGAAGAAGTTTGTGTTGTATTATTGATAAAATGGTAGAACGACTCTGAGATGGATTTTCCTTAAAAGATGCGTTTTTCATTTAATGTTAGGACACAAAAATGCACAGTGCCAATGAGTGTTGGTTGATTAGCATAAAAGGATGGTGCTATGTTCTCTGTGCACTATATAAGTTCATTTAACAGGAAGAACCAGTGAACTTATCATGTTTTCTGGGAGCAATAAAAAGAAAAAGTATTTCTTCTGCAATAAAACTGTTTTATATTACAAGATTCTAGGCTTCTTTGATCTGTTCTTGGGTTTCACGAATCTGCTCACCCTCTCTCTCGAAACCATATCAGGAACAAGTAGTTATTATAAACTGAAAGGTCCCCAAACAATGTAAATGGTATAGTTGGGTAAAATATAAATTTTGGTTTTTCATTTAATTCCAGAGATATAAAATTCCTCGAAAATCTCAGAGAATGCACAGATTGGCTATAAACAAGATATTTTTCATGTCCAGAACATACCTCAGTTCTAAATCTTGAATTACTCTTGGGGACGTGCTCCATATCATAGCTGCCACTGTCCACCAAAGATTCATTTCTTAAACTTTTTTTTTTTTTCATTGACGTGATCTATGAGTAAAGAAAACACTTTACCTCCTTTCCTCAGGAGCCTCATTAAAACCAGCTTCAGTTCTCCTGGCTGCAAGTGTATCTGACAGTTTGAATGACACACATGCTCTATGTTTGGCCCCAGCAGCAATTTAAAGGTTGACACACCAACAGAATGAATTGACAGATCTTTTGTATTTTCCATTAAGGTAGTCATTTTCTTGTGATTTCAGATCAATAAAAGAGTATGACATCTTCTTTATTTTAGACAGCCAGCCAAAGGCAGCTGAACCATAGGAAGAAGTCCCTGTCCTCTACATCTTATTTGAGAAAACAGCAAATGAATGTATCTAAGAACAACCTGGACAAAATGCATGGCAATTGATCCCAGATAACATCAGACTCAAGTGTCAGTCTCATTTGTTTCAGTAGACCCTTACTGAACTAAATATTGTACTAATAGTGCTCCAGCAAGGACAAAATGCTAAAACAACTTGCAGAAATTACTAGCATGACCAAGCATCCATGTTTCTATACTAGACTAAAATATTCGGCATTACATATTATGCTAATAAAATAAAGGTAGCAAGCAAGTAACATAGAACATCATGACTAGATAGCTAAGATATAATGGTTGCACTCTGTTAAATGGATTATTTTTACCATGGAATTAATATATATCATTTATCATTTATTTATAATTTATATCATTTATATCATTTATATGCTAAGTGACTCTGCCCACTTAGAGGGTGCATTATGAGAAAACACAATACCAATTACAGTTGCTAGTTCACAGTATATAAGTGTTGAGGCAGTACAAAGCTTTTTTTGTGTGTGTGTGTGTGTGTGGGGGGGGGTGGGGGGGGGGGGGTGCTGAGTAATGGCCACCAAGATGTTTATATAAAGAAAATAATTGGATTTACTGGTGTTGGATCAACGTATTTCTACAAACTGATGCTACAGCAAAGGCAGAATTTAAAATGCAGCCAGTGCAGACTTATCCACAATGTAGGGGGAAATTTCTGGTTCCCGCAGGAGTCCATATTGCACCAAAATATCCACTTATGGGTCAATCTAACCACTTGAACACTGGTATTTTTTCACAATTTGCACCTAAAATTGCATGGCCAAATTGCACGGCCTTTTTTTTTCAGTCTTTTATCTTTTGAAAATACCAGTTATTAAATAAATATCTAATAAATAAACAAATATTTTAAATATCTTAATGACAGTATGACAGAATTTTAAATGCTGACATCAGTAAAGATTTTGTTTGTCAGCTGAAGAGATGACTGGAATGCAGGGGACTACCGGTCACAGGGAAGAAGCCAAGGATTTGGATGTAAACAAGAATTAGATCCACGTTTGCAGTGACCATTTTATAACCGGTTAGTGTTCATGTTTTGTTTATATTCATATGAAAGACATTCAAAAATAATTATATCGAAAGCAAATCACAGACTGAGGGTAAGTGTGTGTTGTGAGCATTTTCAGCTGATTTAGCTGCAATGAGTATAGGTTATTACTGAGTCAGGTCTTAGCTGTTAACATCTGCTTCTTTGTACATGTAGCCATTTTATTTACCAGTAAATAAGCTGTATATTTAAAAATTTAACTGCAAAACAAAGAAGTCCACAGTTCAGAACTACTGCACTCATATATGTCTTACTCTACTTATAAATAAAGCGCTGTACTGTACTCATATATAAATTGCCCAAATGTATTCATGGTTATATCTTTTTAATATTTAGCCATGTTCGAACACTGAAAAGTTAACGTTCAGCTTCACTCAAGTGGACTCACACTGAGCCACACAGATCAGGCTTTCACAGTAACGTCACCATCTGCATGTTAGTGTTAAAATTAAATAGAAATCTTATCCGATCCATGAGAACACTTTCATTTCGGCAAGATTTCACTGTTATTTCTTGCACCGATCCACTGATGGAATATTTATTGAACTCCAGAGACTGTTTGGCTTTCTTCTGCTCCGGTGAAATGGCGTTCGCAATTAGTTCACAATATCTGCAAACTGTACAGTCGGCCATAGATAGAATTTTGTCCAATAACTCCATCTTCTGAAGGCTGTAAGGGTCAATTACATCACATAAAGCTATTTTCTCACGGTATCTCTGCTGTGCAGCATGGAAAAGTTGTCCTACTTGGCCCCGCCAACACACGCAAGTGCAGAAGCATGTTCTAAATATAGTAACATCTGACTTACACCGATCAGTACTATTGGTCCAGCGTATTGACATTTTTTGGCATTAGCTGCCATACACTTAAGTTCGTTATGAATTTGTTGTTATTCGTTTTAATAAGTTCCTGTACGTTATTGATCATGCCATTTATTGGAAAATTTTTTGCATTCATAAAAATTTTTGATGTGTGCCACCGAGCAGCCCGTGTTCAGCCAGAATTTGGTATGGGAACACGTCATTCTTCAGAAGTAAAGTTGAGGCTAGTTAATGGTACAGCCTCATAAGCCAGATAATTTCAGCGAACTTCTTGCTCATCATCCGCACTCTTGAATTCTTTCTTCATGACCCTGGGATTCTTGGGCTTCCCTGCTGGAACTGTTAAGGCTGTGGAGGCAGTTGAGACACTGGATGGGCTAGGAGAGATGTTTCTGTCAGAGGCTGGTGAAAAGTGGGAGACCAGAATTTTGAGGCTTCTTGGAATGCAGCTGCTTTTTCAAGTGACGGTGTGGGTGGTGGAGATGAAGTCTTGCATGTTTGCCTGGAGGATGGCTGCTTCTTCTGGGGTATCTGCTTTTTCCTGAACATTTTAGGCATCTTAGGAACTCGCACAATATGGGGAAAAAATTGTTCAGTCAGTGCGCAAATGTTTTATATCTACAAACATGATGTGATCAATTTAAATTCGGGGTCTAACAAGTCACAGTGGCCAGTGTTGTGTAAGATTCTACCGTGATTATTTCACTCTTTAGATGCTAACACACAGTTACGATACCAGTAAAACACTGCTTTCTGTTATGGTATAGATCCATATACATTAAATCAGGATGTGGATAAATGACCATCGATCGTGTAGCCTAATTATCTTGATCTAACTGGTGTTGCAGGGCTCTTTCTACACTGCAAAACAAATGAAAGCTTTAAAAGGTATAGAGACCTACAACTTCTTCATGTGTGGTTTGGTGAAGGATTTAGTAATCAAGACTCTAGAAAACAAATCCCGCACATTTTTGCACCAGTAAGTTGACATTTTGAGCTCTTATCTTCCAGTGTTACAGTGAAGGAGAAAAAGTCATGAAGTGTAAAGAAAGGTATTACTGCTCCTGATTTCACTTGCTTTTCATGTAATCTGCTTTTTTCTTCTGCTTTTTTTATTTTATCGAAGCCTAGATTCATTGTATGAGCACAGTCAATATTACTTTAATTATAAAGATTACTAGGTTTCCCTATAAGAAATGAAAATATTTGTGTGTGACATGATAACCATGATAAAAGAACCAAGGAAATCTTATATGCTGTGATAGCAAAAAGTTTGAGAGCCACTTTTCTCACCACAGGGTTATGTATTGCGTATGGAATAAAGCAGATAGAACCCACCAATGACTGTAAAAACCACTGTAAAACACTGAACTCATTGTCTAGTTTACGAAACCAGTTTATGACGACTTTTGCATGTGATATGGTGCATTATCATGTTTGAAGTATCCATTAGAAGATGGGTAAATTGTGGGGATGTACATGGTCATATTCAGCGATATTCAACTATTCAAAGGCCGTGTGATATGAATGATGATTAATTTATATTAATGCGCCCAGTGAACAACATTTCCCACACCATTACACCATCACCACTGGCCTGAACTGTTGACAAAAGGCACAGTCTGGTGACACGCACTTCAAATATCAATGTGCAAAGAAGAACATCAAGATCAATAATAGACAAACCCACAAACACTATGTGATCAAACCCACACCAACCTGTGATCTACCTGTGATCTACCCAGCCTGAGCAGAGGTATGGTAACAAAAAAAAGGTTTCTTTAATCTACTAAACAGGAATATACTCTTAAAATCCAGCATGAATTGAACTGTGTTAGCCATAATAATTACAGTACATAGGCCTTAGGATTTACTACAGGTTAAATGCTGGGGTTATTATTCAATACAAACAAGGCTTTACTGGGCATAAAGAAGAAAAGAGGGAAAACAATTGCTGGAAATAGATTCTAAATTGAATACAAATAATTAAGACAGCAGGTGACTTATTCCTGCATTTAAAAGAAAGGCAATTACCCCAATAAACAAATAAACATAACAACAAAGGAATTAGAAATACAACAAAACAATGAAATTCCAATTAGCCCTTCCCTCTTATTACTGGAGCACTGGGATGTATGACAAACTTCTGTTACTCTGGCCTTTGGTGAAATGCCTTAATAGAGGGACAATGAAATGCCTTCATCTGGGCAATCCCAATCACTCTGCCTCAGACATCCAAAAAGATGAGCAAACTGTAAGTATTTAACAAGACTAACAAAAAGGAATTAGACATTTACAAAACCTAGTTATATGGACAATGTAGAGGATAAAGATAGGACTAAGTTACTTTTTGTTTTTAAAAACAAATTGTACTGCGGTGGAGACAAGTTTCTCATGTTAAGTTCACACACATGTATTTAAATCAGAATCGCCAGTTGACCTAATGTGCATATCTTTGGACTGTGGGAGAAAACCAGAATACCCAGAGGAAACCCACACAAGCACAGGGAGACCATCCGAATGAATAAATCACTGGGAAGGGACCAACTGCTGAGAAGCTAAAGATTAAAAACCAGTTAGCAAATAATGCTGCTTGGATGAATAAAGAAAAAATGTGGCCCCTATGGTTAAGGATCCTACTATTATATATTGTTGGAGAAATCTGAGGCCGGCATTTAAAGATGTTCAGCACAAAATTGTGAACTTATTCCAAACGTAGTCAGTTTTGTTATATGATGTCTGTTTCCATTGTTATGCACTGCTACTGTAAGTCTACCTATATTGAGTAATGCGTGGTTTTTGTGAAAGTAATTATTCTTGCTATTTCTCATGAACAAAAAAAATGAATTCCATGGTGTGTTTTGTGTAAATCAGATGGAGAGAGAAAATGTATGTGAGACTAAGAGATACAGCACAAAAATAATGTACATTCAGCAAAAGCTCACGTAAATACACACACAGAGACAAGCAGCACTGAGTCAAGTGTGGGTGGTAGAAATCAGGATAGCAGAGAAAGCACATGGCGATGGAAAATGAAATTTAACGAGAACTGATGAAAGACATATTTCATGAGATAAGGATATGAGAAGGGATGATTTGTGTGACTGTATATCTTTGTTTTCTTCCCAACAGAAGCATGAACAGTGTATACAAAGGACTGTGATAAATGGTAAAATGAGGCAGTGATAAGCTAATGTGGGTTCTACAATACATGCAGAACACACAGAAATTCTTCAGACTTCTTCAGAGACAAAGCTAACTGAATGCTCAAAGGTGTGTATATCTATATTATTAGATGGGTATACTTATACAGTGTATATTTCACAAATAGATAATATTGGCTTTTTAAGCCTTAGATGCATGAGTGGATCTAAAATGATCCAGTCAGTGGTCCTTCAAAGGGGTCTTTTCCAATTTCATATTTTAGATATTTATTTAAAAATCAGCTCTATACACTCTGGAGGGGGCATGGGAGTTTGCCCAATCTGTCCACATGTGCTTTGTGGATTTAGAGAAGGCTTTCCACCGTGTCCTTCGGGCTATCCTGTGGGGTGTGCTCCGGGAGTACGGTGTACCGGACCCGTTGCTATGGGCCATTAAGTCTCTGTACCACGGGAGCCAGAGCTTGGTCCGCATTGGTAACAGCAGGTCGAATTCATTTCTGGTGGCGGTTGGACTCCGCCAAGGCTGTCCTTTGTTACCAGTTCTGTTCATAAATTTTATGGACAGAATTTCTAGGCGCAGCCGAGGTGTTGAGGGGTTCTGGTTTGGTGGCCATAGGATGTCTTCTTTGCTTTTGGCAGATGATGTTGTCCTTTTGGCTTTATCGAGCTGGGGCCTCCAGCTCTCATTGGAGCGATTTACAGCTCAGTGCGAAACGGCCAGGATGAGAATCAGCACCTCCAAGTCCAAGGCCATGGTTCTCAGCCGGAAAAGGGTGGAATGCACCCTCCGGGTCTGG